>CM017321.1:21207033-21282629 GCA_006937295.1 Carpinus fangiana
CAGTATATATATATTATGCATGTGATATTTGAAGTAATTTTTAGATATATGTACTGCTCCAATATATATATATAATGATTCAAGGTATTCATATATATATATATATATATATATATATGCATGTAGTTTCCCGGATTGTATATATATGTATAGGAGGGTTAAAGTTTACTTATCTATTTATATAGATTAATATAGAATAAATGAGAGAAATTTTTTACAAACAAATAATTTAAAATACATTAAGATATATTATATAAATATATGTATATGAATCCAAATCTTGAATTTTATGGGAAAGCATACCCAAATATCTGAGAAAGTTCATTCTCAATTAATTAGCAAGCCAACTCATAGAAGTAATAGAATGCATTATTATGTCGTGTATGAGGGTAGTAACGTGTCTGTATTTCCTTCAGGAGATTGTTAGCAGTCAGAGGAAAATTTTTAGTTGCAGTCAAGAGGTAAGTGAATTTACTATCCCTTCCAGAAAAATTATCATGCCATACTTTTGTTTCAAATTTCAAATGATCATTTTGTTTATATTACCGAATTATGTTACATGCATAATAAGTTTGAGAAAAAGTAATGTTGGAAAAAATAATGATGTCTTTAAGAAATTTTGAGAAATGATGATAAACTCTCCTACATGATGCCTTACGATGTATCCAAAGAAGTATTAAGAGAACTACAAGAAATGAGAAAAAATTTTACAATGAGGGCACATGTATGGAGGAGAGTATTTTTGGCCTAAGAGAAACAAGAAAGAAGCTCGGTACTGATGCTAAGGATGGAAGTGCAACCGCTGAAAGAGGCTCTGTCGGAAAGTGGTTCCATCACAGTTTTATTTTGTAATGCTGAGTGCACTCAGAGTTAATCGGCTGGCCAGGGGACGGGGCTGCAGCCACAATATCTCGTCCCAAGTCGCAAAGACCGCGCAATCCTAGTAAGTGGGGGTAACAATATACATGGGCCCTAGTATGAGATAAAGATTATCAATAATTTTATTGATGATAATGTTTTTATTGTGCTTTATGTTTCTTATGCTATTTTATTATTTAAAAATATACTGGGAACATATGTAGTTATGAGTTCCATTTATTTTTCAAAACGGGATAAGGAGTAAAACTGCCTATGGTTGTGGATTTCACTTACCGGACCCCCTTTGGGCTCATCAGTTTTATTTCTTGTTTCAGGTGATGATCAGGTTGCTTTAGGAGGCCTTTTGGGGGTAGACCCAATACTAAAACAGTGCGGGCTTGGCCCAAAGCAGATAATATCATATCATTTAGGACGGGATATTATATTATCTCTCTCACACACACACACACGAGCACGTGCCCACATAGAGACTTAAAGGTTTTGTTCACTTCTTGATGCACTTTTCTCTTTCTAGTTAGATGTTTCTCATATATACTTCTTGTAGACCTGGTTGCACCTGTTACGCTTTTCATTGACATTTCAATTACTAATCAACCAAAAAATAAAAGCAGATAAAGTGTATATCATTTTCATAGTATTTCCCTGGGCTCCAATTGTATTCTTTTAACAAGAATAGAGCTAAGTGGTATTCCTAGGCACCTTATAAGTTTTATAATTCTTGGATTTTGTCAATTTAGAAGATAAGTAAAAGTTATTCTTAAAAGGAAAAAGGCATCTTTGTTATAATACAGAATAATCAACCTTGACAATGATAATGAATTCTCAATATTAGTAACTTGTTCCTCATGTTCAGGTGGTAAAAACATGTTATTGTATTAATTCATAGATTATTTATATGCAGTTAATATTATGCTTATGCATTTGATATTCTGTCATGCTTTTCATTTGTTAATGGTTTTTGTTATTATTTAATGCGGAGAAGTCAGAGGTCTCTATTGTTCCATCACTTCGATTTGACCGAGGAGGTGATTTTTTTGTTTCATGCATGTATTTGCCACGACATTGAGATCATGTATTTTTTGGAATGTTTATATATATTTGGATAACAATGTTTATGTATAGAAACAGTTGTATTTATTAGATTACTATTACTCGTTGATTATGAGTTGTTTATATATGATAGATGAATATTATTATTAGTTATCGGGACCAGATTGATTTGCATGGATAGATGGAATGGGCAGGAAATGGAGAGGAGCTAGTTAGGCCATTTTTTAAAGGGCAAAATGGACTTTTCAATGAAAGTTCATTGAGAAGTCCATTTTGCCCTTTAAAAAAGGCCTAACTGGCTCCTTTCTATTTCACTGCTCGATGGATGGATTATATTACAAATATTGATTATCAGGTTTGGCGATTCTCAAATATAGCAAAATTAGCCAGAAAATTTAATATAGAAAATTTAAAAAAAAGAAATTACTAACGTGTGAAATTTTCCCACATTACCCTTTGGGTAACGTGGGAGAAAACGCCACGTTAATATAGAATAATTAAAAAAAAAATACTAACGTGAGCATTTTTCTCACGTTACCCTTAACGTGGGAAAAATGAACACGTTAGTCATTTTTTTTTTTTTAATTTTTCAATAGTAACGTGGCACTTTAACACGTTAGTAAAATTTACTAACATGTCAAATTGTGACACGTTACCAAATGGTGACACAATTTGACACGATAGTAAATTCCCAGTTCTAACGGGCACATTAGTAACGTGTGTGAAATGTTAGTAATGGCACGTTAGCAACAATTACTAATGTGTCAATGGTCCTGACACGTTAGTAATTGTCTGTTAGTAAAAATTGGGTTTTTTGTAGTGGCACTGGGGCTTGATTTATGGCACATTTGAGTAGCAAGAAACCTTGCTCTGCCTCATCAGTCCATTTGAAAGAGTCCTTCTTTAGGAGCTGTGTTAAAGAGCGTGCAATAGAACCATAGTGTTGGATAAACTTGCGATAGTACCTTATGAGTCCCAAGAAGCCACGGAGGGCCTTGATGGTGGTGGGTTTTGGCCATTCCAACATTGCTTTGATTTTTTCAAGATCCATGGCGACTCCATTCCGCTCAATAATATGCCCCAAGTAATTAATGCTTTGCTAGCCAAAACTGCATTTACTTCTCCTCACATACAATCAGTTAGCCCTCAATATATTAAAAACAATAGTTAAGTGACTCAAATGTTCAACCCATGATTTACTATAAATTAAGATATCATCAAAGAAGACAAGAATGAACTTACGGTTGCCTTCATGAAATATCTCTTTCATCAATGATTGGAATGTGGATGGGGCGTTAGTAAGCCCAAACAACATTACCAGAAATTCGTAATGCCCATGGTGGGTTCGAAAGGCTGTTTTCTCCACATCCTTTAGGTGCATTCGTATTTGGTGATAACCTGAGCGTAGATCCAATTTGGAGAAGTATTGGGCCCCATGAAGCTCATCCAACAATTCATCAATTACCGGAATAGAAAATTTATCCTTGACTGTGATTCGGTTAAGGGCTCAGTAATCCATACATAATCGCCAAGATCCATCTTGTTTTTTCACCAAAAGAACGGGTGAAGAGTAAGGACTAGTACTGGTGCGTATAACCCTATTGTTAAGTAGTTCCACAATCATCTTTTCAATTTCATTTTTTTGATAATGTGGGTACCTGTAAGGACGCACATTCACTGGGCCTGTTCCTTCTAGAAGTGGTATCTTGTGGTCATGGGTTCTTGCCGAAGGTAATCCATGGGGTTCTGAAAATAATTCCTGAAAACTCTCGAGCAGCTAGTGCAACTTGGGATCCTTCACGGATTGGCCTTGTTGTTTTACTCCCATATGGACAGAAAATAATTGGAGGAAGAATCCCCCTTGCTAACGCCTCAAT
The DNA here is from genome assembly GCA_006937295.1 of Carpinus fangiana. NCBI lineage: Eukaryota > Viridiplantae > Streptophyta > Magnoliopsida > Fagales > Betulaceae > Carpinus > Carpinus fangiana. Next base: position 21,210,840 of record CM017321.1, read on the forward strand.
TCCTTCCCCATTTGAGGTCCTTCAATAAACTTATTTTTAGGAGAAGCTGTGCCTCATAGGGTGACCTCATGCCCTTGCCACTGGAAGGTCATCCGTAGTTGCGAAAAATCCCAAAGGATGGGACCAAGGGTCCTCAACCACTGGGCTCCAAGAACAGAATCATACCCACTTAAATTAAGAAGGTAAAATTCAAGCACAAAGAGAGTACCTCCAAGATAAACATGAACATTCTGACACTTTCCCTTGCTGCCCAATTTTTCACCGTTAGCCACCATAACTTCAAATTTTGTGTTCTTGTCAGGTTGTATGCCCAGTCGTGTTGTGAGTTCAATACTTAGACAATTGTGGGTACTTCCCGTGTCAGCTAACATCATCACTCGTGTTTTTTGGATGACTCCTTTAATACGCATAGTTTATGGTGTTTGAACTCCAGTGATGGCGTGAAGGGAAATTTTCGGAATTGCATACTCTTCATCATACTCATGCTCTTTAGCTCCTTCTTCAACCTGGATCTCCTTTTCCTCTTCATACACTCCTTCAATCAAGAATAATTTCTTTGATCTATGGCCTAGAGAAAATTTGTCGTCAAAGTTGAAACAGAGACCTCTGTCTCTTCTATCTTTTAGTTCCATAGGGCTCAATCTCTTGATTATTGGGGAACGATTCCTAGATAAATTTGCTCGTGGTCCTTCTTACATCAGAAAAATTTGTGGTTCTTTGTTGGGCATTGGACCTAGCTTCGAATAGTCTTGCTAAACCAACTGCTTCAGTTAAAGACAAAGGTCTTGAGGCTTGGACCTCAGCACGTATCTGCTCCTTAAGCCCATTGATGGAGCCCCCTACCTGCTGGGTTATTGACAGTCGTCCAACCCTACTTAGCAATCTTTCATTTTGGGTTTGGTATTCACGAATAGTACCAGTTTGGCGCAGCTTAGTTAGATCCCCAAAGAAGTCTTCTGTAACGACCTAGATTTTAAAAAATTCTTATTGAAATAATATTAAATAGATTAAAGGGATAACAAATAAATTAGAGTAATGATATATGAATTAACGATATTAAATAATTATTTGGTGTTAAGGGTATATATTACATTGACTGTTGACATCTTTTTAGTGTCACTTTAATTCTCAAATTTAGCTTCATAAGTATGTTTATGGGCATAATTAAACACAATTTAGTGAATAAATTATTTATGTTAGTGTTTGGTAAAATCAAAAATTAATTTGAAGCTTTTTAGTTTTGGCTTAAAAAGCAGTGTCTTAATTTTCGTACTGTCTAGTAAAGATTAAAACTACTAAGGAAAGGTAGGCTAGCCACTTTTGTTGAAAATTTGGAGGCTTCTTGTAAGAATGATCATGAGATAATATCTTGAACCATTAATAAGGCAAGTGGCCAAGTGGCCAAGTGTGAATGCAAGCTTAAAGTCTAATTAAGTGGGAAATTTTGTAAGGGCCAAAACCTGAGTCAAACGAACTTGGATGAAGTCAAAGAAAAAATATAAAATGTTTGTCTCAGAGTCCTCTATCTACCCTCAAAAATTTCATGTCAATCGGAGTACGTTTGGATACAAAAAAAATAGATCGGAGTGCACTGCCCTCATGTTGGACGAAAATGATAAGATAGACTAGAATCATGGAATGTGGACTAGGTTCATGTTTTTAGTTGAATACCTCTCAACCCTTGGATTAAAAGTAGGAAAATGAATCCTAGCCATCCATCCTCTTATAGATAGAAGCTTGTATTTAACCCTTAGATCAAAAGTATTAAATTGAATCCTAGCCATTCATTTTCTTATAAATAGGAGACTTAAGTAATTCATTTTTTTCACTTAAACTCTTTCACTTTCTTAGCAAGAGAAGATTACTTGCTCCTCCTTTCTTTCTTGTCCTTAGCTCTAAGTCAAAAATCATATGGCTTAGATCTTTCTTGTAGCCTTCAAGTGTTCTTAGTTTTATAATTAGCTACATAGAGAAGATTGTGTGGAGTTCTACTTCAAGGCTATTGGGTAAGTGTTCCTTGTGTAATTATAATGATTTATTGTTTATATTATTTGTTCTCATTTGATTGTTTAAGACCTAATAAGCTTATGATGTAAAATAAGGTAATAAAGAATTAATGATAAGAACGCATAAACAAATTGATTAAAGGCTTATGAAATTATCTATATTATTTACTTTACAGCTTTTATATTCAGACATTTATTTTATCGTCATTTAAAATTTTAATTCATATTTTTGGCGATACGGACTATTGGTCTCAACCCCTAAGTATGAATTCAGTATTTATATTCAGTCATTTATTTTATCGATATTTAAATTTTAATTCATATTTTTGGAGGTACGGACCATTGGTCTCAAACCCCGAAATATGAATTAAGTATTTATATTCAGTCATTTACTTTATTATCATTTAAATTTTAATTCATATTTCTGGCGGTACGAACCATCGGTCTCATCCTCGAAATATGAGTAATGTTTTATATATATTATTTATAATACTAGTTTTTATTTTGTGATACTGGACATTAGCCTCGTCACTAAAAACGAATTCAGGAATAAAACTATTTATAAGTAACTTTCTCATATTTATATGATAAAATGAGTAAGTAAAGATGAAGTGACGGATAATAAATAAATATAAAAGATGAGGGTCTTTAAACAATGATATTATTTTAAAAGGAACTAATATATATATTATTTGTATGTATGTATTTGTATGCAGAAGTGGAGCAGAAATTCTATATTAAGAAGTGTAAGTATGGATGTACTTACTGAGTATTAGCTTTATTTTGTTGGTATATGAATTCTTATTTCGCCTTATTAATATAATTTTCACATTACAATTGTTGCATAATGTGTCTAATAATATGGGCTGATAAGATAGCCACCTTAAGAACAAGCTGGGTGGATTGCCGCTAGGAACTGTCGGTATCTCAGTGGATGGGGGTATATAACCGTCCAACAGGCCTAATATATAATTAAGCTGGGGCGGTGTAGTCGCCAGCACCAAACAAGTAAAACTCTAAAGTGTGAGGGACATAACGGACGTGAACGGGCTGAGAGCTCATGAAGAAAGGTCTGAAGAAAGATTATCATAAAACACAAACTAATATGTCACTACGCTGCATTCGCATCTCATGCATCATTATATATTTTATTCCTTAATCTTACTTTGTCTCAAACTAGGCTTTTAGTCTTTATTTCTAGAAAAATAGATTACTCACTTGTTTGTCTATGTAAATATGATAACGCCATATTTACATAGACCTTGATGCAGGAATAGAGAGTGAGGACGGTAGTCATTTTATTGGTTTTGATGGTTGATAGATCATCTATGACGAGATTGATGCTTACTCTTTGAAGCAAGTCTCATTTATGTTAATCGGTTTTATTATATAATGTGATATGTGTTAACTTGACAAAGAGTACTATATTAATTTAGTGCCGTCTGTGGCATATATTTGGTACACCTAGCATGTACATATGTTGTAATGAAACCATATTTCTATTTTCATTAAATAATATATCACCTTAAGGTATTTCAGTCAACTCAATTGTGTTGTGCAAACTATTCATAGGCCACAGAAAAAGGAAAAAATTATATACATATTCCGCTATAAAATTGTATTTCTAAAGTTGCAATGTAATGACTTCGATATTCGCTAGTTTAAATATCGGGGCGTTACATCTTCGAATTGTTTGGGTCCATACCGAACGTGGAGCCCTTTCTTCATTGCCTCCCACGAGAAGTTTTCTTTGCTTTCCTTAAAAAGTTGGTACCATAGTTGGGCCTCTCCTTCAAGATGGTATGCTGCTAATGCCAATTTTTCCTCTTCCATTGTCTTCTGAAATTCAAATAATTTTTCTACTCTACAAACCCAACTGGTTGGGTCTTCAGATCCATCATACCGGGGAAAATCAAGTTTGGCTAATTTTGGGAAAACTGAATTAGAATCAGTCCGGTTAGTATGGCCTTTAATAGATTTGTTCTTGGACGAACTTGCATCACCTGACAGATTTTCAGCACAAGAGTTTTGAAATTGGTTGCACATGGCAGCCATCATCTCCTCCATGCGTTTGACTATGCATTCCTCCATGGTGCTCAATGAACTCAACTCCTTCTCTACGCGATCTAGTCTTTGGTCTGTCATCTCACAACTTGGCTCTGATACCAAATTGTTATGGGCTTGTGTTTGTGAACGTGTTATGGGTCGAGATACCGACAAAACTACAAGATTGGGTTTCTTGAGTTTACCTATGGTGATAGATAGAAAGGGGTATTAGAGGTACCCTAGCCTCCCAAGCAACTACAAGAGTTGTATAATAATTTTCTCATAATATTATAAATCACCTTTCCTCCTTATACAGATGGAATACAGTGAGTAAATTAAAACATACGGTAGTTCTACGTTTCCTAATGGGACATGAAGTCCTTTTCGTACTGGGACATGAAGTCCCTTATTATCCTAATTCGGAAGGGTCTACTTTATGAGCAAGACACCTCTTTAATTTCCAATATGACTCACCCGCCACATGTAACTTCACCCATGATTCCACTTTGACTTCCATCTGCCATGTGTTGTTCTTGAATCATGACTCCAAGAGACACGTCCTCCATCTTCTCCTCTATAGAAGTATAGGTCTGTAACATTTTTGTATTTTATGGTATTTATTGTAACGTAAAATAATGGTTAATGAAAATATTTTCCTTTTGACCGAAAATTATTTTTTAATTTTTGGAAAATAGTTTAAGGTTTTGAACATAGTATACCATTTTTCAACTTTGAGCATCTCGTCAAGACTTGACGGGGACTTGCCCAGGATCCGAGCGGACTTGAATAACACTCAGCCGAATCTGCCTAGGACCCGATCGGACCTAGCCAAGACTTGACCGGGATCCTTCGAGACTAGACTAAGACTTGCTTGGGACTTGACCAAGACTCACTCGGGACTTGACCAAGACCCGCTTGGGACTTGCTCGGGACCTACCCGGGACTTGACCAAGATTTGCCCGACACTCAACTAAGACCCAACTAGACCTACCTGGGATTTGACTACGACCCACCAAGGACTTGAGTGGGACCCTCCTAGGACCTTGTCAGGATTTGCCTGGGATCCGCCTGGTATTTGGCATGTACGAAAAATCAAGCGGATCCTCGACTTTGGAACATGTTTTCAGCAGAAAACATTTCTAGCATTTGATGCGTACACAAAATCATATTAAACACTAAATTACTAAAATATCCTTGTCGAGTCTTGGGTTGGTCCTGCCAGGGTCTCGGGCTGATCCCGATGGGGCCTTCATACAGTCTAGGAGCGGTCCAGGCGGGTCCCAGGTGAGCCATAGTAGGGTCCTTGCGAAACTTGGTTCAGACACCTTTAAGACTTGGTCAAGACATTTTTGTAATTTAGTATTTCAATGAAAATATATATATAAAAATAAAATAAAATAAAATAAATTATTTTCCGTGCGCGTGGTAAATGCCATAAAATGTTTTGGATGAAAACATTTTCAGGGAAGTCATTCAAGGAAAATGACTACCTTGAAAATATTTTTCAACTAAAACTATTTTACATCGAAAGAAATTAAATGAAAAACTGTACAGGTAGGAAATGGAGGCTTGTGAGAGATACCAAGAATGCAGTGGCTCTGATACACCATATAGAATTTTATATAAAACATGAGATTATAATGGACATGGAGAGTGGGACTGATGAAGCATTAATGCTACATCTTGAATATTGAAGTATATTAAAATGTATTACAATGCTCTATATTTATAGAGTTACGTACTATAAGCAGTGGTGAACAAGAAAACCTATACTCAATAAAACTTACAAGAAAATATATAGAATAAAGCCTAAATATAGAGATTACAAAATGGTCTAAGTTTGATTAGAATCAAACCCAAATGGGAAAATCACAAAAGAAACATTTAAATGAGAAATTGCATGGGTAGAAAATGGAGGCTTATGAGAGGCACCAAGAAAACAGTGACTTCGATGCCCCATGTAGAATTTTATATAAAACATGAGAATTATATCGGACGTAGAGAGAGATAAATGAAGCATTAGTGCTACATCTTGAATATTGAAGTATATAAAAATGCATTACAATGCTTTTTATTTATAAAGATACTAGGAGCGGTGAACAAGAAAACCTATACTAAATATGGAAGAAAATAAACTTACAAGAAAATAGAATAAAGCCTAAATATAGCGATCACAAAATGGTCTAAATTTGATTAAATGAGAAATATTCTTACAAAGAAAATAAACAAACTTAATCTAAAATATATATTCTTAAAATAATAATAATAATAATAACAGGAAGACAAGCGAATATGAAACCCACGGAAGCAACTATTGATGACATGTAGTTTTAAAGGAACCCAACCTTATTATTGTCACTTTTTCCAATCGAAACCTTAACGCATCTTTCATTTTCTCTTTTCTTAATTTTGTCATTAACCACGATTGAGATATTTACCAACTTATCATTAGAATTTTTTTTTTTTAATTTTTTATTTTTTATTTTTTTTATTGTGACATGATACCACAAAAGCTTAAAGAATTTCATAATAAACTAAAGAAATGAAAAAGCAAAAAAGCACTCCACTTCACAGTTCCTAGTGAGACAGAGAGAAATTTTCTTATCCACGCAGGCCATCGGTTCCCAAAACCTCCGTTCGCTCTCTTGAGAACGAAACAACTTCTTGCCTATGCTAGAGGAGGAGGGGAAGTAGCCTTCTCCTCCACCTCCTCTTTCCATTTTCTTTTATGCTTTTCGTTTTATGCTTTCTTTTTTGCTGGTCTTCTCTCTTTTCGAGAGAACTCCGATCTCTCTAGGGCTTGCTCTAGATCAACTTGGACCTTCAAATATCAACAGTTGCATCCTCTCAACTCATCCAATGTTTTCACCGTCGCCGATCATCCCCTCAGTTCCACCACTGGAAGGATCTATGGAGTTTTCAAGATCAACGGTTTAAAACCTCGATCTACTCTTCCCCATCAGTTTTTGGCCACGTCACGCCCCTTCTCCAGCATCATCAGTGATCCAGCTTTCAGGCGTCCTACGCTGCGCTCCTTTCCGGCCCCCAAGTGCCGGCGCATGGATCACACGCTCCTGCGTGTGGATCTCACTTGCCGGCGTGTGGGACCCACGCGCAGCTCAGATTGCCTCCAACGGCCTCCTCCTTTGCAGCTGCTGTTGTTTGTGTCCCTTCTATTATGTTTTGTAACTGTCTTTCTTTTCGTGTTAACCCAATCTGTTTAGGCTTTAGACTCTTCATATGTGAAGTGGTCCTTTTCTTTTCCTTTTTTTGGGTTCTGTTTGGAAACCTTTATTCCTCTGTATATATGTGGCGTCCGAACCTCCATGGCTTCTTTGGAAGTCTGCTATGATGCTTTTTTGGGGTTTGTTATGAACTCCCGATGGTAGTATCCATCATATTGCGCCGTGGTAAGGGTTTACCCGAGCTGCATTCGCAAACGACTGCCATCTTCACAAGCTTTGGAGAGTTTCTAATTTATTTGGATTGGGTTTATTTGTCTGTCATGTTTCTCTTTATGTTTTAATGAGATCTCTTTGTTTACAAAAAAAAAAAAACTAAAGAAATGAAAGATATTGATCAGAGAAAGACACAAAGCCGCCTACAATTTCTTTATTTTTTGTTGTATGCGATTTATAGAGTTTAATAGGTGATTTGAATGATTGAAATACAAATAAATCCCTTTGTGACATAGAAAGAAGACTTGACGGATCTAGAGCCATGACTCTTCTAGCCGTCTCCAAAAGACTAGTACTATAATGTACTATATGCTTGTATATAAGTCATATGGTACATAATCTCTTTCATTCTATACACACTATCAATAATTCTCTCTTTACTTGAGAGAGCTCTCTCTCTCGTCTTTTATTGATTTGGGCGTTGCTGCGTCGGAGACCCTCTAACCCTCAAAGGTTGATGGAGTTTTGACCTTTTTTTGTCTATTTTGCAAATAGAGCTCCTCATTGATCGACAGCTTGAGATCATTGTTGGTTCCACACCAACACCCCTAAATTAAGATAATTAAATTTCTTAATTTAGAATACATCATTTACCATTAAAAAAATAATTCTGTCCTTATCAAAGCTAAGGAGAGAGTTAATGTCCATCATGGTTACATGGAGATGTTCTAGCCGACCACACATAAAGGGAAGTACAATATGCACAGATCGAATAGGTCTCTAATTTCTTGGAAGATCCTAGTGCTAATCTTTTTGGTGTATCCTATATATTCAAAACAATTGAAGCATTTGGATCCAGTACGTAAGTCATTTAATATTTTTAGTTCAAATCGAAGAACTGACAATGCACTTATCTGAGGAGACACCACAGTTCACAGTTGTATGTATATCCAAAAGGTAGTATCATTTTGCAAGTGACACATCATGACATTTTTATAAACTAGATTAGAACTCAATTTCATAAAAGAAATCTTTGTCTGTCCACCATTCGAGTATTATACTTACGGTTTATAATTTAGTTATATTGTAAAATAATAATTTTATAGCATTTTTTTGCTGCTACTTTAATATTAAGGCATAGCAGTTGCACCTTAGGATATTTTTTATATGTAAGGACAAAAAATAACAGGAGATTCAGACGTGCATGCAAATGATACCTAATTAATTATATATATTTATGTGGTAACTGGTAAGGCAGCGGATGAAGTCAAAGCATCAATAACCACACACCTTTATTCTATTTAAAGTGGATTGAAAAAAAAATGGCTCTCAAACCTTGTAAATCACATCATGATTCAAGAAACTATATAATATTAAAAAAAAAAAAAAAAAAAAGCCCTGTAGCCACCCTGTAAATCACGTTAAGATTCAAGAAACATTCAATTTTCCATGCAAGGAAAAAATCAAAAGTATCGTGGCTGGGTCAACAAGAACTCTTTTGGCAAATTTGATCATTACCCTTTCTTTTTGGCCGTATATTGCAATAGTCAATTATACATTTAATGTCCTGCAAACGCCATCTCCTTCTCGGCCATCGTTACCTCCTCCCGGAACTTCCTGTAAATATCGCTCCTGTAATATTTCCTCGTCCGGATCACCAGAATGATGGAAACAAGGGCGCCCAAGAACGTCACGGCGGCGATTATAATGAAAGACAATTTGAAGCACTCGACTCCAACACAATTTAAGGCTTGCCCAGTTTTCCTCGTGAGACCTAAAGCAGCCAGTTGCTTTCTAGCCTCCTTGTCGTATATATGTCCGGTGACACTCACGTTGAGCACGTATAGCCCAATCGGGCTAGCCATGGACCCGAAATTGTACAAAGTTGAGTAATATTTTAGGCCGAAAATCTCCGAAATTGTTGTGAAAACTATTGACCATTGTGCACCGAAGCATAAGCCGATGATCACCGATGCAACGTAGAGACCGCCAGGGCGGTGAAATGCGACGAGGAGGTGGCCGACGCACGCAACGAGGAGGATTAGAGTGAGCATGAGAGGGCGGGGGAACTTGTATTTCTTTAATAGGATTTCGGAGACCAAGCCGGCCATCACCCGTCCGAGGTAATTCCATATGCTTACGAGTGACACGAATGTGCTTACGCTACGTGGCGCGTACCCAAGAGAGGCTCCCATCTGCGCCAAATTGTCTATCGCCGTTAATGTGCCGCCGACGCCGGAAATCACGGTGAAGAAGAGAATCAAAAGGTCAACGCTAAACAGAGCTTGGAGGATAGTATAGTCCTCCCCTCTCGCCGGGGGCTTGAATATGTTTGCCCAGCAGGAAACTTGCGGCGCCTTCTCTGTGCTAGGAGGGACAAGAAGGGAATTTGTTGGGGCAGAAGATGGAGTAGTTTCAATGTTGGTGGCGGCGGGTATCTCAGTGATTGCTTTCATCTGGAAATCGTCGTTTTGTGCTGATTTCTTGCTCTTCCAAATCTTGTGCTCTTCCAAAATAGCCACACCAAGAGGGAGAAAGAGCAAGAAAATCACCGCGGCTGCACTTCCGCCATACTCGCTCTGCGTGAAGGTAACTTTTTGCTCCACAATTATCATAACCATCAGGAACCCGGCGAGGCCGAGTGTGAGATAAAAGAAATTATAGAACACTTGGAGCTCGTTCGGCTGCCGATCCACCTTCATTATTCGAATAGTACGTGCAAAAGCCAAGCATATAGCGGCGGGAAGCCACCCCACCAGCAAAATCAAAGATTTGGAGTCGTTATAATAGAAAGCATGGTATAGTTGCGTGAGTATAGCGCCGCTAAGGCCGACGTATCCCTTGAGCAGCCCAAGCACGAGCCCACGGCTTGCAGGGAAGTTCTTGATGCAGGTGACCATCGCTCCCGTGTTGGCGAAAGCCGTTGAATTGGCGCCGAGGCAGATGTACAAGCACATCATCCACACTTTTGGCTTTGCCATTTTTTCCGTCACCGCCAGCCATATCATCAAGTACCCGAACATGTTCATGACTGCTCCAGTTGATAAAACGAACCACGGCGGCGTGACCTCCGCGAGGAGGCCTGAGAGGACACCGACGTTGGTTCCAACGTCCTTGAAGAAGCTGACCAAATTGAGCGTGCTCTGGTCGTAGCCGAGCACCAACTTGAGGACACCGGAGTATAGTCCGAAGGCATAGGGTGTGCCGGCGGTGGACATGATTATGAAAGAAGCGATCACCATGAACCATGGCCCACAGAAGAAGTGGAGGAAGAAGCTCTTCTTCATATTCTCCATTTTAAGATACTTTCGAGCTTAATTGTTATGGAGTTTGGAAGACATGTGAGGAGGTAACAATATATAGACCAAAGAGAGGATATAACTTCATATCTCACTTTCATTTTTTTAGTTCAATGATTTCTATTTGTTTAGTTATTTAATTCTGATTTTTCTAAATAATTAATACAGCCGAAGATAGAAGACTGAAATCAAAGCAAAAAGATTGTCGAGTTTTGATTTCCATTATGGCATTATGCATGATTAGTCCACCTTCTCCAGTTGATACAACAATGGTTGACTTGGACAAGCGATCTTTATAGCTATATAATGTAGGAGAGAGAATCAAATTAATTTGTTTTTTTATATTCATGTTCCTAAGACTTTTTTATACACAAGACGTCCAATTCATGGCACATGAGTATATATCCGTTAAGCTTTTAGGCTGACTTTGTCTTTGATATGGCGCCACAAAATCCGCCAAATCAAACGATCGATGACAACGCACATTCCATGTACATTATGCTGTCCAAATAAACAACCAATAAGTATCCAATCTTTTCTTTATTAAAAAATTACAAATAATACATATTTTAATGTCCACGTTGGTTTTCTATGTATTAATTTAAGGCGGTGCCCGACGGTTCAAAGTCTGAAGGACATTGTGCAATAAAAGCGATCTCCATAGACTTGAAGAGGAATGGATCATTTTAGGACTTAACATTCTATCTATCTATATATATATATATTAACAAATTTAAAGGTTAATGGAGGAGGAGGCTCGGTCTGTCTCTGTAATTGTATGAAGGGGTGGAAGGTGAAAAGGAAGGGTGAGGGTGGGAGGATGCAGGCGAGTAGGTGTGGGGGAAAAAAATGGGGTGAGTGCACGGGGAAGGAAAACGAGAGATAAAATATTGACATTGGGATGCAAGAAAACAAAGATTAAACATATTTAATGTTGTGAATGGTTGCAAGTTGTTGCAAGTTGTTTTGATATTGGAAAAAACGGAATAGAAGAAATTGATTGGACATCTGAAGGCAAAAATGATTCAAATTTAAAAACGAATTCTGTCCAACTCAAAGAGACCGATAGTAAATAAAACTGGAATTTTTCTGATCGCGTATATATAATAGTAAACACTAAACATAAATTAAAGTTTGAAGGCTATATATAAAAAATAATTTAAAAAAAAAAAACTAAGGAAGAGAATTAGAGAAGAGAAAGATCATAATCACTCCAAAGAAAATAAAAAAAAATAACTTTAAAAGACACATTTGATTAATACTTCAAAATTGACATTATGCCATATGTAATTTGATTGCTTTTCGCTTGTTTAATTTTTTTGTACCAAACCTAAAGATAAATATTAAAATATTAATAAAATATNTGTCGAGTTTTGATTTCCATTATGGCATTATGCATGATTAGTCCACCTTCTCCAGTTGATACAACAATGGTTGACTTGGACAAGCGATCTTTATAGCTATATAATGTAGGAGAGAGAATCAAATTAATTTGTTTTTTTATATTCATGTTCCTAAGACTTTTTTATACCCAAGAGTCCAAGACGTCCAATTCATGGCACATGAGTTTATATCCGTTAAGCTTTTAGGCTGACTTTGTCTTTGATATGGCGCCACAAAATCCGCCAAATCAAACGATCGATGACAACGCACATTCCATGTACATTATGCTGTCCAAATAAACAGCCAATAAGTATCCAATCTTTTCTTTATTAAAAAATTACAAATAATACATATTTTAATGTCCACGTGGGTTTTCTATGTATTAATTTAAGGCGGTGCCCGACGGTTCAACGTCTGAAGGACATCGTGCAATAAAAGCGATCTCCATAGACTTGAAGAGGAATGGATCATTTTAGGACTTAACATTCTATCTATCTATATATATATTAACAAATTTAGAGGTTAATGGAGGAGGAGGCTCGGTCTGTCTCTGTAATTGTATGGAGGGGTGGAGGTGAAAAGGAAGGGTGAGGGTGGGAGGATGCAGGCGAGTAGGTGTGGGGGAAAAAAATGGGGTGAGTGCACGGGGAAGGAAAACGAGTGATAAAATATTGACATTGGGATGCAAGAAAACAAGATTAAACATATTTAATGTTGTGAATGGTTGCAAGTTGTTGCAAGTTGTTTTTCTTCCGCTATCAAGTTGTTTTGATATTGTAAAATACGGAATAGAAGAAATTGATTGGACATCTGAAGGCAAAAATGATTCAAATTTAAAAACGAATTCTGTCCAACTCAAAGAGACCGATGGTAAATAAAACTGGAATTTTTCTGATCACGTATATATAATAGTAAACACTAAACATAAATTAAAGTTTGAAGGCTATATATAAAAAATAATTAAAAAAAAAAAACTAAGGAAGAGAATTAGAGAAGAGAAAGATCATAATCACTCCAAAGAAAATAAAAAAATAACTTTAAAAGACACATTTGATTAATACTTCATAATTGACATTATACCATATGTAATTTGATTGCTTTTCGCTTGTTTAATTTTTTTGTGCCAAACCTAAAGATAAATATTAAAATATTAATAAAATATTTAAATTTATCTTTTCCCTTCCCAAGTTGGTGAGATGAGTAAGAAAGAAAGACGTCGATGGACATTTAGTTCTATGATTTATGAACCTAACTAAAAATGCGCAATGAATATTCCATATATACAAATGATATTTACTTATATGACAAAAAAAGAAAAAGAAAAGAAAGAGAAAAAGACATGGAACTTTATAAACCAAGTACACACAATTTTACGGGAAATAAGAAGATCATCAAGAAAAAAAAAAAAAAAATCGAGGGTGCCGACAAAATCGGTCTTTTTTTTTAATTTTTTTTTAGAAATTAATATATACCTAAGACTAGGAATTTAGGAAGACATGTACTAGGAAAACACCTAGCATATTCCATTTACAAATGAAATGGAGAAAAAATATGCAAGACAATGATACAAAACACATTTCTTTCTATATATTGACCTGAGTGTACGTGTATGTATACCATTTATATATATGTATCTAATATATTTTGCAAATTGAAGTTCATGAAAACAGAGAATTAGATACTCAATTATAATATCCTTTCACATGTGACTTAAGGTATTAATTATTAGTTTTGATCTGATCACTTTGTAAAGATTTTCTTAGTTTTATATTGGAAAATGCTAGGCGTTCTCTTCCATAGTGTTCTTCTGGCGTTCTCCCAGACTTACGTAAAACATGATTTAAAAAAAAATAAAATTGTAGTAGCCTCTACCACCCGTTTTTTTAGGCATTAACACCAAACTTGAGGCATTAACACTAAATTTAGGATGATCAAATCCATTTTGGGTGATACTATCCTTAAAGGATTAATCTTACACCCTTAGGTTTTAGTTTTGAATCCAAAAACAAGTTTTAAAGTATTAGAACCTAAATATTAAGTCATAAAAATTAATTTGTTAGCAAAAAAAGATACTACAATTTTATTTTTTCTTAAATCATATTCTATGTAAGACTGAGAGAACGTCAAGGGAACACTACGAGAAAAACCCATAGCAAACCCCTTTTATATTTGATATTGTGTTTATTAAGCAAGAGTATCATCCAGAGTAATGAAAATCTCCAAGTTTCTATTAAAATGTAATAATAATGTTCCCAAGAGATAGCTCAATTGGCTGGAATCACACCTAATGAAGTGGTGGTCACTAGTTCGAATCTTCTTCCCCACTTTTGTGTGGACATGTCCAAATAATAATAATAATAATAATAATAATATGAAACCAGGCGATTAGTTGGGTGAATGGCATGTCGAGGGGGTCTAAAAGAAAGTTTCAAAAAAATTGACCCATTTTTGTGGATCCTAATAATCTGCCTATTCCCCAACCACAATGTTGAGAGCTAGCCGACATCCAACAATATTAATAATGATGACATGTCAAACAAAATAAAATAAAATAAAATAATAATAATAATAACTAATGAGCTATTCAAAATTCTTACTTATATAAAATAAAATAATATTTAATAAATCCGCATATAACTGCTATAAAGATCGATATAATAAAAAGTGACGTAGTCAAACCATGAGTCACCGGCCTCTCTTTTAAATTCCTTAACTTATTCCGAGTAAATTAAATAAGCTAAGTGACTGACTCATATCCTTGTAACTCTTTCTTCATTTGCTTAAAAAATAAAATAAAATAAAAATATTTACGGAGTCGCATGCTTTTTCATTTTTGGTGAAATTAAGAGGAATCCATCCATCCATAAAAATGAAATAAGCGTTTTTGGTCTTTTTCTTTTTCTTTTTCTTTTGCTTTCTAAATTATATTTTCTTAATTTTTTTATGACGGTGGCCGGTGCAATACGTGATGAATTGAAGATGTAGTGTGAAAATGAGAATTGAAAACCTCGCCGCTGCACCACCATCACCGCCACCAAAAGCCCAACAAAGTCAAGGTCAATTTCGAGTTTCAAGCTTGAAAATTAGGCGTATTAAAAAAATAAAAAAATAAAAAAAGGTCAAAGTTTCAAGTGAAGACGAAAGCTGAAAACTCCATTTCCAACTTTAAAGGAGTCGGCCGGTACATCTGCACATGATAAGCTTAATTTACTAGCTTTGTCATCCTTTCGGAATTAATTATTTTTTATTGTCAATTCTGAATATTCAAGGCATCATCATCGTCAAAAAATTAAAAATTAAAGTTCTGATCTTTTATTTATTTATTTATTTTCTGTTTTCATTGTTGTTAATTAATAGTGGTATATATGATTAGGTATGGGATGTAGTCAAACCATATAGTCACCATCCTCTACTTTATCCCAAGTAAAATAAAGAGCGCCGTAATCCCTTGAAACATCTACATACGACTTTTCCATGCTAGGAAAATTTTAAAATAAAAAAACTAATATAATTATACCAATTTTTATTCAGATTTAGAGAAATGTAAGACTTAAGAAAACGACACTTTCAGACTGCAAGTAATTGGTATCGTTAACTGCTATCTGTGTAACTGCACGTGGATGCGGTTAGAAAAAAATTACTAATCATATACGTAGATGCGGTTAACAGTTTTATGGTACGTAGGTTAATAACTATATATATATATATGTAAACAAATTCACCAAAACGACATTGTTTTGGTATAGAGTTTCATCTATAATACTAAAGCTTTTTTTTTAAAAAAAGGCCCAAAACAATTTCAAAATCGTCTAAATGCCCTAAAAAACGCCTAAAGAAGACACAAAATACTAAAATATACTCAAAATGCTCACTACTTTCTTTTTTTTTTTTACATATCTGCACAAGAGGGGTAGAGGAATTCAAACTAGTGACATCCACTTTATTAAGCATGATCCGAGCCAATTGAGTTACCTTTTGGGGACAAAATGCTCATTACCTAAGAGCATTCCCAATGGATGAGTCAAATTTTTATATAAAATGACTCATCAAAACTCACTTTATCTTCTTTACCTAATGAATTTTTAAATGCATCCTACATCTGATTAGTTATATTTTTATCTATATCATTTAATTATTATTCTTTTTATTTTTTATAAGGATTGTATTTTTTCTAAATATCCCATTTTTCAACTTTTGGGAAAAAAGAGATGTGGAGAGAGAAATAGTAGGAGCAAATTTTGGAAAAAGGGAGATGTGGAAGAGAAATAGCAGGAGAAAATTTTGAGAAAAGAGAAAACAGGCGAGAGAAATAATAATAAAAATAATAAAATGGCTCATTCAAAAGTGCAGCTACATGTAGCTTTTTTTTTTTATCATTCAATAAAATATCTATTCTACCTTTTTTTTTTAATTTTTTAAATGTAGAGGGTATTTTACAAATTTAAGGAGCCATTTTAGATAAAAGTGTCATTTGGCTCCTCCAAAATTTTCCAAAATTTTACAGGCCACATCTCCCTTTTTTCCAAAATTTTCTCATACTATTTTTCTCTCTACATCTCTTTTTTTTTTTTTTTTTTTTTTCCAAAAGTNTTTTTTTTTCCAAAAGTTGAAAAATAGGATATTTAGGAAAAATACAATCCTTATAAAAAAAAAAAATAATAATATTTAAATGATATAGATAAAAACATAACTTATCGGATGCAGGAGGCATGTAAAAATTCATTAGTTAAAGTAGATAAAATGAGTTTTAAAAAGTCATTTTACATAAAAATTTGGCTCTTCGTTGAGAATGCTCACAATAATGCAAATAGTGGTCAATTACCACACACTTAAGGGCATTCACAATGGAGGAGCTAATTTTTTATGTAAAATAGCTCCTCAAAGCTCAATTTATCTAGTTTAGCTAATAACTTTTTAAGGACATCCTACATCCGATTAGTTATATTTTTATCTATATCATTTAATTTTAATTATTTTTTTATTTTTTATAATGATTGTATTTTTCTTAATATCTTATTTTTCAACTTTTGAGAAAAAAGTGATGTGGAAAGAGAAATAATAGGAGAAAATTTTGGAAAAAATGAGATGTGAAAGAGAAATAGTAGGAGAAAATTTTGAAAAAAGAGAAAACATGTGAGAGAAATAATAAAAAAAACGTGGGAAGAAAATTTTGTGAGAGATAGTGGGAGAAAAAAACAGACGTGTGAGAAAATTTAGGAAAATAGCTTTTTCAATATTGCCGCTACATGTAGATTTTTTTTAGCTCATTTAACAAAAAATTTATTCTACATTTTTTTTAGCTTATCCAATGTAGAGGATATTTTATCAATTTAAAGAGCTATTTTAGATAAAAATGACATTTAGCTCTTCCATTGTGAATGCTCTAAGACAGGTAGTGCAATTATGTAGAAATGATATGGTAACCGCATAATATGGTTGTGGAAGCGGTTATCGACACGTCCACATCCACATGTATAATCCTATATATATATAGTAAGTTCTCATTCAAAGTTGTGGAAAAATAACGTAATGTATTTAGAGGAAGAGAGATAAAGAGGTTGAAGACCTATGACTCATAATACATACCATATATATATAAAGGTTATATTTTTCTTTTTAACAATAAATAAAATAAAATAAAAAATTAGAAGAGGAGGCCCAGTCTTGTTAAACTAATAAATGAATTCTTCTTTTTTTTTTTTTTTTTGAAAGAATTTGAGACTACTATTCATGCCGTAAAAGGAGATAAAACATCAAGAGGGGGGGTATAACCCCTCCCTCTGTACAATACCACGAATGGGTTGGGGAATAAAATCCCACCTAACCACATCAGTGACATGGGTTTTAGCCATGATGGCTAAGGTGTGTGCTGCAGAATTGGCAGATCTTCGAACATGGATAAAGCTTGACGATTGAATCTGCCGAAGGCCGAACTTTATGCTCTCTACTAGATGCCCATAGCTGCTATTACACTGGGTGTCCATATTCACCTCCTTCACCACCTGCAGAGAGTCCCCTTCAAATATGACCTTTTGAAAATTGTGCTCTTGGCAGAAAAGGATAGCCTGGGTAGCTGCTATTGCTTCAGCAACCACAGGTTCAACCTTCATGTTTTGTCGCTTGCTGCAGGCTGCTAGAAATTGTCCTTTATCCTCCCGTGCTATCATCCCCAAGCCTATAATATTATTGCTGCTATCCAACGCAGCATCCCAATTAATTTTCACCAAGTTCAGGGGGGGTGGAACCCACTTTTCCTCTCCCTTATGATGGCGTTCTACCAAAGACAGGCTAGAAGGGATGTTCATCCTCTTGAAATTCTCTAGTGCTGCTTCAGCTTCTTTTAAGAGATAGGTAGGATGGCTGAACAAACCACCAAACACCACTATATTCTGCCATAACCATAGTTGCCGAGCAATCACCATAAAACATTCCACCTCTTCTTTTGGACATTTCTTAATGACCTCCATAAAAATCTGGGAAAAGCTTCCTCTCCCTGTTTGGCATTTCTGCAATTTTATAGCACTTGCTCCCCATACGTCATTTGCTGCAGGGCAGTCCCAAACACAATGCTCAATGGTTTCGTCCTCCCTTAAGCATATTGGACAGCTTCGGTTATCACACACTCCTCTACGAAATAGATTCGATTTTGTGGGCAACAAATTGTGACATGCTTTCCAAGTGAACATCTTCACTGTCGGGGGAACATTAAGACTCCAGCACTTCTTCCAAAACTCGTTTTCCTCCAACTCTACCGAACTACTAGGATTTTGCCTATCCTGCAATTCCAATCCTAGATGATAAGCGCTCCGTACTGAGAAGTCTCCGTTCTTTGTGCATCTCCATATTAACCGGTCTCGAGGTAGAAAAGGGCTAAGTGGAATATTCATAATAGCCTCTGCTTCCTCTCTCCACAACGTCTGCTCGATGAGTCCCCTATTCCATGTTTTGGTCTCTTTATCAATTAATGCACATACCATAGTTTCCTCATTGAGAGTCAACTGTGGTGATTGTAATGAAAAGGTTGTCGGTTTAGGTATCCAGCAATCGCCCCAAACCCTTATGGCTCGGCCATCTCCAACCCTCCAAATAGCCCCTTTACAGACTACCTCCTTAGAAGAAAGCAAGCTTCTCCAAGCTAAAGAAGGTCGGGTGCCTAAGCTAGCTTCAAGGACTTTCACATGTGGAAAATATTTTGCTTTCATAACTTAGGCCACCTTAGAATCTAGATTTTTAATAATTCTCCAAAGCTGTTTTGCTAAAAGAGCCTTATTAAAAATGGCCAAGTCACGAAATCCCATACCTCCCTTCACTTTGACAAACCCATCATTTCCCAACTCATCCAATGGATCTTCAACATATTCTCTTTGTGCCCCCACCAGAAACGTTGCATAAGTCCATTAAGTTCCTTACATAAAGTGGTCGGCAATAGGAACACACTCATACAATAAGTTGGTATTGCTTGTACCACCACTTTGATCAAAATCTCCTTACCCGCTTGTGAGAGGAAATTAACCTTCCAATCATTCAGCCGTTTCCACACTTTGTCTTTGATTCCCTTAAACGCCTTATATCTCGACCGCCCCACCAAAGTTGGTAACCCCAAATATTTCTCATATTTATCCATTGCACACAACCCCGATAGACGAATAATCTCCTCTCGCTTAGCTTGGATGGTGTTCAGAGAAAAAAATATGGAGGTCTTCTCTTTATTTAATTTTTGCCCTGAAGCCATCTCGTATCTTTCCAGAATTTTTGTGAGCCTCCTCCACTCGACTGAATTCGCCTTACAAAACAAGAGACTGTCATCTGCAAAGAAGAGATGACTTAACCTTGGTCCCCTCCTTGACGTAGGTACACCAGTGATAACCCCCGTATTTTCTGCATGTGTAAGCATGGAACTCAACGCCTTTGCACATAAGAGGAAAAGATAAGGGGATAGTGGGTCCCCCTATCTTAACCCTCTAGATGGAATGATATTGCCTACCGGTTGGCCATTGATAATAATGGAATAAGTAACAGTGCTAATACATTCCATAACTACTTTGATCCACCCTTTCACAAAGCCCATTTTTTTCATTACGGCTTCTAAGAACCCCTATTCTACTCGGTCATACGCTTTGCTCATGTCCAATTTAATACCCATAAACCCCACCTTGCTCTACATCTTTGTATGCATGGAATGCATTGTTTCGTATGCTACTAAGATGTTGTCTGTAATAAGCCTGCCCGGAAGGAAAGCACTTTGGTATGGAGATATGATCGATTGAAGAATCACTTTGAGCCTGTTAGCCAATACTTTAGAAATAATCTTGTAAATCACATTACATAGACTTATTGGCCTATACTCAGAAACACTTACAGGGTTATTATTCTTAGGAATCAACACTATATTAGTGGAATTTAATGGGCCATTCATACGAGAGATTTAAAAAAAATGCAATACAGTTTCGCATACCTCAGGACCTATGGTGTCCCAATGTTGTTGGTAAAATCCCACTGTGAAACTGTCAGGACCAAGAGCTTTTGTTGGAGCCATTTGATTTAAGGCTTGTTTGACCTCCTCATTAGAAAAGGCAGCCATTAGATTATTATTCATCACATCTGAAACCTTGCTGCGGATGGCGTCAGTACAAATCTCCACTTTGTATGGTCTGGCCGAGGTGAACAAATTGTCATAGAAACTCACAAAAGCTTGTTCTATAGATTCAGCCGTGGTGCACATATTCCCCCTCTCGTCCAAAACCTTTTCTATATTATTTCTCCTTTGTCGTTGGGTGGCACAAGCATGGAAATACTTGGTATTTAGGTCTCCATGCCTTAACCAATCCTCCTTCGCACGTTGTTTCCACTTCGCCTCCTCTTGTTCAAGCAATTCATTAATTTCTTCTTTAAGAATTTTTTCCTTATTCCTGCCGTGACCATCGTTCTCCTCTTGCAATAATTCCAATTCTTTTGTTTTTGATTGGATTGTCCCTGTAGCAGCTTGTATATTTTTCCTGACCCACCTTTTGATGCTACGTTTGCAATTTTTCAGCTTTCCATGAATCATCTCCCACCTATTACCCCTTCCCACAGTAGTTGTCCATGCAGATTGCACCACATCTTTGAAATCCTCCCTCATTGACCAGCTGGCTTCAATTCTAAACGGTTTATAACTTCCCTTTCCGAAAATCTTTTTATCATCAAAACTAACTAAGAGGGGGTGGTGATCTGAATTTCGGTTCGCTAACACTTGTACCTCCATTGCATCAAACATGGTTCTCCATTCAGAGGTTGCAACGACCCTATCCAATCTTTCCTTTGTAAAATCTCCTCCAAAACACCCATTATTCCATGTATATTTTGGCCCTTTAAAACCCTGATCATACAACTGGCAGTCTTCTAAAGTTCTNCTCCAACCCTCCAAATAGCCCCTTTACAGACTACCTCCTTAGAAGAAAGCAAGCTTCTCCAAGCTAAAGAAGGTCGGGTGCCTAAGCTAGCTTCAAGGACTTTCACATGTGGAAAATATTTTGCTTTCATAACTTAGGCCACCAGAGAATTTGGATTTTTAATAATTCTCCAAAGCTGTTTTGCTAAAAGAGCCTTATTAAAAATGGTCAAGTCACGAAATCTCATACCTCCCTTCACTTTTGACAAACCCATCATTTCCCAACTCATCCAATGGATCTTCAACATATTCTCTTTGTGCCCCCACCAGAAACGTTGCATAAGTCCATTAATCTCCTTACATAAAGTGATCGGCAATAGGAACACACTCATACAATAAGTTGGTATTGCTTGTACCACCGCTTTGATCAAAATCTCCTTACCCGCTTGTGAGAGGAAATTAACCTTCCAATCATTCAGCCGTTTCCACACTTTGTCTTTGATTCCCTTAAACGCCTTATATCTCGACCGCCCCACCAAAGTTGGTAACCCCAAATATTTCTCATATTTATCCGTTGCACACAACCCCGATAGACGAATAATCTCCTCTCGCTTAGCTTGGATGGTGTTCAGAGAAAAAAATATGGAGGTCTTCTCTTTATTTAATTTTTGCCCTGAAGCCATCTCGTATCTTTCCAGAATTTTTGTGAGCCTCCTCCACTCGACTGAATTCGCCTTACAAAACAAGAGACTGTCATCTGCAAAGAAGAGATGACTTAACCTTGGTCCCCTCCTTGACGTAGGTACACCAGTGATAACCCCCGTATTTTCTGCATGTGTAAGCATGGAACTCAATGCCTCTGCACATAAGAGGAAAAGATAAGGGGATAGTGGGTCCCCCTGTCTTAACCCTCTAGATGGAATGATATTGCCTACCGGTTGGCCATTGATAATAATGGAATAAGTAACAGTGTTAATACATTCCATAACTACTTTGATCCACCCTTCCGCAAAGCCCAGTTTTTTCATTACGGCTTCTAAGAACCCCCATTCTACTCGGTCATACGCTTTGCTCATGTCCAATTTAATACCCATAAACCCCACCTTGCTCCACATCTTTGTATGCATGGAATGCATTGTTTCGTAGGCTACTAAGATGTTGTCTGTAATAAGGCTGCCCGGAAGGAAAGCACTTTGGTATGGAGATATGATCGATTGAAGAATCACTTTGAGCCTGTTAGCCAATACTTTGGAAATAATCTTGTAAATCACATTACACAGACTTATTGGCCTATACTCAGAAACACTTACAGGGTTATTATTCTTAGGAATCAACACTATATTAGTGGAATTTAATGGGCCATTCATACGAGAGAAATTAAAAAAATGCAATACAGTTTCGCATACCTCAGGACCTACGGTGTCCCAATGTTGTTGGTAAAATCCCACTGTGAAACTGTCAGGACTAGGAGCTTTTGTTTGAGCCATTTGATTTAAGGCTTGCTTGACCTCCTCATTAGAAAAAGCAGCCATTAGATTATCATTCATCACATCTAAACCTTGCTGCGGATGGCGTCAGTACAAATCTCCACGTTGTATGGTCTGCCGGAGGTGAACAAATTGTCATAGAAACTCACAAACGCTTGTTATATGGATTCAGCCGTGGTGCACATATTCCCCCTCTCGTCCAAAACCTTCTCTATATTATTTCTCCTTTGTCGTTGGGTGGCACAAGCATGGAAATACTTGGTATTTCGGTCTCCATGCCTTAACCAATCCTCCTTCGCACGTTGTTTCCACTTCGCCTCCTCTTGCAATTCATTAATTTCTTCTTTAAGAATTTTTTCCTTATTCCTGCCGTGACCATCGTTCTCCTCTTGCAATAATTCCAATTCTTTTGTTTTTGATTGGATTGTCCCTGCAGCAGCTTGTATATTTTTCCTGACCCACCTTTTGATGCTACGTTTGTAATTTTTCAGCTTTCCATGAATCATCTCCCACCTGTTACCCCTTCCCACCGTAGTTGTCCATGCAGATTGCACCACATCTTTGAAATCCTCCCTCACCGACCAGCTGGCTTCAATTCTGAACGGTTTATAACTTCCCTTTCCGAAAATCTTTTTATCATCAAAACTGACTAAGAGGGGGTGGTGATCCGAACTTCGGTTCGCTAACACTTGTACCTCCATTGCATCAAACATGGTTCTCCATTCAGAGGTTGCAACAACCCTATCCAATCTTTCCTTTGTAAAATCTCCTCCAAAACGCCCATTATTCCACGTATATTTTGGCCCTTTAAAACCCTGATCATACAACTGGCAGTCTTCTAAAGTTCTTCTAAAATCTTCCATTTGCCCATTTACTCGAGTTACTGCCCCCCATTTTTCTGACACACTTACTATCTCATTAAAATCTCTTAAACACAACCATGGACCAGAAGTCATAGTTAATAGGTGTCGCAAAAGGGCCCATGATTCTCTTCTTTTTGCCTTCTCCGGGTGACCATAAAACCCCATAAACTTCCACTCTCTTCCATCCTGCCCCACAGATACAAGGGCATGTATATGATGCTGACTATAATTTTCAATCACAACCCGAACCTCCTTCCGCCATAGTAGTATTAAACCTCCACTACGACCCACACTGTCAACCACAAAAATGTTGTCGTAACGCAGCTTTATTCGCAAAAAATCTAAATTTTTATTATGACATTTGGTTTCCATGAGAAAAACCAAATGGGGCTTCTTTTCCTTCACCATCTGGTGTAGGTCTCGAATTGTTCGGGGGTTCCCAAGCCCCCGGCAATTCCAACTTAAACAACTCATAATGGTTGGCGGGGCTGTATAACAGCCACCGCCTCTTCTTCATTCCCCTCATCCTGAAGCTCCAAACCGTGTTTGTTTTCCTTTCCTCCCTCCCTATCAGTTTCAATTGAATGCCCATAAGTTTTCCTTTTTCCCACCAACTCTCCTTCCCCCCTTTTGTCCCCTAAGTATTCAGCACCCTTATTAAGATTACACCCCCCAGACCGAGGACACCTACCCCCTGTCCCATTAGCCTTTTTTACACTTGTGCTGCGGCCCTTTGCGTAAGCTGCCCCTTACTCTTGTAAGGTTGAGTAGGTGGTATAAACTCATCCACCTGTTCATTAAAAACCACGTGACTATTAAAACCAGCCCTTGCCGATTCCTTCTCCAGTGCTTGCCACACCATCTTT
The DNA here is from genome assembly GCA_006937295.1 of Carpinus fangiana. NCBI lineage: Eukaryota > Viridiplantae > Streptophyta > Magnoliopsida > Fagales > Betulaceae > Carpinus > Carpinus fangiana. The sequence continues at coordinate 21,235,558 of CM017321.1, forward strand.
TCTTTAATTGTGTCCCATTGACCAACATAAATGCTCTTTCCCTTTTTAGATTGAAGCTCCTCATTATAATTTTTTTGTGGCAAATCAGCAGCAATGGGATCTCCCTGGCTCCCTCCCTCCGTAAATTCTGTATCTTTATTTCCCATATTAACTTCCTCTGCTTTCTTCCTTTTTTGCCACCCTACGATCCCGCTACCAGTCTTGGAAAGAATCGTGTCATCATGGAGCCCAAAATTTCCTTATACAGGTCTGGACGGCGCAGCTGAATCTTTTGACGAACCGCCACCTTGCTCCTCCGCTTCACTATCTCTGGTCTCCCCCTGAGTAGGGGAGTTCATGTTGTGAAATCCCCCGTTACCGAAGCTAGGACCCGGGAAAGAACCTCCTCTGATCCCACTATACCGTCCTCTCCCTCCTCCTCCTCTGCCACCCCTAATACCCGAATGTGAAACTCGAAGCCATGGACCAAATTGAACATCATTCTCCTTCTCCTTTGAACACCGTTCTCCTAGCCTTATACGCCCTCCATCTCCATGTCATATAGTCCCACACTTGAAACAAAATCGAGGGATCTTTTCATATTGGAAAGGTATCTAGATCGATTTATCGCGAAGCTTAATGAAACGTCCCCTTGAAAGAGGTTTTGACAGATCGAGAATGATGCGTACCCGGAGATATTCACCCCAACTCACACCTTCCTCATCAACTTCCACTTCCTCCACCGTCCCCATTGACGCCCCTATGCATTTTCCCATCTCCTTACTCATACATGCTAACGGTAAGTTGATCATGCGCACCCAAAAGGTTGCCTTTTCGAACTCCAATTGTGAAGGTGGTGTTATTCCATCAAACTCCGCCAATGACACCAAATCACCATCAAACGTCCATGGCCGTCCCTCCATGATTCGCGACTTATCCCATTCATGCTCGAACTCAATCAAAAAAAGATTGCTTCCAATATTTTTGAAATTCACCCAACCGGTTGGTTGCCATGCTCTAATCATTGGGGTTTTTAGAACCTCCTTCCCCACTACTCTGTTTGCTAGCAGCTTTCCAACCATGCATGTCGACCCTCTCTCTACCAATGGTTCCACCACAGGTTCCGGTGCATGCACTTCCAAAGTTTCCTCCTCCATTAAACTTAATCTCTCCCATTGCTTCGTTAAGTCTTCTGTCATTGTCTCTGCCATTCAAGAGCTCTCTCCCCCCCCTCACGAGAGATACTAGGACTCTCAAAACCCGCCTCTCACCCTTGTCGCTGGACAGAGGTTCACCGCTTACACCTCTAGGTTTCAGAGAAAACCCTAGAAAGAAGATATTCTCTAATTCATAAATGAATTCTTCTTAGTACCATTTCAATAATAATAATTAAGTAATTAATTTTATTTCTTTTTATCAAATTAAATTTTTAGAGTAACAGATAATTTAATAAGTTTAACTCTGTAATTGTATGAAGGAGGAAGGTGAAAGGAAAGGTGAGGCTGGGAGGATGCAAGCGAGTAGGTTTGGTGGAAAAATTGGGGTAAGTGCATGGGGAAGGAAAAAGAGTGATAAAATATTGACATTGGAATGGAATGAAACAAAGATTAAACACATTTAAATGTTGTGAATGGTTGCAAGTTGTTTTTCTTCCTATATCAAGCTGTTTTAATATTGCAAAATAGGGGATAGAAGAAATTGATTAGACACACTACAAAAAAATAGAGAATTAGTAACGGTATAATGTTCACTAATTTTTGCCACGTTACCATTTGGTAACGTGTCAAAAACTTGGATCGCAATCCTCTTCGATCCAAATGGACTGGAGAGCATCCGGTTGATGGCTAGGATAAGAAATCCGGTCATCAACGAAACATATGTCCCACTTAAAAAATATATAATAAAATATTATTTTACAATTTTAAAAAAATATTAAAAAACTAATGGGTTGGCTCACTCCGCGATCCGGCCAACGCTCCGGCAGCATCAGTTAAGGTCGCCGAAATCCGTCGCCAAACTCCTTCTGTGACCCCCGATCTTCAGGTAGTGCACCTCCATGATTACTTGGTTCATAAATCACTCTGGTTCTTTTCTTTTGGCTTCAAGGGCCAAATGAAACACTGGAAGAACTGGGCCGTTGAACCGGAGGAGAGACCTCGTCTTCTTGGGAATGTTTTGTCTCCTTTCCAAGGAAGAAGAGGAAGAATCATCGTGGCTTCTAGAAGATGCAAGCTCTGGTAATTGCTTCAAGCTCTACATTTTGATATTTCCAATGGGATTGAATCAATCTGTAAAGGAAAATACTCCAAATTTCAAGTTTCCCATTTCCTTTTCTCGTGACATTGATTAAATAATCCCTCTTTCGATTGTGTAAATGAGAAATTTGAGAAATTAAACCAATGGGTAGCTTCAAAACTTTCAATTTTTTATTATCTGAATGCTGAAAAAACTAGCCAAATCAAACAAGATTCCTTATATTCGATGCTATTGGTGGAGGCACTGGTTTTGCGCTTGGCTCCCTTTTCTTGGACAAATCTCTCAAACCCTCCAAGGTTTCAATCAAACCACCCCCACCAGATACAAATTTTCCATAAACTTCACTCTGGTTCTTTTCTTTTGGCTTCGTGGGTCTCTCTCTTAATTAACCCAGAATCAACACCTAAAATCAACAACACCAACTGCTAGTAACCCATTATTTGCATATTAAAGTATATTTAATCGAACCAGAAGTATGGCTTTGCACACTGCCATTGGGATTACATCATCCGTTGTCTGTTGAGACCCAGGCGTCGAGAGGGACTGCTTCTGCACATCACTTGGGACTAAAGAAGCCACCAACTAGCAGATTGAAACCAAACCACCAACTAGACCGACAGATGGACTCCATGTTGGTGATGCTGATGGTACCGTTCGCGAAATCGTTCCAGAATAAGGTGCTCCTAAAAGAGCACTCGGTGAGTTTGAGGGTCGGGGTCCTGAAGGCATGGATCGGCGACGGAGTTTGGAGCTCACGGAGCCACAGCAACTTGGATGCAGGTGATCATGGAGGTGCACTACCTGAAGATTGGAGGTCGTGGGGGGAGTTCGGTGACTTGAACTAATGCTGCCGGAGTGTTGGCCGAATCACAGAGGGAAGTCAACCCATTTGTTTTTTAAAATTTTAGTTTTTAAATTCTTTTAAATTGTAAAATAATATTTTATTATATATTTTTAAGTATGACATGTGTTTCGTTGATGACCCCTAGAAGAAATCCTGGCCATCAACCGGATGCTCTCCAGTCCATTTTGGACTGGAAAGGATCCGGATCCCAAAAACTCACACGTTAGTAAATAAATTTAGTAACGTGTCATTAATGACACGTTAGTAATGAAAATATTTTAAAAAATGAAAAAATAAAATAAAATTCATATGGTAACGTGCCATTAATAACACGTTACCAATTGGGAAAAGGATCGTCTCCAAGAAGTAGTTCAATTGGCAGTGAACCATGCCTTATGAAGTAGAGGTCACAAGCTCGAATCTCCCCTTCTCCCTACCCTTGCGTGGACATGTCAAAAAAAAAAAAAAAGGATCCTCTCCATTTCAAAATCCCTCAATTTCCTCAATTTAGTGCATTTTGAAGGGTAATGCATTTAATGCACTACCCCCATTAAAACTTTTGGACAACACTACCCTTCAAAATACACTAAATAGAGGAAATTTAGAGATTTTGAAATGGAGAGGATCCTAATACTAGGTAACGTGTCATTAATGAAATTTTTTTAAAAAATGAAAAATAAAATAAAATTCATTTGGTAACGTGTCATTAATAACACGTTAGTAATTGGTAACATGTTATTAATGACATGTTAGTAATGAAAATTTTTAAAAAGTGAAAAAATAAAATAAAATTCATTTGGTAAAGTGNGGTGTGGGTACTGTTCACGCATGCCAGCTTGATGAATATCACTACTTAGTTTTTAATATTGGTAAATTTTTTTTTTTTTTTTTTTTTTTGAAGATAAAATCAAGCTTTTATTAATTCATAACGTGGACTTGTTTCACACTTACAATTTCCTGCACTGATGAAGGAAAATTCTCATACCAAACAACATTCCCCCCAACAGATAAAGCCAATCTAGCTAAACTATGTGCGGCCCCATTTGCCCCCCTGTTGACATGAGTCACCTTCCAAGTGTTGAAATTCTGGAGAAGAGTCTTTATGCCATTCAGTACTGGTCCCTCTCGCCCCGAACAATGCCTCGTAGAATTGATACCCTGAACCACCTCCATAGCATCTCCTTCCAATTCCAAATAAGTTACTCCCAGTTGAATTCCAAGGATCACCGCATTCCACGCTGCTAGCGTTTCAGCCGTCATTGGGTTGTCTATGTGTCTTCCGGTTGAGCATTGCATGGCTAGAACCCATCCCTCATGATCCCGAGCTATGACGCCGAGACCCACAGTGCCTGTTCTTTTTTCTAAAGCAGCGTCCCAATTAATTTTGGTAACTCCGACTAGTGGCTTCATCCATCTCACATGTGTCCGGTTGCAAGTATTTTCCATTGTATGATCAATCGCTTTCCATTGTGCCGTTGCTTGGTCGTGTTGTTCCATTTGAGTCTGGGCAGCTTGGATGAGTTTCTTTGGAGGCCTGAATTCTTCATTGAACACTAAGTCGTTTCGCCGGAACCAAATCTGTCGTGCTACAAATACCATCATCTGTAGCTCATCGGCAGACAATCGTTCCATAAGGCGCTCAAATATAGCAGAAAAATCATCCTCATCGCCTGGGCTTTTCTGGATCCTCACAGGGCACTCCATCCACACATCTTTGGCCGCCGAGCAACTCCAAAGACTATGACCTACCGTTTCCATTTCCAACTTACAAATCGGACATTTTTCATCTAAAGTCACTGCTCTTTTTGAGAGATTTTCTTTGGTTAGGAGTATATTGTTGCAGGCCTTCCAAAGAAACAAATGGACCACTCGTGGACAATTTAGCTTCCATATTACCTGCCACATTCTCTCCTTACACCTTTCGGTGGAACACTCACCCTTATTTGCCAAGGTTAACTCCTTTGCCATATGATAGGCGCTTCGAACTATGAATATTCCCATCTTTGTACCTGCCCAAACTATTTGGTCTGAATTACCCAATAGGCTAGGGACCATGTTGTATATTCGTTTTGCTTCATCCTCGGGAAAGATATTTCGAATCAGCTCATAGTTCCACCAATGTGTTGTATCATCAATTATGGCACTCACTTTAGCATTTTCACCCAAGACTCGTACAGGTACTTGAATCATTCCTGATGGAGTTGAATCTATCCATTTATCCCCCCAGATTTTAATCGAGTTTCCATTCCCCACCCTTCAACGCATCCCGACTTGAACTAAATGTTTAGCTCCCCAAATGCTCCTCCACACATACGATGGATTGCTCCCTAGCCGAGACATGAAAAAGGACTCCTTTGAAAAATACTTCGATTTCAAAACTTGTGCGACCAAACTGTCGGAATTAAGCATAATCCTCCACCCTTGTTTTGCCAACAATGCCGTGTTAAAATGCTCCAATTCTCTATATCCCAAGCCCCCCTTACGTTTTGCCAAACCCATTTTGCTCCACTTCATCCATGCGATTTTTGATTCATTTTTTTGACTGCCCCACCAGAATCTGGAGAACAAAATGTTAATTCCTTGACACAAAGATTTTGGCAACTTGAAAACGCTCATAGTATAAGTGGGAATGGCTTGTAACACTGCCTTCATTAGTACTTCTTTCCCGGCGTGAGACAAGAACTTTTCTTTCCAACCGTTAATTCTTTCCCAAATATGCCCCTTTATTGAAGAAAATGGTGCTATTCGGGACTTTCCAACCATTGATCAACCCCAAGTACTTCTCAAAGCAGCTAGTTGGGGTTACCCTCACCAAGTTGACTAGTTGTTCCTTGACTGCTTGTGGCGTGTTCTTACTAAACAGAAGGGAAGTCTTCTCCTTGTTTAATTTCTGTCCTGAAGCCCTCTCATATAACTCCAACAGTACTTGGATCTTTTCCCACTCCTGAACACTGGCTTTACAGAAAAGAACACTATCATCAGCAAAGAAAAGATGGTTGATCTTTGGTCCTCTTCTAGCAATAGCCACACCCGTTATATGTCTTTCTTGTTCTGCCTTACGTAACAAATGACTCAATCCCTCCGCACATAGAAAAAATAAGTAAGGGGATAATGGGTCTCCCTACCTTATTCCCCTAGATGGGAGGATATGCCCGTGGGGTTGTCCGTTAATCAAAACTGCATAAGTGACAGTTCGGACGCATTTCATAACCAGTTGGATCCATCGCTCTGAAAACCCAATTTTCCTCATTATTGCCTCTAGGAAATCCCACTCCACTCGGTCATATGCCTTACTCATATCTAACTTTAATGCCATAAATCCCTGTTTCCCCTTCAATCGGGTCGCTATAGTGTGAAATGCCTCAAAGGCCACTATTATATTATCGGTTATATGTCTACCAGGAATAAAAGCACTTTGATTATAAGATATGATTTGAGGTAATACTGTTTTCATTCTTTTTGCCAACACTTTTGCAATAATTTTATATAAGACATTACATAGACTTATGGGCCAGAAATCAGTTACACTGACCGGACTCTTGATTTTAGGAATTAATACAATATGAGTAGCATTTAACGAACTATCAAAATGTCCGTAATTCAAAAAATCAAGCACAGTTTTACATACCTCGCTATGTACAATGGGCCATGATCGTTGGAAGAAACCCGCACTAAAGCCGTCCGGTCCTGGTGATTTCATAGGCTGCATTTGCTTCAAAGCTTCATCAACCTCCAATTCGGTGAAAGCACGGCACAAGACCTGGTTCATCTCTGATGTGACATGACTCTCCAAACCTGCAAGACAAGACTCAAGCCCACTAGTGCCCCCCGAAGTGAAGAGCTCCTGATAGTGATTCAAAAAAAAAATTAGGAATATCACTTTGTTGTAGCCATTCTCGACCTGCTGTGTCACGGACCTTTTGAATTCGATTTGATCTCCTCCGTTGGTTCGCCCAAGCATGGAAATATTGGGTGTTTCGATCTCCGTGTTTGTACCAGTTTTGCTTAGCTCTTTGCTTCCAACGTAGGTCCTCCTGTTCCAGCAGCATCTCAAATTCCCCTTTTAATATGTTTATATCTTCATTATTTTCAGAGCTTTAATCTCGTTGAAGCATCTCTAGTTCTCGTATTTTCTGTTTGATGAGTGCGGCGTTGTTGCCGAATTTTCCTCTACTCCAGCTTGTCAGACTGATTCTACACTGGTCTAGCTTCAATGGTACTTCGTCGTTTGGTGTTTTAGTCCATGCCTCCTTCACAATGTTTTGATATTCCTCATCTAATGTCCAGCTCATTTCAAATTTAAAGCCTCTTCTACCCTAGTCATTGCCCTACACATAGTTCTCCAAAGACAACAAAAGTGGTTTGTGATCTGAAGTTCGTGCGGCTAAGACTTGCACACTAGCCTCTTCAAACATCCTGCACCATTGAGAGTTTGCCACAGAACGATCAAGGCAAACTTTTACAAAATTCCCATCTGGTTGACAGTTAGTCCAAGTGAATTTCGAACCCGTAAATCCAAGATCACTTAGATTACATTGCTCAAGTACAGTCCGCAATAGCTCCATTTGCCCTTCTCGTCGCGGGTTTACTCCCCACTTCTCACTTTGGTCCATTATTTCATTAAAATCTCCTATGCAAAGCCACGCCACCGGTGAATAAGACTGTAAATGCCTCAACAAGTCCCATGATTCTTTCCTTTTATTCCATTCAGGATGGCCGTAAAATCCGGTTAGTTTCCACTGAACACCCGTGGACGTATTCTTCACTGTCGCATTTATATGGCGGCGAGAGTAATTTTGAATTTCAATATCTTCGACCTCTCTCCATAGAAGTGCTAGCCCGCCACTTTGTCCCACCGGGTCCACCACAAACAAGCCAGCATAGCCAAGCTGACTCCGGATTACTTCCATCTTTATTTTATTCCTTTTTGTTTCCATGAGAAACAAAAAGTTGGGTCTCTTATCCTTTACCAATTGGTAAAGGTCACGAACTGTCCGGGGGTTCCCAAGCCCCCGACAGTTCCAACTGATTAGATTCATGGTTGTAGGCGGGGCTGCTCCGCAGCCTCCGCCAACTCATTGTCAAATTCTACTTCCTCTTCCAAATAGTCTTCCCACTTTCTTATTTTCAAATTCCTTTCCTCATCATTATTACTAATTTCTGTTTCTCCTTTTCTTTTACCCAGCAAAGCTTTGGTTGAAACTGCTGGCCAATTCTCTTCTTCTCCAATACGGTCCACCCTCTTCCATATTTTAAGACTGTTGAGATAACAAGGCTGGCCCATCAACTGTTTTCCATTCCCTTCTAAAACAATTTTCATGCGTGTCCCCACCTAACCCGAGAATATTATCTGCTCCTTCACGCTGGCTGCCCCTTTCATTGGGTCCATTAATTGTCGGCCCAGGTCCGCCACAATGAGTTCGTTTGGGAACAACTATCAATTTGGTCAACTCTTCTTGCGCCAGCTCACCCGCAATTGCATGATGTGTCGGCTTTCCTTTATTATTTCCCTTGAGTTTCGTCTTATCCTCAAAATGGCTTGATATATCTTTTCCTTCTATAGGTTTTGGGTGGCCTATTGCTCTTGCATCACCGGCTCATCCCCATCAGCTTGAAGATTCATCTTTCCTTGTATGGCTCCTATGATTTCAGCCCTACCTTCATGCTCACTCAAGAAATTTCCCCCTCAGCTGGTTTTAAAAACACTGTTGTTCCCAATTGGTCATCCTTGATTCTTTCCTTATTGGTTAGATGAGGTGGCGTAGGGTTTCCCCCGTAGCCGTCACTTTCCTTTCTTGTTAGGTTGCTGTCGCCGTTGGGTTTTCATCCTCTTTCAAGCCCGTTTTGAGTCCCCAACTCCGGCCGCCAGCCCCCTTTGCCAAGCCCCTGCCGTTTCAGTTTTCCAGCCCGTAGCCACACGCGCCATTGCTTCTCTTCAACATGAGAAGACTGAACTGGGCACCCACTATTTCCATGAACAATTCTACCACAATTGAAACAAAAGACAGGGAGATTTTCATATTGAAAACTTACCCAATGAGATTTGCCGGCGATGGTTAGTGCCCTTCCCCTCTCTAGTGGCTTCTGAAGATCAATAACCACTCTTATTCGCAGCACACTACCCCATTCGACCCCATCCCCTTCAATGTCTACCTCTTCCAGTATTCCCAACGATTCTTCGATCTTGCTGTCGATCACCTTCGTCATACATATTAGAGGCATGTTGTGTATCTGAATCCAGAATGGTGAGATCGTGAAATCCCATTGGGAGGAGGGGATGTTGCCGTCAAACTCTGATAAGGCAATGATGAAACGGTCGAAAGACCATGGCCTTCCTGCCAAAACCCGTTGTTTGTCCCCCTCTTGATTGAATTCGAACATCCATACATTGGGTTGAATCTCCTTGAAGACAACGTCCCCATCTGTTCGCCAAATCCTCTTGAAGACGCGGACAAAACCGTCTCTGTTTATTCGTTTCTCAGCCCATATTTTTCCTATCAAACAATTGTTTCCCTGTTTTTTTGCTTCAGCAACCTCACAATCATCCACAAGAATGCCCAGTTGTTCACCCTCTGAAAGTGTGAGATTCCTCCTCATCTTGCCCTCCATACAGTTTTGGCCTCACCTGTGATCTTCTTGGAGAAAACTCAGAGAAACCCTAGAGAGGACTCACCTTATTAATGATTTAAGGCATTGGTAACATGTTATTAATGACACATTAGTACTGAAAATTTTTAAAAAAATGAAAAAAAAAAATTAAAGAGAATGAGATTTTTTTTTTTTTTGAAAAGAACTCATTCTCATTCTATAGAACTCAAGAGTGAAAGCTCTTACAATCACAAGGCAAGCCCTGAAGTAATCGTAGCCTAAGCTACAAAGTCACAGGCATAATCTCATACAAACCAGGCAACAATGGCCAACCAATCAACGAAATTCGAAAACACATCCGCTACCCCATGACTAAAAAAGCAGGATAAACATTCAAATCTACTTGGCAGGTTCAAAGACTACTGAACCAAGTAGACGCCATCAGCTGCACAGGAAGCATTTATTTCACAACCCTAAGAGGTAAACCCTCTTATGCCGCTACTCATCCTCCTTGACAGTTAAGGCAGGATACACATTCATCCACGACACAGAAGTCTAGACCATTTTTTCTCCTCGACCCGAAAGCTAGGGTATCATACACATCCACGACACACAGCTCAAGATCAAATGGGATCCAATCAAACCATCGAGGCCAGAGCATTGTTACAAGAAAATAACAAACAAAATACAGGAGAAAAAAAGCAATAGAACTGAATACAAGCAAAAAGAAATACAGGGAAAGAAACCAATCGCGTGTACGTTGACCCTGTACAAAGAAGAGCACGGTGGAAGGTCGTCGCGGTGGGGGCACGAAAAAAGCCCAGCAATGGACAGAGGGCAACAAAGCCGGCGCGGAGAAGATTGACAGAAACTGTAAAAAAAACCCAAAAAACACAGAAATAGACAAAAATAATACAGCCAAACCCCAAAACAAAAACCAGGATGGAGGAGGCAGGGGAAGAGGAAAAGGGACGGGGGGCACAGGGTCTAGGGACATCAAGTAAACTACTAGAGCCTGTTGCAAAAGGGACGTGGGGAGGAGGGATGACGGAGGCCATCCCTCCTCCCCTGCAGTTACGGCGTTCTGGGAGGGGGGTGGCGGCTAGCTGAAGCTCCCTTTTAAAGAGAATGAGATTGATATAGCGTTAGAGCTCCATCTTATTGATGTGTGCTTTGCATAATACAAAATGTCTTTACAAGAAAAATGTGGTAGGTGAAATGAATGTGCAAACGTCTTGGACCTGCACCCCACACATCTTCCGACGCTGGGCAACTCCATAGAATATTGGTAACATGTTGTTAGTAATGAAAATTTTTTAAAAAATGAAAAAATATTAAAATTCATTTGGTAACATGTCATTAATAACACATTACAATTTGTAACGTGTTATTAATGACACGTTAGTAATGAACGTTTTTAAAAAAATAAAAGAAAAAAAATGAAAATTCATTTGGTAACGTGTCATTAATAACACGTTACCTTAGCAATGGAAATTTTTAAGAAAATGAAGAAAAAAATTAAAATTCATTTGGTAACATGTAATGTGTTATTAATGACGCGTTACTAATTGAAATTTTTTAAAAAAATGAAAAAATAAAATAAAATAAAATTCATTAGTCACGGGAGAAAATTAAACCAAAAAATGATCGCCGCCTCCCCCCTTCTCATCTCTCTGTCTCTTCCCCCAAACTCTAAAATTCCCCCACTCTCCTTTCCCTTCCTCGTTCGCTCTCTCTCACTACGGCGATGGCGAATAAGAACTAGAAACCAAAAAATCCCAAATCCCTCATCTCCGCCGACTAGCCACCCACGGCAACTAGAAGCACAGCAGACGAGCTCGTCCCCCTCCCTCTTTTCGTTTATGATTCGCATCGACGCATCGTTTATTTTCTTTCCGATTTTTTTTTTTCTTTTGAACACAGGTTTTGCATATGATGCGACAGTGAGGTGAGAGATCGGTGGTCCTCCCTCCCTCTCCTCTCTTCAACACACTCCTGCTTCCTACCGACAACCCAAGGCACCACCACCGACAAGTCTAGCCACCAAAAGAAGTAAGTTAAGTTTTTTTTTTTTTTTTTTTCTCATTTCTTTTCATTTTTTATTTTGATCCAACTGGTAGAATATTTTTGATTTTGGACTTTCTGTTTGGCTATTGTTTCCTCCGTTGGGATTTTGGATTTGTGGTTGTCTTACATATTTGTTTGTGTAGTTAATGTGTTTGATGATTTGCTTGTATTTTTTACTTTTGGGTTTCTGGTTTTTTCTATTGATGGTTTGGGTTTGTTGGTTTCCTTGAATTTGGAGTACATATTTGTTGCTGGGATGGTATAGGAGAATATCTGATTTTCTGTTTGGTTTATTTCTGTGTCTTGTGTAGCTGATATATTTGACGATTTTGCTTGTATTGTTGGGGTTTTTTGTTTTTTGTTTTTGTTTTTTTTTTTTTGTTTTAGTTTTTTTTTTTTTTTGGGTCAATCTGGATGAAGTTTCGTGCTTGCATGTGTCTGCATATTCAATTTTTCTTAGGTGTGAAGCATTTGGTTTGTAAGTAGGTGCTGGTTTTTTGTTTGTTGTAAGAGTTTGAGTTGATTTTTTAGGTTAATTTTTATTTTTGGTCGGTTAATTTTTCTGCAGTTGGTTTGCCGAGAAGAGCTTGGGTTGGTTTTTTTTTTTTGCTGTTCTAGAATTTGTTGAAAACCTTGGGTTTTTGCTTCTGCATTGAATTTTGTTTTGTTTTTATTCCAACAGAGGCTTGCAAACCATGGTTGAGTTTGAAACGAAATTTGGTTTTTTTTTTTTTTCCTTTCCTTTTCCTTATGCTAAATAGATGAAATTCTCATTATGGTAATCACTAGGCATTGAATTTTGTTTTGAGTCTGTTATTCATTGACATGGTACCTTATATAACATGTTTATGGTAGAAACTAGAAAGGTCTAATAGTTACTAAGGTCAAAGTATATGGTTTTCCTTGGTAACTACTATGTTGATGTGGAATTTGAAGTTCATTGATGTATTGCGAAAGAGAACTAATGAATTTTTTTAGATATTTTTCCTTTTATCATAAACTGAGAATTTAGTGAGGCAGAGAGAACGTCTGTTGTTTTTTATTAGATTGTCTAGTGTTTTTACTTAGAGCATGGAACTATCTTTTTCATATCTCTTGGTTTGCCATTTGAGAATGGAGTGTTCTGCAACAACATTTGTATTTTTTTTTTAATACCAATTCTGAATCCACCAACATATGAAATTTTTTAGAGGGTTTCATGAGATCTCATAGTATAAGTGCTTGCCATGCTCATGGTTTGTAAGAGCATTTCCTCTTGTAAGGAACAAAAGAGTTCATCTGATCTTTGCTTTACAAGATGTTTTCTTATGCCCCCAGTTTCCTAAAGCTCTCTCATTTGTTGCATTGAAAGAAGTTTGATGATTGTTCTTATAGTAGATGTGGTGGTTAGGGTGATATGCATCTGAACAAGTAGCACTTTAGAATATATGAGTGATTTGGAAACTAGAAGCTTTTCTTTGTATAGTTTGAAGAAGGGTAAATTTCTATGCATGAGCTTTGCTGTCTTAGAAATGGTGATATAATACTCTGTCAGAGGTATTTTTTGGCATGCACTAGCTTTAACTTATTATTACTATCTCTAGTAGGAACAAGCCGGTTTTGGGATCTACTTTGCAATCTCAATGATGAAATCAAGCAGAATTGGGCAAACTTGGCTCAAATCTGCTCATTTGCATTCATGACAATGCATGTCAATATGTTGTGTGAATATTTATATGTTTTGATACCAAATCTGAAATCTGGTGCAGTTTCCTCTACTGTCAAAGAGTGCCCGCCTGCAGAAGTTTGTTGCAACCACTAATGAAGAGAACAAGGACTAAGAGTTTCTCAAATGATTTTTATGGTGTGCATGCATTAAGTTGCAAACTATAAAGCAGAAACATCATTGAAAGATGAATCAACTTATTAGTTATTTTGACTTCAATTCTCTAGTCTTGTAAAGCATTATTGACAATTTTTTTTTAAAAAAAATTTATTATTTTAAATTTAGTAACGTGTCAATTTTTTGACACGTTACCCATTACCACGTTACTCCTAGGGTAACGTGGCATTTTTTGCCATGTCACCCTTAGGGTTTTGCAACGTTACCCCTAGGGGTAATGTGATAATTTTTCCATGTCACCCATTGGGGTTACGTGGCATTTATCTGCACGTCACCCTGGGGGAAACGTGGACACGTCACCTTAGGGGTAACGTGACAAAATTACCATGTTACCCCTAGGGTGACGTGGCATTTCTACACGTTACAACCATTTAGTAACGTGTGAAATTGTGACATGTTACCAAATGGTAACGTGGCACAATTTGACACGTTAGTAAAGTCCCAGTTCTAACGTTCACATTTTTAACCCGTCACACACGTTAGTAATGGCACGTCACTAACTATTACCAACGTGTCAATGGTCTTGACACGTTAGTAATGGTCAGTTAGTAAAAAATACGTTTTTTGTAGTGTGAGAGGATTCATTTAGTGCATTTCATTTGAAATGAAAGAATCCTTCTGGTTCGTGGAGGTTATTGTATTTGCTTAAGAAAAAAAAAAAAGAGATGTATCCAAGCCGAGCTTGGCTCGTGTAATATTTGCTAGAGATCGAGCTCCTGTTGAGCCTAGACTCTTGACTTGAACTTGGCTCGTCAATCACCTATGCGAGCTCGCATTTTTAGTCGAGTTTGAGCTCGAGTATTTGCTCAAGCTCCGCTCGTTAAGTTTAAAATTATCGAATAAAAAATTTCAACACCTAAAAAACCATAGCCCAAAGGCCAGCAACCGCGTGTGATGCCCTGACTTGCTTTATGGCTGAAGAGCAAAGTGTGGTGGCGGAGCCCAAAAGCCGGCCCTGGACAGCAGCACAGTGGCCAGTGACAGGCCCAGCACCTCCCCTCAGCCCTTGACGACCAGTAGAAATTCTAAGGGCCCAGATAAAGAGAGAGAGATCGAAGGAGAGAGAATGTAGAGAGAGTTTTTTTTTTTTGGATCTTTTCTGGGCGTAGAAAGAGAAAGTTGAGAGAGAATTCATCAAAGAAAGAAAGTTGAGAGAGAAGAAAGATGGTTGTAGTGTGGCAGATTTTNTTTTTTTTTTTTTAATCTTTTCTGGGCGTAGAAAGAGAAAGTTGAGAGAGAATTCATCAAAGAAAGAAAGTTGAGAGAGAAGAAAGATGGTTGTAGTGTGGCAGGTTTTATGGCATATATAGCTCTGGCAGATTGTTTTTTTAACTTTTTCCATGAAATAATTCTCCTCCTGTTCTCTCTTACTCTCTTTGGTTCTTGGAAATTTTTAACTCAAACTCACGAAAAAGAGATGAGCAAGCCATTGACGAAAGAGGAAGAGAAAAACAAAGAGAGGCCAAGGGAGGGAGAGAGATTTCAGACATCTTCTGGCGGTGATTAATTAGAAGTGTCCTCTTCTTCTTATTAATCAAAATACGGATTGAAAAAGTAGTCGACCATAGTTGAAGTTCGGAAATAAATAAACAAATTGCGGATAAAATATTGTTCTTGAAGTTCCTGTGTGGTTGCCGAGAAAACGAAGGAAAGCATAGAAGGAAAATATGCAGTGCAACACTAAAGCTATCTTTTTCTCTCTCGCTCAACTTTCTCTTTCTACGCTCAGAAGAGATAAAAATAAAAAAACATCCTCTCTTTTTTTTTGTTTTTTGTTTTTTTTTTAAATTGAAAGGATGGGAAGGGTATCGGTGTAATTTTCCCTTGGGCGTGACCATTGGGGTTTTCATCAGCTGTGAAATGTTCGGTTTGAGTCATAGCTATTACCTGGAAATGTGAGTCTGTCACCACAACTGTACCCAAGTGCAAGCCAACAAAGCACATTCTTAATAGTATTTGGTTTACGTAACTAATATCGTAAGCGGATTCGAACACGTGACCATTAAGAAGAAATGAGGGGACTTAACCCCTGTTACTTTACCAACTCGACTACCACCTTGGTGGTGGTTGAAGATAAGGTTAGTAAAGGAATAATGGGATGCCAGAAGGGAGGAGAATTCAATTATATTAAGGGGTATTATAGTAAAGTAGTAAGTAGTTATATTTAATTTATAGAGTTGGTCATTATAGAAAATTAGAAATTGATAAAATTGAATATTTAAGTTTAAAGGCTACAAATTAAAGTTATAGAACTTCAATTATATATTTAATTTATAGTTAAGTATTTTGCAGGCAATTTATAGTTAAGTATTAAAGTGGCAGAATAGTTGCATCTATGGTATAAAATTTAAAGTTTGTTGCTTTCATATCCTTTGAATTTAAAATTTTATTTTCTTGCCATTCGATGACCCTTAGTGTTACATTAAAATTAATTATGGTATCACTCAAAAAAATTACTTAATTATGGTAGCATATCTTATAAATTTGAAAATATTAAGATAAAAGGAATTACCCTCTTAATACCTTTTTTTTTTTGAAAATGAGGAAACTCTTATTCAGATTTTCAACCGGGAAAAACCTGAGAAGATCACAAAGAAAGGAGAGGAATTTCCCTTCGTATAATACCGCAGATTTTTGGTGGAGCATTCTCCAGCCAGGTATAATCAGTGGCATGGGTGGTAGTCAATTTGGTTAACCGATGAGCTACATTATTGGCCTCTCTCAATGCATGAATAAAATAAGCACTCTCAAAGCCCTTCATTATAGATTGAATCCCTTCCAAAAAATGTCCATACCTATTTGTACAGGGACCCTCTCTATTTACTTCCGTCACAATGATTTGCGCATCTCCTTCGAAAATAACTTGTCTATACCCCATCTCCCTGCCAGAGACAGTGGCATACAAAGCTGCTAATGACTCTGCCTTAACTAGGTCTACGCTGATCATCTTTGTTGAAATAATAAAAATGCGGAATATAAAAGCGGAAGAATGAGAGGGAGAAGAGAGAGAGCGGAAGCATATGTAAGGACTACATTGTATTATATTTGATATATTAAGATGATTACATAGACCTCATTATATAGAGAGGTTAAGAGTGATGGACAAGGAACCCTAGACTAACTAAGGTAGAAAATAAACTCTAATAGGAAAGACAATAAACCTAGAGAATAATATATTCTAACAATCTTTATCATACAACGAGCTGCCAGAAAATTTTCGGTCGAAGACCTGGCTACACACCCCAAACCAATGTGCCCTTGCTTCATACACACTGCTGCGTCCCAATTTATTTTGACGTAATCAACCGAAGGAGGAGCCCATCGTCTCGTAATTGGTTCAACAGCTTCACTGCTCTCCCCTTGGTTGACCTCTTCTTGCTTCATGTTCGCTTTCTGGAAAGCCTCCAACGCTACTTGTGCCTCACGCAGCAACTGATAGTGATAAAAGCCTGCCCTACATACTTGCACTTTTGTAATTTTTTAATCCCAAAACCCCACACATCGTTAGCCGAGGGACAGCTCCACAACACATGTTCAATCGTTTCTTCCTCCCTTATGTAAATTGGACACTTGGCATCCTTCACCACTCCCCTTGCAGATAAATTCACCCTTGTTGGGAGTGAGTTATTCAGGGCTCTCCACATGAACAATTTGACAACATTCGATGCATTCACGCTCCAGCAACTCTTCCAAACTGCTCCACTATTATTTTTTTCCAGATCCTCCTCCTGTCGCCCTCGTTTTTGTTTCAATCTCAAGATGATAAGCACTGCGAACAGAGAATTGTCCATTAGATGTACAACGCCATACCAACCTGTCAGTTGTGGGGACTGGGCTAATCGGGATGCCTTTGATAATTTGGGCTTCATATTCAAGAAAAGCTTCATCAATAATATCACTCTTCCATGCTCTGGAATTGGCATCAATGATTTCTTCAACTTTCGCATTTTCCCCCAGCACTCTTAATGGAGATTGGATCCTATATGTTATTGGGCTTGGGAGCCATTTGTCCTTCCACACTCTAATATTCGAGCCATCCCCCACCTTCCATAAGAGACCCTGCTCAAGGACCCCTTTGGCAGCCATGATGCTCCTCCACCCAAAAGATGGGTGTTTCCCTACTTGGGCCTCCAAAATAGTTGTTGTAGGGTAGTATTTTGCACTTATAATCCTTCCGCCAAAGAATCTGGATTTTTAAGGAGCCTCCATAATTGCCTTGCAAGGAGGGGTTTATTGAAAGCCACCAAATCACGGAAAGCCAAACCACCTTCAGATTTTGCCCTTCCCAATTTTGCTCAGCTCACCCAATGGATTTTTGAGGAATTTTCCTTGTGTCCCCACCAAAACCACTGCATCATGCCATTAATCTCCTTACACAAGGAAATTGGGAGGAGGAACGCACTCATACAGTAGGTAGGTATAGCCTAAACCACCACCTTTAGTAATATCTCCTTTCCGGCTTGTGACAAAAATTTATTTTTCCAATTTTGGAGGCATTTCCACACTCTATCCTTAAGGCTTTGAAACAATTTAACCCTTGACTTTCCCACCAAAGTTGGCAACTCCAAATACTTGTCGTAGTTTAGTGAGGCTTGGAGGCCAGAGAGTTTAGCAATTTCTTCCCTTTTTTCCGTACATGTATTCCGGCTGAAAAAGATAAACGTCTTATCTTTATTAAGCTTCTGGCTCGAGGCCTCTTCATAGACCTCCAATATCCGCAATAAACGTCTCCACTCCACCGAATTTGCCTTGCAAAATAAAAGGTTATCATCAGCGAAAAATAGATGACTCATCCATGGTCCATTCTTCGAAGTGGGAACACCTGCTATTACCCCTTTCTGAATCACCTGATTTATAAAGGAGCTCTGAGCTTCCGCATAAAAGATAAATAGGTACGGAGAAAGAGGATCTCCTTGCCTAATTCCCCTTGATGGCCTTATATTTCCAACCGATTGCCCATTGACCAAAATAGAGTATGAAACTGTGTGTACACACTCCATAATCAAATTGATCAATTTTTCTGAAAAGCCCATTTTTTTCAAGACTGCTTCCAAAAAGCTCCACTCCACCTGATCATAGGCTTTGCTCATGTCCAGCTTTATCCCCATAAACCCCACTTTACTCCACATCTGGGTATGCACGGTGTGTAATGTCTCATAGGCTGTTAAGATGTTGTCTGTTATCAACCTTCCCGGAATGAAAGCACTTTGATTTTCCGATATCAGCTGAGGGAGCACCCTATTTAATCGGTTAGCCAAAACTTTTGAGATAATCTTGTATGTAACATTTCACAAGCTGATTGGTCTCAAATCAGAGACATTAGAGAGGTCCTTTTTTTTGGAATTAAGGCAATATGTGTTACATTAATATTGGCATCCATTTTAACAATATTGAAAAAGTAAAAGACCGCTTTACATACCTTCGGCCCAACAATAGGCCAATTTTGTTGGAAAAAATATACTGTGAACCTATCCGGTCCTAGGGCTTTTAGAGGTGCCATTTGTGACGATGCTTGTCCTCCATAAACGGAGCCTCTAGCTGGGCATTCATCTCCACTGTGACTCTCCCCGAGATGGCGTTGGTGCATTTTTCTACATTCCTTGGGCATGCCGACTTGAACAGCCCTTTGTAATATCTCACAAAGGCTTGTTCAATAGAGTCTTGGGTATTGCATATTTGTCCATCCCCATCATATACCTGCTCAACGAAGTATCTACTTTGCCTCTCCCGTACACATGCATGGAAGTATCTACTATTTTTGTCCCCGTTACTGTAATGCCCCCAAAATTAGGCTCGACTAATCCGGTAGAGTCACTAGCAATTTACCCGTTTAAGCCAACTTGTGACCAAAAGGAAAATCACCCTTATAACACTGTCAGAGTAAATGCAAGGGAATGTGAATAAATCTGAGTCACTATAAGTCATGAAGTAAGAACATGGAGCTACTAAATAGTAAAGACAAACATGTAGTTACAAGTAAGCCTAACCAGTCAAGCAGTAACATCTCTTCTCACTTCCATAGCAATAAACTAGGTTACCTAGAAAATAATAACCGTGTAAGTCTAACGACTTAGTAAGTAAACCTCACACTTAGCCCAATTAATGAAAGTAAACGTGCAATTTGAGTAATAACCAAAAAGAGGGCATTACCTCCGTTAATACAACATTTGATAGGTTTTAGGGTTTTGAAAGCTTATGGTGTAGAACCGGCAATAATTACCTACTTGTTTTAATGCAGGAAAAGACTAATGCATTATAAGTCATAAATCTTATACATGGTCTACCCGAGATATTATCCCTTCTCAGTAGGGTTGGTGCTGTCTCGAAAGACCTATAATACAATGCCAATACCCCAGCCATTGTATAACATATTGTACGTAACATTAGTGGCACGATCGAGTCCCACCTCGAGTGGCCCACACCAACTAATGACGTTCGTCCTATAGTGACCGAATCATTGAGAATGGTTGCACCAGGATCACGAAACCAATGGATCCAAAGCCCCGTATAACACACATATTTGATCATAATACACAGTTTATATAGTAAGCCCATGACCGTTCATACCGCACATACCGACATACCATGTCTTACGATGCATCTTAATAGTTAATTAATAACGCAGTTACCAAATAATTATAGAAAGTAGGCATGCTCATATCATACTCGTGGTCAGTCAACTGACATATCCCACATTTTACTTAAAAATGATGTAAGTGTTTACTTACCTAGCGCATTCGAGTGAATCCTCCGACCAAGCTAATTTATGTTATAACAGATGCAAGACACCATTATTCTAAGCCTTACGAAACCTAGAAATATAGTTAAGCCTAAGCATACATGTGTGAAACTTAAGAACCGGTGCTCTGCCTATTGACCATACGTCCGGCCTCGATCGCGTACGTCCGCTCAGTGTGTTAAGCACATCATTTTAAGATTCGAACAGTGCATGTTTCTAATGACATTTATGGACCTCTAAACCTCATCTAAGCTAGCAAAACAGCACATGAAACGCAAGAAATCACAACACAATGAAACTTTTGAGAAAATCCTTTGAAAACATCATTATCTTTAAAGAATATTTAATGAACACTTGGAAAACCTCACCAAGGCAGAAATACAAGATAAAATAGTGCTAAACACAAAGAGAATAGAGCTTACCCTTAAGCTATGCACGGATATGGCCTCATTTCCTTGGAAACTACTTTTCGAAGCTCATTTTCACCAATTTCCTCACTCAAAACTCAAGGGAAAGATTTTGGCAGCCTAGGGGCATACCAGGGGATGGGAATGTGTGTGATAAATGAGAGGTGGGATGGGCTATTTATAGGAAAAGTTTGCTACCAACTCTCTGATAAAGCAGCAGACGTCCAGCAACCCTAGTGTACGTCCGGTGGTCTTTGCATAGTGGTTCAGAGGGTGTCTCGTACATCCAGGTATTACCCAAAGGGTATCCCAAAAAGTAGCGTACATCTGCCAAACCTAGCGTACGTCTGCCTCCTGAGGGTTAGTTTTTGGTTTTTATTTTCTAAAGGTTAAAAGCATGATTAGGTTAATGCTAAGGGTTTTGGGTCTCGTTAAACACCATTATTGAAAATCTTTGTTGATTGCTCTTATGGAAAAGGTTTCATTTAATAAAAAGGTTGTTTTTTATCGGGGTATTACACTTTCCCCTCCTTATAGAAATCTCGTCCTTAAAATTTAGAGCTTTCAAAACCAAAGGTAAAACATCCATTTTGAAAAAGGTTTTACAAATTTGAAATTCGGAAAAACATGTTAAAAGTTTCGCAGTCCATATTTTAAGAAAAGTAAAATAGCATACCATTATATCAACATGCACAAGCAGTCATAGATACATATACATGACAAAATTGCCACCCCAAAAATGGTGGACTTAAGTTGTAGCAAAATACATCCCAAAATTTCCACCACTGCGGTAGACTTAACCGAAGAAAATAAAAACGACGGCCTAATAAGATAAACATCAATCAACAACAATACTACAAGCGGGGTCGCCTCCTCAAAGTCGGCTCTGCAGATGCTCACATCGATTCCCTTCTTGCTCTCGGGCTCTCTCTCATGCCTGGGCTCCCATGGGCTTTAAGATTCCCCCTCGCTCCAAGGCTCCCTCGGCCTCGACTGAAGCTGGAGCTGTGGATGCCATAGTCTCTGATATCCAAAGGCCCCATGAGGTGCTCGCATAAACAATCCAGGACGGCAAAGATCCTCAACTCTAGCTTGCTGCATCACTTGGAGGGTCTAATATGTCTGCTTTAGAGCCTCCCGTGTCTCTCAAAGTGAAGCCTCAAAGCGGTCTAAGCGCTCCTCTATCCTATCAGGTACCCCGCCAGCTCTGGCTACCTTCCGTGGTCGTTGTGCCCTTTGCTTCTGCCCCGCCTCCTCCTGTAAGTGAGCCTGACTTGCGTTGAGGAAGCGTACGCCCATAGACCCCTTCTCTGGTTGAATCTCCCTCAGCCTTGTCATATCCACCCTAAATTCCGTGATCCGAGTGATTAAGGCCCTGTATGGCAATGCGAAACCCTTGTCCAAGAGTTGGACTAACATCATAGTGGAAGTGACCAAGGAGCCATAGTCGATAGGAACCTCGGTCAACAGTGCATAAAGACAGTGTGCCCTCTCTATAGTGATTATCATATGGCTAATGACCGGGAGTACCCAACTCGCCAAGATATGGTAGATGCACTGAACATCGTTGCTGAAATCGCTCAACTGAAAGCTACCATTTTCGTCCAACTCCATCTGGTGAGGGCGCCCCTCAGTGAAACATGCTACCAGGTCAACACGAGCGGGGAGATGATCGACCGAATATGGGTAAGTCGGGTCATGTACTTGAGGTGATCCAGTGATCTCGCTTATAAGTGTAGGGGTCACCTCTATCGTTGTCCCTCTAAGCCAAGTACGAAACGAGTCACCGCATCTCTGGTGGAGGTTCAAGTAGAATTTCCACACTATAGCTTCCACCGCAAGGCGGTGATCCTCTACCATGTCTGTCCACCCCTAGGCATCCGACATTGCCCGTACCCTCGGTACACGCTCGTCGAACTCCTCTATGGTGGCCCCCCTTTCGACGATGATCCTGCGCTAGTTATAGTAGCGGAAGTATAGGTGTCGGATCTTATCCCTCCTGAAACGGGTGTGGTCATATACCAGCTCGGCATCCTCCTTGTCCATGGCAGTACTAGCCTCTCTGATCGGCTCACTAGGGACTAGGCCTGTAAACGAGCCGAGCTTTGGCAAACTCGGCTCGACTCATTTAGGAAATAAAAGAAACGAGCCGGTCTCGAGCTCGAGCCGAGCTTCAGACTTCCGGCTCAAGATCGACTCGATGAGGCTGGTTGCACACTCGGGATCGAGCTCGGGACCGTTAAAGGGGCATTACCGAGCTGAGTCAAGCGAGCCAAGCCCTCGACTCGCTCAAACTTAGAAGAGAGATAGAGAGAGAGAAAGAGAGTGGCAGAGAGCAAAGACGAGAGGATTTGTGATGGGTTGAGGACGACGGCGAGGACCTGGAGATAGTAGATCTAGATCGACAGACAACGAGGCGTGAACGGCAACTAAACTGAGAGACAACGAGGCGAGGACGACAGCGAAAATGAGAGCTGACGAGGAGAGGACAGCAGAGAAACGGGAGTCCTCAGTCACGGACGACGGCAATGAGAGAAACGAGAGATTTTGAATTTTTTAGAGGATGAGCGATGACTGAGAATGAAGGAAGAAGGGGGAGAAAGGAGTAGAAAATGGAAGAAGAAAGGTGGATTGGCTACAGGCTGCGTGAAGAATGAGAGAAGAATTAGATTTAGGNTTCAGAATCCAAATTTGAATCCAATCCGATTTTAGCTCCAATTTGATAAATTCCGATTTAATCCTTTCCACATCTTCTAGGTCTTCCCAATTTGTGCTTTAAACCCAAAATTAATGGTTTTTCTTGCATCTTTATTAAATACCTGAAAACACAAAAACAACACAAAATCAAACAAATAACAATGCTAAGGAATTAACATATGCGAGTTAAGGGGCTTGAATGTGCAACATTCGGCGCTTATCAAGCACCCTATTTAATCGATTAGCCAAAACTTTTGAGATAATCTTGTATGTAACATTTCACAAGCTAATTGGTCTAAAATCAGAGACATTAGAGGGGTCCCTTTTTTTTTGGAATTAAGGCAATATGTGTTACATTAATATTGGCATCCATTTTTACAATATTGAAAAAGTAAAAGACTGCTTTACATACCTTCGGCCCAACAATAGGCCAATTTTGTTGGAAAAAATATACTGTGAACCCATCCGGTCCTAGGGCTTTTAGAGGCGCCATTTGTGACGATGCTACTTGAATTTTGTCCTCCATAAACGGAGCCTCTAGCTGGGCATTCATCTCCACTGTGACTCTCCCCAAGATGGCGTTGGTGCATTTTTCTACATTCCTTGGGCATGCCGACTTGAACAGCCCTTTGTAATATCTCACAAAGGCTTGTTCAATAGAGTCTTGGGTATTGC
The DNA here is from genome assembly GCA_006937295.1 of Carpinus fangiana. NCBI lineage: Eukaryota > Viridiplantae > Streptophyta > Magnoliopsida > Fagales > Betulaceae > Carpinus > Carpinus fangiana. Next base: position 21,259,692 of record CM017321.1, read on the forward strand.
ATATTTGTCCATCCCCATCCTATACCTGCTCAACAGAGTATCTACTTTGCCTCTCCCGTACACATGCGTGGAAGTATCTACTATTTTTGTCCCCGTTACTATAATGCCCCCAAAATTAGGCTCGACTAATCCGGTAGAGTCACTAGCAATTTACCCGTTTAAGCCAACTTGTGATCAAAAGGAAAATCACCCTTATAAAACTGTCAGAGTAAATGCAAGGGAATGTGAATAAATCTGAGTCACTAAAAGTCATGAAGTAAGAACATGGAGCTACTAAATAGTAAAGACAAACATGTAGTTACAAGTAAGCCTAACCAGTCAAGCAGTAACATCTCTTCTCACTTCCATAGCAATAAACCAGGTTACCTATAAAATAATAACCGCGTAAGTTTAACGACTTAGTAAGTAAACCTCACACTTAGCCCAATTAATGAAAGTAAACGTGCAATTTGAGTAATAACCAAAAAGAGGGCATTACCTCCGCTAATACAACATTTGATAGGTTTTAGGGTTTTCAAAGCTTATGGTGTAGAACCGGCGATAATTACCTACTTGTTTTAATGCAGGAAAAGACTAATGCATTATAAGTCATAAATCTTATACACGGTCTACCCGAGATATTATCCCTTCTCAGTAGGGTTGGTGCTGTCTCGAGAGACCTATAATACAATGCCAGTACCCTAGCCATTGCACAACATACTGTACGTAACATTAGTGGCACGATCGAGTCCCACCTCGAGTGGCCCACACCAACTGATGACGTTCGTCCTATAGTGACCGAATCATTGAGAATGGTTGCACTAGGGTCATGAAACCAGTGGATCCAAAGCCCCGTATAACACACATATTTGATCATAATACACAGTTTATATAGTAAGCCTATGACCGTTCATACCGCACGTACCGACATACCATGTCTTACGATGCATCTTAATAGTTAATTAATAACGCAGTTACCAAATAATTACAAAAAGTAGGCATGCTCATATCATACTCGTGGTCAGTCAACTGACATATCCCACATTTTACTTAAAAATGATGTAAGTGTTTACTTACCTCGCGCACTCGAGTGAATCCTCCGACCAAGCTAATTTCTGTTATAACAGATGCAAGACACCATTATTCTAAGCCTTACGAAACCTAGAAATATAGCTAAGCCTAAGCATACATGTGTGAAACTTAAGAACCGGTGCTCTGCCCATTGACCGTACGTCCGGCCTCGATGGCGTACGTCCGCTCAGTGTGTTAAGCACATCATTTTAAGATTCGAACAGTGCATGTTTCTAATGACATTTATGGACCTCTAAACCTCATCTAAGCTAGCAAAACAGCACATGTAACGCAAGAAATCACAACACAACGAAACTTTGAGAAAATCCTTTGAAAACATCATTATCTTTAAAGAATACTTAATGAACACTTGGAAAACCTCATCAAGGCAGAAATACAAGATAAAATAGTGCTAAACACAAAGAGAATAGAGCTTACCCTGAATCTATGCACGGATATGGCCTCCTTTCCTTGGAAACTACTTTTTGAAGCTCATTTTCACCAATTTCCTCACTCAAAACTCAAGGGAAAGATTTTGGCAGCCTAGGGGCATACCAGGGGATGGGAATGTGTGTGATAAATGAGAGGTGGGATGGGCTATTTATTGGAAAAGTTTGCTACCAACTCTTTGATAAAGCAGCGGATGTTCGGCAACCCTAGTGTACGTCCGGTGGTCTTTGCATAGTGGTTCAGAGGGTGTCTCGTACATCAGGTATTACCCAAAGGGTATCCCAAAAAGTAGCGTACGTCTGCCAAACCTAGCGTACGTCCGCCTCCTGAGGGTTAGTTTTTGGTTTCTATTTTCTAAAGGTTAAAAGCGTGATTAGGTTAACGCTAAGGGTTTTGGGTCTCGTTAAACACCATTATTGAAAACCTTTGTTGATTGCTCTTATGGAAAAGATTTCATTTAATAAAAAGGTTGTTTTTTATCGGGGTATTACACTTTCCCCTCCTTATAGAAATCTCGTCCTTAAAATTTAGAGCTTTCAAAACCAAAGGTAAAACGTCCATTTTGAAAAAGGTTTTACAAATTCGAAATTCGGAAAAACATGTTAAAAGTTTCGCAGTCCATAGTTTAAGAAAAGTAAAATAGCATACCATTATATCAACATGCACAAGCAATCATAGATATACATACAGGACAAAATTGCCACCCCAAAAATGGTGGACTTAAGTTGTTGCAAAATACATCCCAAAATTTTCACCACTGCGGTGGACTTAACCGAAGAAAATAAAAACAACGGCCTAATAAGATAAACATCAATCAACAACAATACTACAAGCGGGGTCGCCTCCTCAAAGTCGGCTCTGCAGATGCTCGCATCGATGCCCCTCTTGCTCTCGGGCTCCCTCTCATGCCTGGGCTCCCATGGGCTTTAAGATTCCCCCTCGCCCCAAGGCTCCCTCGGCCTCGACTGAAGCTGGAGCTGTGGATGCCATAGTCTCTGACGTCCAAAGGCCCCATGAGGTGCTCGCATAGCCAATCTAGGATGGCAAAGATCCTCAACTCTAGCTTGCTGCATCACTTGGAGGGTCTACTATGTCTGCTGTAGAGCCTCCCGTGTCTCTCAAAGTGAAGCCTCGAAGCGGTCTAAGCGCTCCTCTATCCTAGCAGGTACCTCGCCAACTCGGGCTGCCCTCCGTGGTCGTTGTGCCCTCTGCTTCTGCCCCGCCTCCTGTAAGTGAGCCTGACTTGCGTTGAGGAAGTGTACGCCCATAGACCCCTTCTCTGGTTGAATCTCCCTCAGCCCTGTCATATCCACCCTAAAGTCCGCGATCCGAGTGATTAAGGCCCTGTATGGCAACGCGAAACCCTTGTCCAAGAGTTGGACTAACATCATAGTGGAAGTGACCAAGGAGCCATAGTCGATGGGAACCTCGGTCAACAGTGCATAAAGACAGTGTGCCCTCTCTATAGTGATTATCATATGGCTAATGACCGGGAGTACCCAACTCGCCAAGATGTGGTAAATGCACTGAACATCGTTGCTGAAATCGCTCAACTGAAAGCTACCATTTTCGTCCAACTCCATCTAGTGAGGGCGCCCCTCAGCGAAACATGCTACCAGGTCAACACGAGCGGGGAGATGATCGACCGAATATGGGTAAGTCGGGTCATGTACTTGAGGTGATCTAGTGATCTCGCTGATAAGTGTAGGGGTCACCTCTATCGCTGTCCCTCTGAGCCAAGTACGAAACGAGTCACCGCATCTCTGGTGGAGGTTCAAGTAGAATTTCCACACTATAGCTTCCACCGTAAGGCGGTGATCCTCTACCATGTCTGTCCACCCCTAGGAATCCGACATTGCCCGTACCCTCGGTACACGCTCGTCGAACTCCTCTATGGTGGCCCCTCTCTCGACGATGATCCTGCGCTAGTGATAGTAGCGGAAGTATAGGTGTCGGACCTTATCCCTCCTGAAACGGGTGTGGTCATATACCAGCTCGGCATCCTCCTTGTCCGTGGCGGTACTAGCCTCTCTGATCAGCTCACTAGGGACTGGCCTATCTCTGTCAGCGTCTTCACTCTCCACATCCTCCATCATGACCTCTGGCTTAGACTCGGGGTCCTGAGCCTCTTATAAAGGTGCTCGGCGTGGTCGTTGGCGTGCAGCCGAGGAAGAAGCGGCCTCACTAGCGCGTGTGTGTATCATCATCCTACACGAAAAACCCTTATCAACACTAAGCTCACAATTCTATGCAAAACTACCCCACGCAAAAGCCCATGCAAATAGTCCTAGTTCTACATGCCCATATGCGGTACAAAAAAAAGGAAACGAAGTTATATCGGTGGATCCAAATTTAGGTGGCTTTTAATGATGCCGGGAAATTAGGGCATTTTAGGAATATCAGAATGTCCAAGATTTCGGCTAGCTAGATAGATATGAAGTACCTAGCAATGATTTGAGGCGTTTTAGAATAAGGTAAGCCTAAAAGGTCAAAATTGCCCCTTCTAGGAGAAGATGGGTATTTTGGTAATTTGAAATTAATAAAAAATCAGGAGGATTACAATTAGCTGGATGGTGTTGGATCCCATGGTAATCAATTAGGACCCATTTGATTAGGTTAGGTGGTAAGAGACGAGAATGACCCTTCTAGGAAAAGAATGGTATTTTGGGAAATTGTGAGACTTGGACGGGGTCTTGAAGGGCTGGGTTAACAAATTGAGTCCTTGAGAAAGGTTCATGCCTCCAAAATTTAAGTAGGCTCAAGTTCTGCTTTGCGGGATCGAATTTGGGCAAAAACCCTATTCCTTAGGGGTAAAGGGTATTTTGGTAATTTTATAAAATTAGGCGAAATTTCAGATCAAGGGTCAAATTCATAGATCAGAGTCCTAATTACAATTATTAGGTCTCAATTGGTCCAAATGACCCAAGATAAGCCATAAAATCAACAAAATCCGAATTTAGGTAAAAATCCCTAAATTCAAGAACTAGGGTTTGGGTTGATCAAAATTGATCAAATTGACCAATGGGTTTTGGTTCAATCTCAACAAAAGCACTAAGGAAATATAAAGAACACATCAATGTTGGGTTTCATGGGGATTGTAGGAGGTTTTCTCGGATTTAGGGCGAAAACCCTCAAATCCGAATGGGTGTGATTCAAGCAAAAATAATGCAACAAAATGGTCCTACACTCTTAAATGCATGATCCTAGTTCACAACCAAGCCAGCTAAATGCAAAATATGCAAGAAAATTCAAGAATTAAATCAAAACCCTAAAGTTGCGAAAATTTGAGAAACTTTGGGAAAAATCTTCATACCTCGATTTAATCTTGAAAATAAGGTTGGAATCCCTTCAAACCTTTAGAGACTTGGCCGAAAATCACTGTGGGAGTGTTTGGGTAGAGAGAAAATAGGAGAAAACCAAAATGAATAGGGCTTGAGGACATTCGGCCATTTTTATAAAACACAGGGTTAATGGCTTATGTCGGGTCACAAGTGCGTACGTCCACTTAACCCTAAATCAAAAATTTTTATTTTTTTTATTTGAAAGCTTTTAGAAATTTTCAAGGTATAGAAAGTTAGAAATAACGAGGTAGGTCAAAATGATTTTATTTCTGAAATTCGGGGTACGGTGAAAATTCAGCTATCCAAACACAAAACTCACCACAACCAAGGGTGAGAGAAAACCTAGCTATCTAACATCTAAGGATTACTACCCCGAGACCTATCACTCCTCAGACGAGTCTTCAAATAGGTCTTCCTCATCCTTTACCAGTGCCTCGTAGTCCTTGTCGATGCTAGAGAGAAATGCGGTCCTTTAATGATCAGATCCTTTTGGTAATGCTCCCGCCTTCAATAATTGAATTTCTTTTAGTTCCATTCGAGCGTATTCAGCTGAAATCTAAGTTAGATGACTATGCATTGCTTGCTTCCTTTCATCACTAAGGTAAGGGTTAAACCTTTCGGGGATGGATGGGAAATCTCGTATCGCCGAGATACTGCGATACTTAGGTACGGCTGGTTTCTTCTTAGTTGCTATGCATGCCTCCTTTCCTTCAACTAGCTTAGGGGCAGGCAAAAGCTTCAGCTCCTGGTTAGCCCGGGTTGAAACCCTGTGTTTACCAGAGCGAGGTTGATATTCAGGTGCATAAGGTCTGAACTTAGCTGGCCACTCGCAAACAATCAGTAGACTTCTACAACCATCACGCATTTGAGTATGAAGCAAGATCAAGTGCTTGTAACGTAGAATAGGCAATCCCGTTCATCCCAAGTCAAACAATCAAATAGGCTGTTACAGTGGCCTGCACCCACAAACAAGGGAACTAAAACTATCCTACGCTCTAGTTCTTTAAGATCAAACCTAGATACTACATCCTATTCTCAGATTTACAACTACAGTCGGCAAGATTGTATGCTCTGATACCATACTGTAACGCCCCCAAAATTAGGCTCAGCTAAACCGGTGGAGTCACTGGCAATTTACCAATTTAAGCCAACTTATGACCAAAAGGGAAATCACCCTTATAAAACTGTCAAAGTAAATGCAAGGGAAGGTGAATAAATCTGAGTCACTATAATTCATCAAGTAAGAACGTGGAGCTACTAAATAGTAAAGACAAACCTGTAGTTATAAGTAAGCCTAACCAGTCAAGACAAACCTGTAGTTACAAGTAAGCCTAACCAGTCAAACAGTAACATCTCTTATCACTTTCATAGCAATAAACTAGGTTACCTAAAGAATAATAAATGCGTAAGTCTAACGACTTAGTAAGTAAACATCACACTTACGTATGACATGAGCCCAATTAATGAAAGTAAATGTGCAATTTGAGTAATAACCAAAAAGATGGCATTACCTCTGCTAATACACCATTTAGGTTTTAGGGTTTTCAAAGCTTATGGTGTAGAACCGGTGATAATTACCTAATTGTTTTAATGCAAGAAAATGCTAATGCATTATAAGTCATAACTCTCATACATGGTTTACCCAAGATATTACCCATTCTCAACAGGATTGGTGCTATCCTATAATACAATGCTAATGCCCCAATCATTGCAAAACATATTGTACGTAATATTAGTGGCACGATCGAATCCGACCTCGAGTGGCCCACACCAACTAATGACGTCCGTCCTATAATAACCGAACCATTGAGAATGGTTACACCAGGGTCACAAAACCAATGGATCCAAAGCCCCGTATAACACATACATTTGACCATAATACGCAGTTTATATAGTAAGTCCATGGCCGTTCATACCGTACGTACCGGCGTACCATGTTTTATGATACATCTTAACAGTTAATTAATAACGCAGTTACCGAGTAATTACAGAAAGTAGGCATACTCATATCATACTCGTGGTCAATCAACTGACATATCCCACATTTTACTTAAAAATTGTGTAAGTGTCTACTTACCTCGCACACTCGAGCAAATCCTCAGACCAAGCTAATTTCTGTTATAACGGATACAAGACACCGTTATTCTAAGCCTTACCAAACCTAGAAATATAGCTAAGCCTAAGCGTACACGTGTGAAACTTAAGAACCGGTGCTCTGCCCACTGACCGTATGTCCGGCCTCAATGGCATACATCCGCTTAGTGTGTTAAGCACACCATTTTAAGATTCGAACAATGCATGTTTCTAATGGCATTTATGGACCTCTAACCTCATCTAAGCTAGCAAAACAACACATGAAACACAAGAAATCACAACACAACGAAACTTTGAGAAAATCCTTTGAAAACATCATTATCTTTAAAGAATGCGGGAATACCTCATCAAGGCATAAATACAAGATAAAACAGTGCTAAACAAAAAGAAAATAGAGCTTACCCTGAAGCTATGCATGCACATGGCCTCCTCTCCTTGGAAACTCCTCTTTAAAGCTTACTCTCACCAATTTCCTCATTCAAAACTCAAAGGAAGGATTTCGGCAGCCTAGGGGCATACCAGGGGATGGGAATGGGCATGAGAAATGAGAGGTGGGATGGGCTATTTATAGGAAACGTTTGCCACAAACTCTCTAACAGAGCAGCGGATGTCTGGCAACCCTAGTGTAAGTCTGGTGATCTTTGCACAGTGGTCCAGAGGGTGTCTTGTACGTCTAGGTATTACCCAAAGGGTATCCCAAAAAGTAGCGTACGTCTATTGTACTATTTACAGAGCATACGTTTGGTGGTCCCCTTTGTACATCCGCATTACAGACAGCAGCGTACATCTGGCAAACCTAGCGTACGTCCGCCTCTTGAGGGTTAGTATTTGGCTTCTATTTTCTAAAGGTTCAAAGCGTGATTAGGTTAACGCTAAAGGTTTTGGGTCACGTTAAGCACCATTATTGAAAACCTTTGTTGCTTGCTCTTATGGAAAAGATTTCGTTTAATATAATGGTTGTTTTTTATCGAGGTATTTCTACCTATTCAGTTTCTCCTGCAACAGCTTTTCTTTTTGTTGTTCATTAGGATTTGCCTCTTTTTGTACCCGTTGGAGCTCCTTTGGTTTTTCTTTTATAACCCCCTCCGAAGCCCACACTTTCTTTTTTACCCATATCTGGATTTGCTTTTTGCATCTTTGTAATTTCCCATTGTAATTAACCCACAGGTCCTCCTGCCTTAGGCCACCTTTCAAAGAGGTATAAACAACCTCTCCAAAATCCTTTTCTTTAGCCCAACATGCATTCAACCTGAATATCTTTTTTTTTCCTCAATCTTCTAACGTCAATGAGGACAAGCAAGGGATTATGGTCCGAACTATGTTTGGCCAACACTTCTACTTTCACCTCTGTCCATAGAGAGCTCCATTCCACATTTGCAACCATTCGATCTAATCTCTCTTGGATGAGGTATTCTCCAAACCTTCCATTATTCCACGTGAACTTCGAACCCGTAAATCCCAAGTCGTGTAGTCCACAATCCTCTAATACTCCCTAAAAAGCCAACATTTGTCCCCAATTCCTGGGGCCATACCCTTTTTTTTTTTCGTTAATTTCACGATCTCATTAAAGTCACATGTACATAACCACGGAAGTGGCTAAAAATGTGATAAGTGACGTAAAAGATCCCAATATTCTTTTCTTTTGGCCGTTTCGGGATGGCCATAAAAACCTGTGAACTTCCATGTATTCCCAAAAACTCCATTAGAAACAATGGCATTAATATGCCTATGACTATAATTTTGAATTGCAACACCCATTTTATTCCTCCATAATAAAATTAATCCACCACTGTGGCCTACGCTATCCACTACAAACATGTGGTCGTAGCCCAATTTAACATGTAAAAAATCACAATTTTTATTAAAAGATTTGGTTTCCATGAGGAAAACCAAATCAGGCTTCATCTCCTTCACCAGTTGGTGTAGGTCCCGAATTGCCTGAGGGTTCCCAATCCCTTGACAGTTCCAACTTAAGAAACGCATTGCACACGGCAGGGCTGTGAAACAGTTCACAACCTCCGCCTCATCTTCATCGCGCAATGCCAGTGCATGCCTATCTGATTTGGCTCTTTTACTGCTTGGGCTATTCAAAACATGAGAGGTACCTGGCTGATTTTCCCTTCCCCGCGTCTCCTCTCCAGCTGCCTCACCGCCCCCTCTTTTTTTTTTTTTTCCACCTTTCCCGTACCATGTTTAGATGGTGACAATAGACGTGGCGCTTGAACTTTGCTAATATTCGGTCCCCTCAATGCATGCATGGGCTTCGTCTTCACATTGCCATGTGAACCAGGTTTTGCGTCAATTTTGCTAGCTGGCGCATAATTTTCTGGATAAAAAATTCCAGCTGAAACCGCTTCACCTTTCTCCGTAACTCCCTACACCATTTTTTCCTTAATTGCATCCCATTGACCAAGATAAATGTTAGACGAATCCCTTGAATTCCATACATTAATTTCAGCGATTACGGAAGGTAACGTATCACACCTTTTTTTTCACAAATCTGTCCCTTCTCTGTTGGATTCCAAGTATTGTGTTCCCATAATTTTTTCTCCCAAATTCGTCGCCTTTCCACAATTAATTCCTTCCTCAAAAACACCACCAATCTCGCTACACCAAGATATTTTCCTTTCCCCTCCTATACCACCATTACTGGTAAAATTTAATTCCTCCCCATCTGAGCCATGAGGATCTCCAGAATTTTCACTTGCCTTATTTGTCATTGACATGCTGTCACTCTAGCTGGAGTTTCCCACTTTGGCTTTCCCCATCACAGCTGCCTTGCTAGTGAAGCCTCTGCCCCTACCCTTTTCCTCAAGCCCTTTGATAAGCGCTAAATGTTGCACATTCAAACCTCTTAAGCCGCATATGTTAATTCCTTAGCATCGTTATTTGTTTGATTTTGTTTTGTTTTTGTGTTTTAGGTCAAATACAAGAATTCCATTAAAATTGGGATTAAAATGACAATTTGAAGCCATTCTAATGCTGGGATCGATCGATGCTGTACCTGAGATCGAGTGCGCATGCACTCAAGCGCACAAGACCGGATCGATCGCACTCCTACAATCGCGCACACACATTTAAGCTCAAGCACAGTGCGATCGAGCACCCACATTGCGATCGAGTGCACTCAGGGGTGCACAACGCGGTAGGCACCTTTTTGACTACTTACACTTGGTATTCAGTCTCCTAATTAGACTGGGAGACTGACCTACGATTGTAATTAGGGTTTTAAGGTTTTCTAGTCCCTATAAATAGGCTCTTAAACATTGTAAAAGGGAGGCCGTTCCTAGAGTAAAATTCAGAAACTTGTTTGTGGAGCTTAAAAGATCTTGAGCGGCTAAACCCTTTTCTAGGGTACCGATGTAACCCTCTCCAAGCACAATGGTGATTGTATTTTAGTTTTAGTTATTCAATTTATGTATGTGAATGCATAACTGTAAGAATTGCAACCATTGATTTTTGTTCTTAATATTAATTGCAATTGTTCTTCATTTACAAATCAATATTTACAAAATTCTATTCTTGTCTTCGAAATTATTTTGCTTGTATTGAATCCAAATCAACCTTATTTTTTGTGATTATAAGATTGATGGTTATACAATGGAGGTTAATAGACATATGATTAATAGGATTCAGATAGGCCATGCCTAGGAAAGACGGGTTGTACTACACCCTAGTTTAGTGTAATTTAGGTAGACGATCCGTGCCAACCGAAGATGGGTTTTGCTCTTCCATTAATTGTATGAAACTCATTAAAGGATTTTATAATTTATACCTAGGGAAGACGGGTCGTGCCGCATCTTAGTAGTTAGGTGGACAATCCGTGCCAACCGAAGATAGATTATCCTTATCCTTTAGTATTGTATTTTCTTGTTCTTTTATAACATACATGTCATGAGTTTCTAAAATTAAATACGGTTATCATTGTTGTGCGGATTGTGGTGAAATCGGTACTTTACTCTCTCTCTCTCTCTCTTATATAATTCACTTTCAGCATTACATTTAATTTATGCACTCAAATTCACACAACAAATCAAATCTCTTTTGTTTAGTTAGGTTAAATTTTAATCTGTTAGATTTAATAACGGAACCCCTACAGTACTTGAGGTTCAACACCATCCATATAGCCATATCCTACAGGATTTGTTCTATTGCGAGTGGTATTTTATTATTGATAATTTTTGCTTTAAAAACACCACATCACCCTTCATCCTTCCACTAATCTTGTCGCGCATGGTATTGATGGTTAGCACCAGCGAAAGGAGATGCTGATACATTGTTTCTTCGCCACCTTCCATGAACTCCAAAGCCTCTTCCTCCTCCTCTGCTACCAGGCAGAGCCACCCTTAACTAAGGGCCTAACTCCTCTGCATTTACATCCCCTTGCTTCCATCGGCCCCCAGGTCTTATGCATCCCCAGTTGCCATGACGAATAGTCCCACGAATGAAACAGAACCTTGGAATCCTTTCATATTGAAAATTATATGTTCACAAGGGAAATAATGGCTAACCCATTTTTGAGTATTTTCTTGGCACATGGAAGGGACAAGGCAAGACAAGAGCATGGCACGCCTACACAGCAAGGGGAGGCGCAGGGTCTTCAATATAAATGTGGTGGTGTGTTGATGAATAAGGCTATCACGTTTATTATGTGGTGTGGCCATGTTGTGATTTTTAGAAGAGGAGATTGGAATGAGTTGACTGGATACCCGAAAAACAGTGGAAAAGACAGTTCGAATTCGAGGCGAATTCTCTCCAACCTGGGAGGATGATGTAGATCAGGACGACTTATCTTATCTTTCAGTCTTTTATTTAAATTAGATTTCTTTGTTAGTCTTTTATTCTCTTTTATCTTTCAATCTTTTATTTGAATTAAGTTTCTATGTTAGTCTTTCATTTGGTTTAGTTTTTTTTCGTAGACTTCTAGATTTTCAAGAAGAGTTCTCATCTTTTTGATAAAATCAAGATCTAGAATTTGTTATTGGCTGCGTATTTGTTGTTCTTCGTTGCAGCCCACTAAGTGGCGCTGCATCAAGAATGGTGGGATCGGGGGGCTTCGGTAATGAGCCATCAATAAATTGGACGATATTGTTGCCCACAAGATAGGAAAACATGGTAGTTCGCCATGTAGGATAGTTGTCTTTGGTGAGTTTGATGAAATTTTGCATACTGGAAAGTGTGATAGGCTGGCTGGTATTGCTGGGCGTGGTATCACTGGTTGTATTTGAGGTGCGTGGTCAACATAGTGAAAAAATAAATAAATAAATAAATAAAATAAAAATAAAAAATTGATCGAGATAGATGTTAGTCTTAGATTGGCTTTGATACCATATCTAGTCTCAATTTGTATATTGAATCAACGTACATATCTATGGAGTTTCCGTTGATATATATAGGCTTTACATAGAAGAGATTTGTTTACAAGATAGCATATAATCTAATCTAGTATTTGAAATTCATAACCTCTCTACTTATCTTAGAAGAGATTTGTTACGAGATAACATCTAATCTAATATTTGAATTTCATAGCCTCAAGATCTTCACATTACTTCTAGCTTATCATTGATTTCAACGTCAACATTATCCCTAGTAGTTGAGTTTGAGTGGAACTCAAACTTAGCTTCAATATTATAGCTCTCTCTCTCTCGCTTCATCTCTCTCCATCACATTTTGTTTTGAGTGAAACTAAGGAAAGAGAAAAAGAAGACAAGAGGGGAGGCTGTCCATAGTGGAAAAGAAAGAGAGAAAGAAAAAGAAAGGAAAGAAAGTGGGTTGGTTAGGTAGCGAAAATCCAGCTGATTGGAGATGGTGACCCATACCGATGCATGCTCTACCACGCCCCTTCTCTTGATCTCCCAAAAAAAAAATCGATGATGGGAGCAGGTAGATTTGTTTTCTCTTCAAGCTCTGTCGCTCTTCATTCGTCGAAGGAGAAGAAAACTATTGTGGAAATGAAACAAAAAGACAAAAAAACACCAAAGCAATCCTTCAACTCTTTCTTTAGAATCTTACATTCAATAAGGGTTAAGATGGTCTTTCAATATCAAAGAATTTCGGATGAAAAGAAAGTGGGTGGTTAGGTAGGTATGCGTGCAGAAATAGTAATTGTGTATACTGAAAGACAAAATTAACCTTTGTCTTGTATAACTATTATGATCAAAAATGAAGTGCAAAGTAGTAATTAAGACAACCAAAAGACAAAAATAACCTTGCTTGATTTAAGCATGACGAACAAACAAAATGGGTAAAATTGTAAAGATAATTGTGTATACTAAAAGACAAAATTAACCTTGTCCTATATAACTACGATGAACAAAGAGGGGTAGACACAAGCCAACTACTCTCTTTTTTTTTTTTCTTTTTGGTAGACACAAGTAGGGGTGGGCAAATTAACTAGTTGCCGATTAACCGAACCGATATAACCGTAACCGATAGTTATCAGTCGGTAATCGGTTAAAAAATTTATACCAATAAGCTTATCGATCAGTAATCGGTCGATCAAAAATTTATTATCGATTAACCGATATGACTGATAATTATTTTTAATTTTTTAATTTTTTTAAATTTTATACTTTTTACTCTTTTGATTTTTATTTTATAATATAAAAAAGATGTAGTAGATCAATATAAAAAAAGATTCAATAAGCTATTTTAGCCATATATATATTTAGGCTCCCAAAAGGGCCAAAACAACTAATTTTTAAAAAGTTATTTTAGGCTTTAACCCAACAAAAAGTATTTAAGCTCTCAAAATAACTAATTTTTAGCCCAATTAGCAACTAGTAAAAAGCTCAATAAAAAGTTAACAAAAACCAATTTAACTGATTACCGATATGACCGATTAACCGATAACTTATCAGTCGGTAATCGATCAAGAATTATCGGTCAATAACCGATAGCTTATCGGTCAATAACCGATAACCCTATTAACCGGACCGATATGACCGATACCCAGCCCTAGACACAAGCCAAGCTATCCCCCTTAGCAGTGGGGGTGGCTACGCAAACCCTTAGGGGTAGACACAAGCCAACTACTCTCCTTTTTTTTTCTTTTATTTATTATTATTATTTTTGTATTTTTTTACCATATTTCAAACTAAGATGGGAGGTATTTTATTAGGCCTAATACGATCTTAAACCTAAGTGCCATAATTTTAATTAAAAACCCTAACAATAAGTGTATAGAAGAAGAAACTAAATAGGCCCTTTAGGGGTAGCTCAATTGGCTAAAGACCACATCTCATAAAAGCTAAATTGGAAGTCACTAATTTAAATCTTCATTCTCAATTTATATCCTTGCATGTGGACATGTCAAAATAAATAAATAAAATAGGCGATTTGATAAGGAATACACCTTAATGAGTGGTTTGTTAAAAAGTTAAACTCTAAGAACCTCTAAAGTATTTTTCTCTAGAATTAAATCCCAAGTATCTTGTACAAGATTTATAGATTTTATTAACTAAATTAGCTATTGCACTCTAAACATAAAAACTTCAAGTTTCATTTATGTAATGAATATACCTTCCTTCTTATATATTAATGTTTCAACCTTGTTATAAATCGTGAATTAAGTCCTGGAGATTAGTGACATTTTCTTCCACAGACAAAAGATAGCCTATGAACATTGAAAAAGACAATGTGTACGTAGGTTTGGATGCTTGCACCGAGCTCCTCCAGCAATGGATGTGGCCAGTGGCAGAGCCAAAAAATTGGCGTCAAGGGGGCTTTTTTTTTAATGAATAAAAAAATAAAATTAATTAAAAATATTAAAAAATAATTAAATATAAAAAATTGATTATTTTTCTAATTTTTGGCTTTACTTGCAAGTCCAACAAAAGGCTAGAGATGGTTGCATGCCTAACACCTATATCCCACTTTGTTTAGTTTTTTTTCTTTTGTTTTTTATGTCTTAACTTGTCTGTTTATATTGTTAGTTATATTATTTTAATTATACTTTATTAATTATTTACTATTTAGGCTGTACACGTGAAGTTTGGACAAAATCATATGAAATTTTATGTTAATGAACAGTGCGTGCGGTTTAATAAAACTGTTCATCTTCTTCAACCTTTCATTTCTCTGAAATCCTTTTATTTCATGATTGGTCGTGGGGTATAATCATGACTATTTTTCCTCTAAAGTTGCTGAGATAAGGGCATATCAGTTATTGATAGGGGACATGAGAAAAAATTTTACCTAGATATGAAGAATTTTTAGGGATTGAAGGGGGGCATATGGCTCCGCAACTGGATGTGGCCCTCCCTTTAATATCATGACATATTTGGATTTTTCTCCATATACATTGAAAGGGAAGCCAGGTTTTTTCTCCGAGCTTGAAAAAAATGAACCCATCATATCCCGGAATGAATTCATGTGGTCCTTCTTTTCATAAGATTTTTCTTCGATCGAAAATGATTGCGTATGAACTTTGGAAAAAAATGTGTTTCACTGTCTCTCTATCTTGAAAAAGATGTGTCGGACTAAAAAATATAAAAAGAAAGAAAGAAAGAATTTCTTGAATTACGATCATTTTTATATTTAATTATATCCCAAAATTTTAAAAAATACTAGTAAATTCCTTTGTACTCGATGCCGAGATTGACAAAGAGGTGTGTGGCTTTATTGTGCCCAATAATGCACAAATACTAGTAAACGTGTGGGCGGGACGGGATTCAAGCATATGGCCAAACCCAAATTTGTTTGTGCCTGAAAGATTTTTAGAGAAGGATAGACTTCAAAGGCGGAGATTTCGAGCTTATTCATTTCGGAGCTGGAAGAAGGATTTGCTCTGGATTTGGCCAACCGCATGCATGGTGCACAGCACTTGATGTTGGCCTCTCTAGCTAGTCCACTACTTTAATTGGAATTTGGCAGCTGATGAGAGATGAAGGCAAAAGATGTACAAATGAGTGAGACATTTGGCATTGCCTTACATAAGGCTGAGCCCCTCCAGGCTATTCCCATCAGATTTGTGTAATTTTCATTGCTTCAGTTTTTAGCCAAATAAATGGATGCATGCACATGTCTTTATATGGTATAATTTGAGGATTTTGTACATATTTATGGCATGTTTGGTTTGTGCAATGGGCATTCAATTCCATTAGGAAAAGGAATAGGTATTACTAGGAATAAAAGATGTTAGAATGAAATAATTAATATTCTAATTCTTTAGTTTGGTAACAACGCACATGGTCTAACTAGAATTAAATCAAAATTTCTCAACACCCCCACATTATTTTATTTTATTTTTTCAATTCATATTAGGAAAAAAAAAAAATAGTGGGTGGTCGGCCACCCATAGAACCAGCTAAGGGTGGTCGCACTGCCCCCGAAGTGCATCGTGATGGACCCACAAGGCGTTCCTAGGGTGGTTGCACCACCCCCGGTGCCATGGAGGGTGGCCGCGGCCACCCCCAAAAATCAATACTCGACGAACTGCAGGGGTGGCCGCAACCACCCTAAAGCCCTCTGTGGTTGCTGCAACCACCCTTGAAGTAGATCTAGGGTGGCTACGACCACCCTTGATGAGCGAGGGTGGTCGTAGCCACCTCGAGATGCCACGAGGGTGATCGCACCACCCCTGGACGCCTCAAGGGTGGTCCCGCGAGGCGATCGAGGATTGTGCAACCACCAACCGCCGCCTCTTTTGTTTAATTTCCATATTTTACACCTTTTTTAAGTTTAAAATTTTATATATATATATGGGTGTTTATGTAAAATGTATTTCATTTCTCAATGAATAGCTATTCTTCTCATTTTTTAGAGGAATAGCTATTTCTTTGTATAATGGATTATTATTCCTATGAGAATAATTATTCTTAAGAATAGAACATTACCAAACAAAAAAATAACTATTCTATGGGAATAGTCGATCATTTCATTTCAAGGGTCAATTCCGCAAACCAAACGAGCCCTTAATGCTACGTTATGGATTGTGCAATTGAAATTGAGAGTATTAGTAGTATTTCTTGAGAAGAGAATAAACCACTTGACTTATATCTCGTGACGTGACACATGGCAATCAAAGATCAAGCCAACTTAGCAACAGCTCGGTTTATTGAGCCTTATTTCTCCCTCAACCATGTGCTTTAGCAAGTTAAAACTTTTATATATAGGCCAAGCGTTCAGCTTAAAAATTCACATAACTTTCTCTTTTCTTTCTAGATTCTTTAGTTTTAAGTTGATTCTAGTGCAAGGGATTCTTGAATAAGGCTGCAAAAGTGGATTCTTGTGGATTATTGGTATATAGAAGTTCAAAGTTTTCAGTTTAAGTGGAATTTACGAGGTAGATTATCTAAACTCTAGACTTTTAATTGTTTATTGAAGTTATTTTTGTGTCGTTGTAATCTTCATATACAGCATACATAGTTAAACATTAACATGTTTCCTCTCTCCATGCTACCTTTGAATTTTGGTAAAAACCTTTGTACGATAGTTTTTTTTTTTTTGGGTGTCATTCGTGAAGGAAAATGAGGAGGATTCATTTAGTAGATTTCATTTGAAATGAAAGAATCCTCCTGGTTCGTGGAGATTATTGTATTTGCTCAAGAGAAGAAAAGAAAAAAAAACCACTAACAAATAAGGGATGTATCCGAGCCAAGCTTGGCTCGTGTAATTTTGCTAGAGATCGAGCTCATGTTGAGCCTAGACTCTTGACTCGAACTCGGCTCGTCAATCACCTGTGTGAGCTCGCATTTTTAGTCAAGTTTGAGCTCGAGTATTTGCTCAAGCTCCCCTCGAGTTAAGTTTAAAATTATAAAATAAAAAATTTCTAACACCCAAAAGACCATAGCCCAAAGGCCAGCAACCGCGTGTGATGGCTGGCTCTGACTTGCTCTGTGGCCGAAGAGCAAAGCGTGGTGGCGCAGCCCAAAAGCCACCCCCGGACGGCAGCACAGTGGCCAGTGACAGGCCCAGCACCTCCCCTCAGCCCTTGAGGACCGGTAGAAATTCCAAGGGCCCAGATAAAGAGAGAGAGAGATCGAAGGAGATAGAATGTAGAGAGTTTTTTATTTTTATCTTTTCTGGGCGTAGAAAGAGAAAGTTGAGAGAGAATTCATCCAGAAAAGAAAGAAAGTTGAGAGAGAAAAAAGATGCTGTAGTGTTGCAGGTTTTATGGCATAGCTCTGGCAGATTTTAAAAAAAAAAAAAAAAAAAAAAAAATTCCATGAAATAATTCTCCTCCTGTTCTCTCTCTTACTCTCTTTGGTTCTTGGAAATTTTTAACTCAAACTCACGAAAAAGAGCGTAGAAAAAAAAACTCATGAAAGAGATGAGCAAGCCCTTGACGAAGGAGGAAGAGAAAAACAAAGAGAGGCCAGGAGAGGGAGAGAGATTTCAGACATCTTCTGGCGGTGATTAAAAGTGTCCTCTTCTTCTTATTGAAGTTCGGAAATAAATACGGATCGAAAAAGTAGTCGACCATTGTTGAAGTTCGGAAATAAATAAACAAATTGCGGATAAAATATTGTTCTTGAAGTTCCTGTGTGGTTGCCGAGAAACAAAGGAAAGCATAGAAGGAAAATATGCAGTGCAACACTACAGCTATCTTTTTTTCTCTCTCTCTCAACTTTCTCTTTCTACGCTCAGAAGAGATAAAAATAAAAAACTTCCTTTTTTAAAAAAAAAAAAAAAAATTATTGAAAGGATGGGAAGGAGATCGGTGTAATTTCCCCCTTCGGTGACCATTGGAGTTTTCATCCGCTATGAAATATTATTCGGTTTGAACCATAACTATTATGTAGGAAGGTGAGTCCGTCACCACCACAACCGCACCCAAGTGCAACCCAATAAAGCACATTCTTAGTAGCATTTGGTTCATATAACTACTACCGCAATTAGATTCGAGCGCATGACCATTAAGAAGAAAGGAGGGGACTTAACCCCTGTTACTTTACCAACTCAACTACTACCTTGGTGGCCGGTGGTTGAAGATAAGGTTAGTAAAGGAATAAAGGGAATGCCAAAAGGGAGGAGAATTCGATTATATTAAGGGGTATTAAAGTAAAGTAGTAAGTAGTTATATTTAATTTATAGAGTTGGTCATTATAGAAAATTAGAAATTGATAAAATTGAATATTTAAGTTTAAAGACTACAAATTAAAGTTATAGAACTTCAATTATATATTTAATTTATAGTTAAGTATTTTGCAGGGAATTTATGGTTAAGTACTAAAGTGGCAGAATAGTTACACCTATGGTATAAAATTTAAAGTTTGTTGCTTTCAGATTCTTTGAATTTAAAATTTTATTTTCTTGCCATTCGATGACCCTTTATGTTACATTAAAATTAATCAGGAAGCTCGAGAGCTGGTTGATTTCTTGAAATTTATTGCAAACACAAAAGAAGAAATGAGTAGGATGCATGTGAGGTCCAAATGTTTTCGGTGGCCTCATTCTTTGACTATTGAAATTTGCTTGTTTGCCTAAATACCCACCTAACATCTGACTTTTGATCAAGGCATATGCACGCAAGCCCCATTGCTTTCTTATGCTAATTCTAAGCACAAAGCAAAACTGAGAGAATTAATGGAGTACCTAGCATTTGTGCTGCTACTTCCCTTTGTCTTGGCATCTATTTATGTGCTCGCCTCTGGCCAAAGACCCTCAAAATCTGGCTCGCCAAGACTTCCCCCAGGCCCCAAGCCTTTTCCAGTCATTGGGAACATCTTGGAGCTCATAGGAGACCAACCCCACCGAGCCCTTTCCAAGCTCTCCAAAACTTATGGACCCCTAATGACTCTCAAGCTCGGGAGCATGACAACCATAGTCATTTCCTCTCCAGATCTAGCCAAAGAAGTACTGCAAATACACGATCAAATCTTTTCCGGCCGAACTATCCCGGATGCTGTCCGAGCACTCAACCACCACAAATTCTCAATGGGGTGGCTGCCCGCAACGGCTCATTGGAGAAACCTCAGGAAAGTTTCTGCCACGCAAATTTTTTCACAGCAAAAACTCAATTCCACCGAAGCCATTAGGAGAAAAAAGGTGGAGGAACTAGTAGACCATGTCAAAGAAAGTTGTAATAGTGGTCAAGCGGTAGATATTGGTCGAGCAGCCTTCACAACTAACCTTAATGCCATATCAAACACACTTTTCTCTAAAGACTTGGCAGACTATTCTTCAACTGCGTCCCAAGAGTTTCTGGAAATCATATTGGGTACCACGGAAGAAGCGGGAAGGCCGAATGTTGCAGACTATTTTCCTGCACTTCGTTTCGTTGACCCACAAGGTGTACGCCGAAGGGTGACGATTTATTTTAGAAATTGTTTTAGGACTCTGGATGGTATAATCAACGAACGATTACAATTAAGAGCATCATCAAAGGGTTCTAAGGCAAGCAACGATGTACTTGATTCCCTCCTCGATCTCACTCAAGAAGATAATTCAGAATTAAGCTGCGACGACATCAGACATTTGCTTCTGGTGATTGACTACTTTTCTTGAACTTTCGCTTTCCTTTCAATTATATTTTGATAAGCAATTAATAAACTTAGTTAAACACGAACTACTTTATACCAGGTTTTGTTTCTTGCGGGGATTGACGCAACATCAAGCACTATGGAATGGGCAATGGCAGAGTTACTACATAGCCCTGAAAAAATGGCAAAAGCCCAGAAAGAGCTTGAAGAAGTGCTTGGAAAGGACGAACTTGTTCAAGAATCGGATATCTCAAAGTTGCCTTATCTACGAGCAATAGTGAAGGAAACCTTTCGTTTGCACCCAGCAGCACCTTTTCTAGCTCCCCACAAAGCCGAGATTGACAAAGAGGTGTGTGGCTTTACCGTGCCCAAGAATGCACAAATACTAGTAAACGTGTGGGCAATGGGACGCGATTCAAGCATATGGCCAAACCCAGATTTGTTTGTACCTGAAAGATTTTTAGAGAAGGATATAGACTTCAAAGGCGGAGATTTCGAGCTCATTCCCTTTGGAGCTGGAAGAAGGATTTGCCCTGGATTGCCTTTCGCCAACTGGATGGTGCACTTGATGTTGGCCTCTCTGGTCCACTACTTTAATTGGAATTTGGGAGATGAGATGAAGCCAAAAGATATAAGCATGAGTGAGACATTTGGCTTTACCTTACGTAAGGCTGAGCCCCTCCGAGCTACTCCCATCAGATTTGTGTAATTTTCATTGCTTCTGTTTTTAGCTATGGATGGATGTATACACGTCTGGGTATAATTTGAGGATTTTGTACATATTTAATGCTACGTCATGGATTGTGCAATTGAAAGTGAAAGTATTGGTAGTATTTCTTGAGAAGCGAATACTTTAATATCTCGTTACATGACACATGTTAATCAGAGATTAAGCCAACTCAGCAATAGCTCGGTCTATCGAGCCTTATTTCTCGGTCAACCATGTACTTTAGCAATTTAAAATTTTTCTATATATGCCAAGTGTTCAGCTTAAAAATTCACACAACTTTCTTCTTTTCTTTCTAGATTCTTTGGTTTTAAGTTGATTCTAGTGCAAGGGATTCTTGAATAACAAAGGGTTGCAAAAGTGGATTCTTGGTATATAGAAGTTCAAAATTTTCGGTTTAAGTGGAATTTATGAGGTAGATTTTCAGAACTCTAGAATTTTAATTATTTATTGGAGTTATTTTTGTGTCGTTGTAATCTTCATATAAAGCATACATATATAGTTAAACATTAACGTGTTTCCTCCCTCCATGCTACCTTTGAATTTTGGTAAAAACCTTTGTACGATAGTTATTTTTTGGTGTCTTTTGTGGAGGAAAATGGGAGGAAAATTGATCACTACAAAAAAATGAAGAATTAGTAATGTGTATATTGTTTACTAATTTTTGCTACGTCACCATTTAGTAAAGTGTTAAAAACTCACACATTAATAAATAAATTTAGTAGCGTGTCATTAATGACATGTTAGTAATGAAAATTTAAAAAAAAATAATAAAAAAAAAATAAAGAGAGCCCCTATGGTCAGGTCGGCCTGCAAAACCCCCATTTTACAACATCCAATTCCAATAAGACACCTCATTAATTCATGAAAGTTGCAAAACATCAAAGTGAGAAGAAATGCAGCAGATCAAAATGAAAAAAAGAAAAAGACCCACACCTAAAACCAAACCACCGGTCCCGCTCCAGCAAACCCAAGACCCAACCACCGGCGCCGGAGAGAATCCACTGGCCGGCATCTCGTGCGTGCCCTGGTGACCCACGGTGGGACAGACCCACGACGTGGGTCTCGCATGACCCACGTGCAAGACAACAAGAGAAATCGCAGGAGATTGCTCCGGCGCTTGGAAACTCCGATGACGACGCGCTCGGCAGATATGGCGTCTACGGCAGTGGGTCTTCGATCAGAGTGGGCTGCGATGGTGGACAGCTCACCTTGCTGGACAGGATGGCGGAGAAGATGATGGCCGCAGCGTGTAGGGGAGCGGAGGTTCTGGGCAGCGCGGTGCCTCGGGGTTGAGGTCTAGTGGTGGCAATGATCGACGCTGATGGAGATGTGTCGGGGATGGCTGGGCAAGCTGCCGGAGAAAGACGATCTGGTCGGAGAAGACGAAAACACTAGACTTTGCGCCGTGGGTCTTCTCTCTTTCTCCCAACCCTCTTTTTTTCTTTTCTTCAACTGGTGATTTTGATTGTAGGATAATTTGATGCAATTTTTCTGATTTTGCTTATGTGGCATTATGTGATTGGGGGCTATAAAAGTAGCATTTTAAGGCTCATCCGGACCAAAGTTAAATTCAAAAATAAAATAAAATTCATTTGGTAACGTGTCATTAATAACATTTTAGTAATTGGTAATATGTTATTAATGACACGTTAGTAATGAAAATTAAAAAAAAATGAAAAATAAAATAAAATTCATTTGGTAACGTGTCATTAATAATACGTGTTATTAATGACACGTTAATAATGGAAATTTTTAAAAAAATGAAAAAAAAAAAAATCATTTGGTAACATGTCATTAATAACACATTAGTAATTGGTAATATGTTATTAATGACAAGTTAGTAATGGAA
>CM017321.1:21290922-21326600 GCA_006937295.1 Carpinus fangiana
TTTTTTTTTTTTTTTTTTTTTTGTCTGGGCCAATCTGGATGAAGTTTCATGCTTGCATATGTGTCTGCATATTCAATTTTTCTTAGGTGTGAAGCATTTGGTTTGTAAGTAGGAGCTGGTTTTTTGTTTGTTGCAAGAGTTTGAGTTGATTTTTTAGGTTAATTTTTATTTTTGGTCGGTTAATTTTTCTGCAGTTGGTTTGCCGAGAAGAGCTTGGGTTGTTTTTTTTTTCTGCTACTCTGGAATTTGTTGAAAACCTTGGGTTTTTGCTTCTACACTGAATTTTGTTTTGTTTTGATTCCAACAGAGGCTTGCAAACCGTGGTTGAGTTTGAAAAGAAATTTGGTTTTTTTTTTTTTTTCCTTTCCTTTTCCTTATGCTAAATAGATGAAATTCTCATTATGGTAACCACTAGGCATTGAATTTTGTTTTGTTTTGAGTCTGTTATTCATTGACATGGTACCTTATATAACATGTTTATGGTAGAAAGGTCTAATAGTTACAAAGGTCAAAGTATATGGTTTTCCTTGGTAACAACTCTGTTGGTGTGAAATTTGAAGTTCATTGATGTATTACGAAAGAGAATAGATGAATTTTTTTAGATATTTTTCCTTTTATCATAAACTGAGAATTTAGTGAGGCAGAGAGAACGTCTGTTATTTTTTATTAGATTGTCTAATGTTTTTCTTTAGAGCATGGAACTGTCTTTTTCATATCTCTTGGTTTGCCATTTGAGAATGGAGTGTTCTGCAACAGCATTTCTATTTTTTTTTTAATACCAATTCTGGATCCACCAACATATGAAATTTTTTAGAGGGTTTCATGAGATCTCATAGTATAAGTGCTTGCCATGCTCATAGTTTGTAAGAGCATTTCTTCTTGTAAGGAACAAAAGAATTCATCTGATCTTTGCAAATCTTTTTCTTCTTGTAGGAAAACGTTTTGGTGCCTTCGCTCTCGGCTAAACCTGTTCTAGTGAGTGGAGTTCTAAAGGGTCCAGTTGAGGTGCTGTGTTCTGGAGCTATTATGACTTCCAAGGAACTCAGTTCTGTGCAAGCTGTAGGGGATGGGATTCTTGCTCTTCCTTAGCAATCATTTTTGTTTGGGCTGGAATTGGTGCCCTTTGTGGAAGGAGAGCCCACACCATTGGATTGGAGTCAAGCTTTGGAGGTTGGCGGTGGCAATGGGTATCAGGAAGCAAGTAAGGAAGATGAATTGATTTTTGCCTTCTGCCATATAGTAGGCGTTTCTTGTGATGGTCAATTTGACAGACTCAGGGAGGCTATTGCTCTCATTCTAGCTGGCAAGTCTTTCAAGCCAGGTAAGAAGTCTATGGGGAGGCAAGGCGGGGAGAAAAGGTAAGCATAAGGTGGATAATCTTTATTCTTCGGTTAATTATGAGGGGGGAAGTGGAAGTGTGTCTCGCAATAGAGGAAAAGAAAAGGGGAATCGCATTTGTTTATGAAGTGCAACATCTTATCTTGGAATGTGAGAGGGCGGAATTGCCTAAATAAGAGGTTAATGGTGAGGAATTTGTTGAGACAGTGGAGGGTGGATATTGTTTGTTTGCAGGAGACCAAGCTGAATTTCATTTCCATGAGGATTATCAATAGCCTATGGGCTTGCTCCTATGTTGATTATTGCTATGTAGCATCTAGTGGGGCCTATGGGGGCATTCTTTTGATGTGGGACAAAAGGATAGTCTCTAGGTTGGAGACGAAAGTGGGTGACTATGTGGCTACTTGTAAGTTCAAGAATGTTGTGGATGGTTTTGAGTAGGCCTTCGCAGGGGTTTATGGCCCCAATGGCAATGCGGATAGATGATGTTTGTGGGATGAGTTGGCTGGTCTGTTGAGTTGTTGGATCTTGCCTTGGTGTATTGGAGGGGATTTTAACATTACTAGGTTTCCTAGTGAAAGGTCAAGGGGGAGGCGCATCAGCTCAGCTATGAGGGTTTTTTCGGACTTCATTTTTTAGAGAGGCCTTATGGATCTTCCTTTGACAGGGGGAGTTTGCACTTGGTCCAACGGCCATACATGGTTTAGGATTGATCGGTTTTTGGTTTCTCTGGGGTGGGAAGCTAGGTATCCTAGAGTTCTTTCAAAGAGATTATTGCGCCTTTGTTCTGATCACTTCCCTATTATCCTAGCTTGTGGTGGCCGGGTGGGGGGAAGAACTTCTTTCAAGTTTGAGAATATGTGGTTGAAAGAAGAGGGATTTGTGGAAAGGGTTAGAGGTTGGTGGGCTTCGTACCAGTTTCAAGGCACCCCTAGCTTCATTCTTGCTAAGAAGCTTAGGACTCTTAAGGGGGACATTAAGACTTGGAACAAGATGGTTTTTGGCAATGTAGGGGTGCTCATCAAGGAGAGAGTGGATGAATTGAAGGCTCTTGAGTTGGTGGTAGAAGGGAGAGGGTTAAGTGAGGAGGAGAGGGTGAGGAAGAGCATTCTGTGCAAGGACCTTGAAAGGGCTCTCCTTCATGAGGAAATAAGTTGGAGGCAAAAATCTAGAATCAAATGGCTTAAGGAGGGAGATAAATGTACAAATTTTTTTCATTTGATGGCCAATTCGAACAAGAGATATAATACTATTGAGTCTCTTCGCATTAATGGGTCTTTGTCCTTCAATCCTGCTACCATTAGAGATCATGCAGTGAATTTTTATGAGTCCATGTTTGCTAAATCTATGCAGTGGAGACTTAGATTGGATGATTTGGCTTTTGAGTCCATATCTATAGTTGAAGCTTCCTCTCTTGAAGCCCTTTTTCCTTGAAAATGAGGTAAAAGATGTGATCTTTGGGATGGATGGAATAAAGCTCCAGGGCTTGATGGGTTTTCAATGGTTTTTTTCCAAGCGTGTTGGGGAGTGTTGAAAGAGGACATCATGGCTGTGTTCGTTGACTTCCATGCGTGGGGTAAGTTTGAGAAAAGCCTGAATTCCACCTTCATTTCTCTCATTCTTGAGGTGTCACGGGCTTTTGAGCTCAAAGATTATCGCCCTATAAGCCTTGTGAGCTGGATTTACAAGATTATTTCGAAGGTCTTGGCCAATAGGCTGAAGCTGGTCATGAACAGTATTATTTCTATTCCTCAAAATGCCTTTGTCAAAGGTAGACAAATTTTGGACTCAATGCTCATTGCCAATGAGAGCTTGGATTTTTGCCTTAAGTTGAGGGAACCGGGTTTGCTGTGTAAGCTTGATATGGCGAAGGCCTATGATCATGTGAGCTGGGACTTTCTGCTTTATTTGCTAAGAAGATGTGGGTTTGGGCAAAAATTGTGTTCTTGGATTGAGTTCTGCATTTCTTCGGCCTCTTTTTTGGTCTTGGTTAATGGTTCGTTGGCTGGTTTCTTCAACAATTCGAGAGGAATTAGGCAATGAGACTCCCTCTCCCCCTTTCTCTTTGTTATTGTGATAGAGGCATTTAGTAGGATGGTTAAGGCCTCGATTGATCATAATCTTTTTTCTGGCTTTTCCGTGGGGGCTAAAGGGAGAGAGCAAATTCATATTTCGCATTTGTTGTTTGTGGACGATACGTTGGTTTTTTGCGGGGCTTCTTGAGATCAAGTTCAAGCCATTGGTAATTTGTTAACTTGCTTTGAGCTTGTGTCTGGTCTTAAAGTTAATTTGGCTAAGTCTATCCTTGTGCCGGTTGGGGAAGTGAGTAATATTGGAGATTTGGCGAAGGTTTTGGGTTGTGAAGTTGGCTCTTTACCTATTCCTTACTTAGGATTACCATTGGGATCCAATTTAAAGAGAAGGCAAATTGGAATGGGGTGGTGGAAAGGTCCATCCGCATTTTGGCTAGCTGGAAGAGGATATATCTATCCAAGGGTGGTCGAATCGCCCTCATAAAGAGCACCTTATCTAATCTCCCTACTTACCTCATGTCTCCCCTCCCTATTCCTGCTTCGGTGGCCAAGCGTAGAGAGTCAATTCAGTGTGGTTTCCTTTGGGGAGGGATTGGAGAAGAATTCAAGTTCCACCTTGTGAATTGGCCTAAAGTTTGCTCTCCGGTTAGGGAAGGGGGTTTAGGCATTCGCAACTTGAGGTGCTTCAATCGAGCTCTTCTTGGCAAATGGTTGTAGCGGTTTGCTAGCGAGCCAGAAGCTTGGTGGAGGAAAGTGGTGGTGGCGAAGTATGGGTCAAAGAAAGGGGGTGGCGCTCCAGGGTTAGAGCTGGTTCGCATGGGATGGGTTTTTGGAAGTTCATTAGCAACGAATGGCATCATTTCTCTACTCATATCAAGCTTATTCCAGGTGATGGTTCCAGAATTAGGTTGTGGGAGGAGAAGAAGTGTGGTGGCTCGCCCTTGATGGAGGTGTATCCGGGGTTGTATAGTATAGCTACTAACAAGGAGGCCTCGATTGCGGACAACTCGGATTTGGTGAGTGGTTCTTGCCAGTGGAATGTTAGTTTTATTCGTGTCTTGAATGGCTAGGAAGTGAAAGAGTTGGCTTCTTTTTATAGTCTTCTTTACTCCTTTAACTTGGTTGGTGGGGGTGACAAGATTTGGTGGGTTCCGAACAGAAAAGGAAAGTTTGAGGTGAGATCTTTTTACAATGAGATTATTTCTAAAGCTACTTGCCCTTTTCCTTGCCCTTTTCCTTGGAAGAGCATATGGTGCACTAAAGCCCTGCCGAGAGTGGCTTTCTTCATTTGGTCGGCCGCCCTTAGCAAGATTCTCACGCAAGATAATTTGAGAAAGAAGAATATGGTGGTGAACTGGTGATTAACAGGTGTGGGATTCGCAAGAGGGATGAGGAAACCAATGATCATTTACTTCTCCATTGTGAGTGCGCCCAAGTCTTATGGAATGCCTTTTTCAATCGTTTTGGTTTGGCGTGGGCTATGCCTAGTGGGGTTGTGAATCTTCTGCAATGCTGGTGGTCGGGAGGTCGTCCGCGTAGTGTTGTGGTCTAGAAAATGGTTCCACATTGCATCATGTGGTGCCTTTGGTCCGAGCGGAACATGAGATATTTCGACGACTCCGAAAGTAGTATGGAGGATTTGTTACATTTCTTTTTCACTACCCTTTTCACTTGGGCGGCAGCTTGGCTTGCCCCTAGGGTGATTACTTATTATGATTTTCTTTCTCTCTTCTCTAGCCCCCCTTAGGCATTCTCTTATATACTTCATGTGTAATAGGGTTGCGCCCTTCTGCACGTTTTCTATATAACATTACTTATCCAAAAAAAAGAGTTCATATGATTTTTGCTTTACAAGACGTTTTCTTATGCCCCCAGTTTCCTAAAGCTCTCTCATTTGTTGCATTGAAAGAAGTTTGATGATTGTTCTTATAGTAGATGTGGTGGTTAGGGTGATATGCATCTGAACAAGTAGTACTTTAGAATATATGAGTGATTTGGAAACTAGAAGCTTTTCTTTGTGTAGTTTGAAGAAGGGTAAATTTCTATGCATGAGCTTTGCTGTCTTTAGAAATGGTGATATAATACTCTATCAGAGGTATTTTTTGGCATGCATTAGCTTTAACTTATTATTACTATCTCTAGTTGGAACAAGCCGGTTTTGGGATCTACTTTGCAGTCCAAATGATGAAATCAAGCAGAATTGGGCAAACTTGGCTCAAATCTGCTCATTTGCATTCATGACAATGCATGTCAATATGTTGTGTGAATATTTATATGTTTTGATACCAAATCTAAAATATCTGGTGCAGTTTCCTCTACTATCAAAGAGTGCCCGCCTGCAGAAGTTGGTTGCAACCACTAATGAAGAGAACACAGACTAAGAGTCACTCAAATGATTTTTATGGTGTGCATGCATTAAGTTGCACACTATAAAACAAAAACATCATTGAAAGATGAATCAACTTATTAGTTATTTTGACTTCAATTCTCTGGTCTTGTAAAGCATTATTGACAATTTTTTTTTAATTATTATTTTAAATTTAGTAACGTGTCAAAAAACACCACGTTACTCTAAGGGTGACATGGTAATTTTGCCACGTCAACCATTAAGGTAACGTGGCATCTATCCACACGTCACACTGAGGGTAACGTGGCAAAATTACCACGTTACCCCAGGGTGACGTGGCATTTTTACACATTACAACCATTTCTAACGTGTGAAATTATGGCACATTAGGTAACGTGCCACAATTTCACACGTTAGTAAAGTCCTAGTTATAACGTCCACATCTCTAACCCATCACACGTTAGTAATGACATGTCACTAACCATTACTAACATGTCAATGGTAAGGCTGGATATCGGTCATATCGGTCCGGTTAATAGGGTTATCGGTTATTGACCGATAAGCTATTGGTTAACTAATTCTTGACCGATTACCGACCGATAAGCTATCGGTTAATCGGTCATATCGGTAATCGGTTAAACCGATTTTTGTTAACTTTTTATTGAGCTTTTTACTAGTTGTTAATTAGGCCAAAAATTATTTATTTTGACAGCTCAAATACTTTTTGTTGGGTTAAAGCCTAAAATAACTTATTAAAAATTAGTTGTTTTTGCCCTTTTGGGAGCCTAAACATATATATGGCTAAACTAGCTTATTGAATCTTTTTTTATATTGATCAACTACATCTTTTTTATATTATAAAATAAAAATCAAAAAAAGTAAAAAGTATAAAATTAAAAAAAATTAAAAATTAAAAATATTTATCGATCATATCGGTCATATCGGTTAACCGATAATAAAATTTTAACCGACCGATTACCGACCGATAAGATTACCGGTATAAATTTTTTAACCGATTACCGACCAATAACTAACGGTAACAGTTATATCGGTTCGGTTAATATCGGTAATCGGTCGGTTAATCGGTAACGGTTAATTTGCCCACCCCTAGTCAATGGTCTTGACATGTTAGTAATGGTCAATTAGTAAAAAATATGTTTTTTGTAATGACATCTAAAAGATCAAGTCAAAAATGATTTAAATTTAAGAACAAATTCTATCCAACCCAAAGAAACCGATAATAAATAAATATGGAATTTTTTTGATCGTGTCGTATGATAGTAAACACTAAACATTAATTAAATTTTGAAGGCTATATATAAAAGAAACCAAGGAAGAGACAAAATAATGATTAGAGAAGGGAAAAATCCTAATTGCTCCAAAGAAAATAAAAAATAACTTAAAAGACAAATTTGATTAATACTTCAAAATTGAGTTGACAATAATACATACCATATGTCTTTATATAAGCTGAATTTAATTGCTTTTGACTTCTTCTTTTTTGTCAAATTTAAAGATAAATATTAAAATATTTATTAAATAATTAAATTTATTTATGCACAATTAAGATAATAAGAAAAATAATTAAATAATTAAATTTATTTCTTCTCAGTTGGTGAAATGAGTAAGAAAGATAGAAAGACGCAATGGACATTTAGTTATTCAATACAAATGATAAATTTCTTCAGAGCTAGCACCATCTGATGGTAAAATTGCGTATGAAAGAGAAAGAATGATATTGACTCATATGAAAATAGGGGGAAAAAAAGAGAAGAAAAGAAAAGAAAAGAAACAGACATGGAACTTTATAAACCAAGTACACACAATTTTACAGGAAAGAAGAAGATCATCAAGAAAAAAACAAAACAAAACAAAAAAAACAAAAAAATATCTAGTGTGCCGACAAATAAAGCCCCATAATCGCCGTATAGGCATAAAAATCAATGGAAAATAATATCCCACGTTTCTTCTTCATACCTATCCAGCCGCCATTGTTAGCTCCCTTATGCCTCAGCCTTTCGGACACCATTTCCAGACATCCCAGTTTCAGTGAGGGCCAAATTCGCATGATCCTCTCGAAACTTCTTATATATGTCGCTCTTGTAAAATTTCCCAGTCCTAAACACCAAAATGAGTGAAACAAGTGTGCCAAAGAAGGTGACAGCGGTGATGATAATGAAAGACAATTTGAAGCACTCAACCCCAATGCAGTTCAGGTCCTCCCCCTTCTTCCTTTGGAGCCCCAAAGCAGCCAGTTGCTTCTCAGCCTCCTTATCATACAAATGCCCGGCGACCCTCACGTTGAGCAAATATGAACCAATCGGGCTAGCCACCGCCGCAAAATTGAACAGTGTAGAGTAGTATTTAAGCCCAAAGAGCTCGGAAATAATGGAGAAGAGTAACGGCCATTGTGCACCAAAACAAAACCCAATAATCACCGACGCCACGTAGACGCCGCTCGGTACATTGAAGGCGATTAGGAGGTGGCCGACGCATGACAGTAGGAGGATGAGAGTGAGCATGAGGGGGCGAGGGAATTTGTACTTTGTTATGAAAATTTCCGAGGTAATACCTGCGACAACGCGTCCGAGGTAGTTCCAAATGCTTACTAGAGACACGAAAGTGCTTATACTTTGTTTCGGGTATCCTAAGGAAGTTCCAATCTGACCCAAGTTGTCTATTGCCGTTAACGCTCCCCCGAGGCCGCAGATTGATGCGAAGAATATCACCGCCATGTCGATGCTGAAAAGTGCTTGGAGTATTGTGTAGTCCTCCCCTCTTTCCGGCGGCTGAAACGCCGTCTTCCAACAAGAAATTGTGTAGTCCTCTTTTTGAGGTTCTATAACTGAAATTACTGAAGTTTGAGAAGGATGATGATTATTCATGGTCGCTTCTTCTAATTTCTTGCTCTTCCAAACCTTATACTCGTCCTTAATAACGACAGCAAGTGGGAGGAAGAGCAAGAAAAGCACCACGGCGGCGCTTCCTCCATACTCGCTCTTTGTAAACGCCACCCTTTTCTCTACTATAATTATGATCATCAAGAAGCCGGCAAGAGAGAGCGAGATATAGAGGAAATTATAGAAAAGTTTGACAATCTCTTTTGGGTCCCGAACAGCCTGCTTCATGATCCTCATGGTCGGAAGAAAAGCGAGTGATATTGCTGTCGGAAGCCAAGCTATGAGCAAAATCAAAGATTTGGAGTCGTCGCCGTATAGAGCATGGTACAACTGTGTAAGAACAGCCCCACTCAGACCCGTATAGCCCTTCAAAACACCTATCACGACTCCACGGCTTTCCGGGAAGTTCTTTATGACGGTGACGAGGCCGCCGGTGTTGACGAAGGGTTGGGAGTTTGATCCGAGGCAGATGTAGAAGCACATTTGCCAGACATGGGGCTTGGCAATTCTTTTTGTGACGCTGAGCCATATCATGAAGTAGCCAATAAAGTTGAAAGACGCTCCCATGGCTAAGACGACCCATGGCGGCGTGATCTCGTTGATTAGTCCGGCGAGGATGCCGATGTTGGCCCCCAAGTCCTTGTAGAAGCTGACTAAGTTGAGGGTGCTTTGGTCGTAGCCGAGCGCCGACTTGACCTCGCCGGAGTAGAGGCCGAAGACGTAGCTCAAGCCGGCGGTGTTCATGATTAGAAGAGACGCGAACATCATGAACCTCCGCCCCTTGAGCACTTGGGCGGTGAACCCCTTCATGTCCGCCAAACAGCCTCCGCCACCTCCACCGCATCGAGGAGCCGCCATTTCTTTCAGTTCCTCTGTTCTTTCTTCTTGTTTTTTGATTTTTACTCAGGTCTTTCACTGACGATTGGTACTCACAACTCGGGATTGTTGACCGGTTGTTATGCTGTTAACACCATGCACGGTGTACTGATGGTATCGTGGCCATAAAAATTACCATTAGATTTTTATTATAAATTTTTTTCTTGCGCTTCTTTTCGTACAATAAACGTATAAATCCACGTGTAAAAAAAGTTTGTTTTCATTAAATTCATCGTGAAACACAGATTAAATGGATTTTTGTTTTGTTTTTAATTTTTATTTGGATATGAGATGTGTGTAGGAGAATGACACAAATGCATATATGATATATAGGTCCCACAAATTTAATAACCAATTATAAAAGAAAATGCTACGGATAGACTCTTCTCGTATTCTTATAATATAATTTTAATTTTGAGTGGATATTATTTTATAACAAATTTAATATTTTTTTAATAAAATAATATTTAATAAACTCTTATATAACTACTATGATAATGTGACTATATATATATTAATCCATTGCAAACTTCGTGTTCACATATATATATACATGGGGTAGCAGGGTTTATCCGTTTGGATTAATTATCTGTACTGCCAATTATAATTTAGTCTGCTTCATTTGTCAAAACCAAAAGTTTATCTTCTTCTTTTTTATTTTTAAAATTGATTTGTTTAGGATTTTCGGTGGTATGATGGAGTTGCAGTTACGGTACCACAAAAATATAGTAGAAAGTGACGTAGTCAAACCATTAGTCAGTACCGGCCTCTCTTTTAATTCCTTATATTATTCCGAGTAAATTAAATAATCCTGGTGACCTTATCAAACGACAAGAGACAATTTGTACCATGTGGCAAATTAAATAATTAGATTAATATAAAAAAAAATCTTAAAATTTCAGCATTTACGGGAATCATATTTAAATGAGGTGGCAATATATTTACTATATAGTAGACATTTTTTATTGATTTATTCCACCACATCATCGCTGTTGAGATCCATGTGAGATTTTATTTTATTTTATTTTTTTTCACCACAACACCGTTGTTGAGAATTGAGATCCATGAAATAGGGGTTTTTGATTCTTTTATTTCTAAATTTTTTTTTTATAAAATTTTTATGATGGTGGTGCGGTGATGGTGGTCGTGCAAAAATAAGAATTGAAAACCTTGTCGCAACTGCCACCAAAAGCTCAATTTTATTATTATTATTTTTTTTTTGCCTAATACATTTCATAAAATCGGTTCAATAAGAGAAGATAGTTCATTCGAAACTTTAGAGGTAAAAGTACAAATCGATAAATACTTCAGGGAGATAAAATATAATTTTCCCTTAATTTAATTACTAGCTTTGTCATCCTTTCTGAATTAATTATNAACTCTTATATAACTACTATGATAATGTGACTATATATATATATAAATGCATTGCAAACTTGGTGTTCACATATATATGGGGTAGCCTATATGTATATATGTATGGGGTAGCAGGGTTATCCATTTGGATTAATTTTCTATACTGCCAATTTTAATTAGGGTGTGTTTGAGAGTGCGTTTTTTTTTAAAAAAATAATATGCATTTTTAAACTAAATCGTAATTTTAGAGAGTTTGAAATTGCGATTTTAAAAAAGCAAATTTTAAAATCGTGAAAAAATCAGCGATTTTGATAAGCTGACTAGAGGATGCTTATTTGAAAAAATGCGAATTTAAACAAAAACCACGATTTCGCTTAAACAAAAATTTGGTGTAATATTTACCTATTTTTGAGCGAAAATGAAAAAAAATTACAAGAATACCCACCTAAAATATATTAAAACCCTTCTTTATCTTCTTTTTCTTCATCCTCTCTCCGCCCCTTCATCCTCTGTCCGTCCCTTAGCTGATTCTCATGTAGCTGTTATCATCCTTTCTCTTGCCCTTCATCAGGTAAGCATCTCATCTTATAGAACTCTTTTATTTTTGTAGATCTCTCCACCGTTTGATGTTTATGTGGATGTTTTTTGTGGTTTTGTTTTTTCTGTGCCTGTTGTATTACTTGTATATAAGCTTTGAATCGTTTGATGCAGTTTTATGAATAAAAATTGTCTTTTTCTTTTCTTTTTTTTCAAAGTTGATTTTAGGTTATTGTGCAACTGGATTGTGAACAGTGACAGATCACTGCTGGGCTGTGCGCTTCACTGTGCACAGTGATAGATATACCTACAGTAATACATATATAGATCTACATGTTTTGTGCACTTCACTGTGCGCACAATGCAGTGATTTGTCACTGCACACTATGTAGATTTTTTTTTTTTTTTGACATGTTCACACAAGAGGGGGGAGGAGAATTCGAACTAGTGACCTCCGCTTCATTAGGCGTAGTCTCAGCCGATTGAACTATCTCTTGGAGACCACACTATGTAGATCTATCCGTGTTAGTTATTTTACTGTTATAAAGAAATGACTTTATAGGTAATTTGATAACGAAATTGAAATTATATGTTAATGTTATTCAAACACTTAATTGATTAAAAAAATAATTTTTAGCATGTTTTATCAAACACCTATTTAATTTTAAAAAATAATAATTTTAAAAATATAATTTTAAAAATTATACTTATTAAAATTGCAATTCTAAATAAAGTCTTAGTCTGCTTCATTTGTCAAAACCAAAAGTTTATCTTCTTTTTTTATTTTTAAATTTTATTTGTTTAGGATTTTCAGTGGTATGATGGAGTTGCAGTTACGGTACCATAAGTCAAACCATTAGTCAGCACCGGCCTCTCTTTTAATTTCCTTATATTATTCCGTGTAAATTAAATAATCCTCGTGACCTTATCGAACGACAAGAGACAATTTGTACCATGTGGCAAATTAAATAATTAGATTAATATAAAAACATCTTAAAATTTCAGCATTTACGGGAATCACATTTAAATGAGGTGATAATATATTTACAATATAATAGACATTTTTTATTGATTTATTCCACCACATCATCGCTGTTGAGATCCATGTGAGATTTTATTTTATTTTATTTTATATATATATATATTTTTCACCACAACAGTTGAGAATTGAGATCCATGAAATAGGGGTTTTTGATTCTTTTCTTTCTAAATTTTTTTTTTTATAAAATTTTTATGGTGGTGGTGCGGTGATGGTGGTCGTGCAAAAATAAGAATTGAAAACCTCGCGGCAGCTGCCACCAAAAGCTCAACAAAGTCAAGGTCAATTTTAAGCTCTTTTTTTTTTTTTCTTTTTGGTTGGCCTAATTCATCTAATAAAATCGGTTCAATAAGAAAAGATAGTTCATTCTTTATAAACATGCCCAAGATCCTGTCCACAAACAATATAGAATTATTTCTCAACACTTTCGCTCACGTACATGCCGATATTTTTCTTAATCATTTTTACGAGATAAGTAGTGTGGGTCACATTCGTCTTGTGGTTGGCTCTAATACTATAAAGAAATTTATAAACGTAACTCATCTCATAAAACCGATTTAATAAGATAGAGTTATCTATTTCTGATAAATATGTCCAAGATCTTAAAAATTAAGCCTTAAAAATTAAGCCTTTTTAAAATAATAATAATAATAATAAAGAAGAAAGAGTCAAAGTTTCAAGTAAATAAGAAAGTTTAAAACTCCATTTTCAACTTCAAAGGACTCGGTACATCTGGACATAATAAGCTTAATTTAATTACTAGCTTTGTCATCCTTTCTGACTTAATTATTTTTTATAGTCAATTATGAATATCCATGACATCTTCATCAGTCAAAAAAAATAAAAATTAATCGTCTTATAATCTTTTATTTATTTATTTTCTGTTGTCATTGTTGTTAATTAGTGGTATGATTACGTTTGGTATGAAGTCAAACCATAGAGTCACCATCCTCTACTTTATCCCAAGTAAAATAAAGAGCGCCTGGATTATCTACATACGACTTTTCCATGCTTGGAAAATTTTAAAATAAAATAAAATAAAAACTAATATAATTATACCAAATTTTATTCCGATTTAGAGAAATGTTAAAGACTTAAAAAACGACACTTTCAGACTGCAAGTAAATGGTATCCTTCAGTTCTATCTGCATAAAAAGTGAGGAGCCGCCATTTCTTTCACTTCCTCTGTTCTTTCTTCTTGTTTTTTGATTTTTGCTCAGGTCTTTCACCGATGATCGGTACTCACTACTCGAGATTGTTGACCGGTTGTTATGCTGTTACACCATGCACGGTGTACTGATGGTATCGTGGCCATAAAAATTACCATTAGATTTTTATTATAAAATTGTTTTTTTTAAAAAAAAAAAAAAATTCTTGCACTTCTTTTCGTACAAGAAACGTATAAATCCACGTATAAAAAAAAAAAGTTTGTTTTCATTAAATTCATCATGAAACACAGATTCAATTTTTTTTTTTTTTTTAATTTTTTATTTTTTTTTTTTTATTTAGATATGAGATGTGTGTAGGAGAATGACACAAAATGCATATATGACATATAGTTCCTACAAATTTAATGATCAATTATGAAAGAGAACGCTATGGGCTCTTCTTGTGTTCTCATAGTGTGATCTTAGTCTTAAGTGGATATTATTTTATAATAAATTTAATTTTCTTTTAATAAAATAATATTTAACAAACTCTTATATAACTACTATGATAATTTGACTATATATATATATATTAATCCATTGCAAACTTGGTGTTCACATGTATATGGGGTAGCCTATATATATATATGTATGGGGTAGCAGGGTTATCCATTTGGATTAATTTTCTGTACTGCCAATTCTAATTAGGGTGTGTTTGAGAGTGTGTTTTTTAAAAAAATAATCTGTGTTTTTAAACTAAATCGTAATTTTAGAATATTTGGAATTGTGATTTTAAAAATGCAAATTTTAAAATTGTGAAAAAAAATCAGCGATTTCGATAAGCTGACTAGAGAGTGCTTATTTAAGAAAGTGCGAATTTAAACAAAAACCACAATTTCGCTTAAACAAAAATTTGGCTCAATATTTACCTATTTTTGAGCGGGAATGAAAAAAAATTACAAGAGTACCCACCCAAAATATATTAAAACCCTTCTTTATCTTCTTTTTCTTCATCCTCTCTCCACCCCTTTATCCTCTTTCCGTCCCTTGGCCGATTCTCGTGTAGCTGTTATTATCTTTTCTCTTGCCTTTCATCAAGTAAGCATCTCATCTTATAGAACTCTTTTGTTTTTGTAGATCTCTCCACCGTTTGATGTTTATGCGGATGTTTATTGTGGTTTTGTTTTTTCTGTGCCTGTTGTATTACTTGTATATGAGCTTTGAATTGTTTGATACAGTTTTATGAATAAAAGTTGTTTTTTTTTTTTTTCAAAGTTGATTTTCGGTTATTGTGCAACTGGATTGTGAACAGTGACAGATCATTGTTGGGTTGTGCACAGTGTTTTGTGCGCTTCACTGTGCACTGTGCTGTGCGCACAGTACAGTGATTTGTCACTGCATGATGCACAGTGATAGATACACCTACGGTAATATATATATAGATCTACATGTTTTGTGCACTTCACTGTGCGCACAGTGCAGTGATTTGTCACTGCACACTATGTAGATCTATCGGTGTTAGTTATTTTACTGTTATAAAGAAATGTCTTTACTGGTAATTTGATCACGAAATCAAAATTATATGTTAATATTATTCAAACACTCAATTGATTAAAAAAATATTTTTTAGTATATTTTATCAAACGCTTGTTTGATTTTAAAAAATAATAATTTTAAAAACATGATTTTTTTAAAATCACACTTATTAAAATCATAATCCCAAATAAACTCTTAATCTGCTTCGTTTGTCAAAACCAAAAGTTTATCTTCTTCTTTTTTATTTTTAAATTTTATTTGTTTACGATTTTCAGTGGTATGATGGAGTTGCAATTACGGTACCATAAAAATATAGTAAAAAGTGACGTCGTCAAACCATTAGTCAG
This sequence comes from Carpinus fangiana, assembly GCA_006937295.1. NCBI lineage: Eukaryota > Viridiplantae > Streptophyta > Magnoliopsida > Fagales > Betulaceae > Carpinus > Carpinus fangiana. The sequence continues at coordinate 21,306,380 of CM017321.1, forward strand.
TACCGGCCTCTCTTTTAATTTCCTTATATTATTCCGAGTAAATTAAAAAATCCTGGTGACCTTATCAAACGACAAGAGACAATTTGTACCATGTGGCAAATTAAATAATTAGATTAATATAAAAACATCTTAAAATTTCAGCATTTACGGGAATCACATTTAAATGAGGTGATAATATATTTACAATATAATAGACATTTTTTATTGATTTATTCCACCGCATCATCGCTGTTGAGATCCATGTGAGATTTTATTTTATTTTATTTTATATTATATATATTTTTTTCACCACAACACCGTTGTTGAGAATTGAGATCCATGAAATAGGGGTTTTTGATTCTTTTCTTTCTAAATTTTTTTTTATAAAATTTTTATGATGGTGGTCGTGCAAAAATAAGAATTGAAAACCTCGCGGCAGCTGCCACCAAAAGCTCAACAAAGTCAAGGTCAATTTTAAGCTTTTTTTTTTTTTTTTTGGTTGGCCTAATTCATCTAATAAAATCGGTTTAATAAAACAAGATAGTTCATTCTTTATAAACATGGTCAAGATCCTGTCTACAAACAATATAGAATTATTTCTCAACACCCTTTCTCACATACATGCCGATATTTTTCTTAATCTTTATCACGGGATAAGTAGTGTGGGTCTCATTCGTCATGTGGTTGATTTTAATACTATAAAAGAATTTGTGGACTTAACTCATCTCATAAAATTGATTTAATAAGATATGATTGTCTATTCCTGATAAACATGTCCAAGATCTTAAAAATTAAGCCTTTTTAAAATAATAATAAAAAAGAAAGAGTCAAAGTTTCAAGTAAATAAGAAAGTTTGAAACTCCATTTTCAACTTCAAAGGACTCGGTACATCTGGACATAATAAGCTTAATTTAATTACTAGCTTTGTCATCCTTTCTGAATTAATTATTTTTTATAGTCAATTATGAATATTCATGACATCTTCATTAGTCAAAAAAAATAAAAATTAATCGTCTTATAATCTTTTATTTATTTANTTTTTTTTTTTGGTTGGCCTAATTCATCTAACAAAATCGGTTCAATAAGAAAAGATAGTTAATTCCTTATAAACATAGCTAAGATCTTGTCCACAAACAATGTAGAATTATTCCTCAACACCCTCTCTCACGTACATGCCGATATTTTTCTTAATTCTTATCACGGGATAAGTAGTATGGGATTCATTCGTTCTGTGGTTGACTCTAATATTATGAAGAAATTTGTGGACCTAATTCATATTATAAAACCGATTTAATAAGATAGGGTTGTCTATTCCTGATAAATATATCCAAGATCTTGAAAATTAAGCCTTTTTAAAATAATAATAATAATAATAATAAAGGAAGAGTCAAAGTTTCAAGTAAATAAAAAAGTTTAAAACTCCATTTTCAACTTCAAAGGACTCGGTACATCTGGACTTAATAACCTTAATTTAATTACTAGCTTTGTCATCCTTTCTGAATTAATTATTTTTTATAGTCAATTATGAATATCCATGACATCTTCATCAGTAAAAAAAAATAAAAATTAATCGTCTTATAATCTTTTATTTATTTATTTTCTGTTGTCATTGTTGTTAATTAGTGGTATGATTACGTTTGGGATGTAGTCAAACCATAGAGTCACCATCCTCTACTTTATCCCAAGTAAAATAAAGAGCGCCTGGATTATCTACATACGACTTTTCCATGCTTGGAAAATTTTAAAATAAAAAAAAACTAATATAATTATACCAAATTTTATTCAGATTTAGAGAAATGTTAAAGAACTAAAAAACGGCACTTTCAGACTGCAAGTAATTAGTATCGTTAACTTCTATCTGCATAATCGCAAGTGAATGCGGTTAGAAAAAAATTATTAACCACGTATACAGATGCGGTTAACAGTTTTATGGTACGTAGGATAATAACCATATCTATATATACATGAAAACAAATTTACCAAAATGACATTTTTGTATAGAGTTTCGTCTATAATACTGAAGCTTAAATAAAACACTAAAATAGGCACAAAACAATTTCAAAATCGTCTAATGGTCCTTAAAAAAGTCCAAAAAAAAGACACAAAACACTAAAATATGCCCAAAATGCTCATTACCTAATAGGTGATTAATGGTGCGATTTTACCTTCAATAACCACAATAACTATGCGAATAGTGGTTAGTAACCATGCGCTTAAGACAAGTGAATGCGATTAAATAATAACCACATAATATGGTTACAGAAGTGGTTATAGACACGTTCACATCTGCATGTATAATCATATATAGTAAGTTCTCATTCAAAGTTGTAGAAAAATAACATAATATATTAAGAGAGAGAGAGAGAGAGAGAGAGGAAGAGAGATAAAGAGGTTGAAGAAGACCTATGACTCATAATACAAATGGTTTTCTTATTTATAGGTAAAATGTGATAAGTAAATATGATCTTAGACTAAGGAAGGAAGAAAATCAATAATAAACCTAGAAGGAAAGTAAATTATGCTAAGATGAAAAATATATGAAAACATTCTAACAAAATAATCGAAGATGTTACTAATCGATAAAATAAAATAAAGAGTAATGTTTATTTTACATTGATTGAAATAACATGCTTTTAAGTTTTTTTTTTTTTTAAGTGACTGATATACGAAGTTATTTAAAGTTTGTCATGTCAACAACACTATATAATATTACTTTAAATTTAAATAGAAAACTTAGAAGGTATGCTGAGCATCATTTTAAGGTAGAATATACATTCTAATTAACATTTTCCAAGACCCCAGTGATGGAGGGTTTATATAATTTAACAAGAAAAGAAAATGAAAATCCTACCCGGAAAATGCTAGATGTTCTCCTAGTGTCTTTTTAGTCTTACGTGAATATTATTTTTTTAATAATTTTTCTTAAAAAAAAAAATTAAGTGTTCCTTATTTCTCTCACTTAAATTTTAAAAAATAATATCACATATAATTAAAAATACACCAAGAAAACATCTAGTATTTCCCGTCTCACAATATTACAACCATTTTTTGCAATACAATAAATGTGACTGTGTCCCTTATTTCTTCAAAGAGCTATCTATACATCTTTCATTGTTAGAGTCAATGGCTGTGGCCACCATTTGCCTCCAAGGATATTCCACTACGGTCTCCGGCCACTGCCATCTCCTTCTCGGCTGCCCGCGCCTCCTCCCGGAACTTCTTGTAAATGTCACTCTTATAAAATTTCCTAGTCCTAAGCACCAACACGATGGAAACCAAGGAGCCAAACAATGTCACTGCAGTAATTATAATAAAAGACAATTTGAAGCACTCAACCCCATTACAATTCAAAGCTTTACCAGCCTTCCTTTGGAGTCCCAAAGCAACCAGTTGCTTCTTAGCCTCTCTATCATATAAAGGTCCAGTGATTCTAACGTTTAGGATATACAAACCAATCGGGCTAGCCACCGAACCAAAATTGTACAAAGTAGAGTAGTACTTGAGGCCAAAAATTTCAGAGATTATTGCGAAAATCAGTGGCCATTGTGCACCAAACGTAAACCCGGTGATTATCGACGCTAAATAGAGACCGCCGGGAGGGTTAAACGCGATTAAAAGGTGACCGGCGCATGCTAAAAGGAGGACTAGAGTGAGCATGAGAGGGCGAGGAAAGCTGTATTTTTTGAGAAGAATATCGGATACCAAGCCCGACATTACTCGTCCAAGAAAATTCCATATGCTTACAAGTGACACAAAAGTGCTTGTGCTTCGAGTCGGGTATCCGAGCGAAGTTCCCATCTGCCCCAAATTGTCTATTGCCGTTAAGGTACCTCCGACACCAAAAATTGATGCCAAGAATAGTATTAACATGTCAGCGCTGAAAAGTGCTTGGAGTATGGTATAGTCCTCGCCTCTCACCGGCGGCCTAAATACGTTTCTCCAGCATGATACTTGCTCATGTCTTGGTAGCACCGTAGCTTCTGTGTTCTGCTTCTCAGGGATTATTGTCAGCTGGGAAGAATGATTGAGTGATACTTTGTTACTCTTCCAAAGATGGTGCTCTTCAATGATAACGACAGCAAGCGGGAGAAAGAGCAAGAAAAGGGCTGTGGCTGCACTACCACCATACTCGCTCTGCGAGAATTTAAACTTTTGCTCTACAATAATCATTATCATAAGAAATCCGGCGAGCCCAAGTGATATATAGAGGAAATTATAGAACACTTGGAGCTCGTTTTGCTGCCGATTCACCTTCATGCTTCTTATAGTTCGTAGAAAAAAGAAAGATATTGCCCCCGGAAGCCAACTTATTAGCAAAATCAAAGACTTTGAGTCATTGCCATAGATAGCATGGTATAGTTGCGTGAGTATAGCGCCGCTAAGCCCCACGTATCCCTTTAGAAGCCCCAACACCACCCCACGGCTTTCCGGGAAGTTCTTCACGCAGGTGACGAGTGCTCCGGTGTTGGCAAAAGAGGTTGAATTTGCCCTGTAACAATATAAATTAAATTATTAAATTCATTATTTTTTTATTTGCTGATTTAATTATTATGGTATCAGAAAAAAAATAAAGATGTTGAATTTGAACCCTAAACTTAATTATCTTGAATTTGAACCCTAAACTTAAATTTTTAAAATAAATAAAGATTTAGTACCCAAGACATATGTAGACACACATCGTCCATATGCGAGGTTGTGCCATTCTTTTGGTCACGGTCAACCATATCATGAAGTATCCAAAAAAGTTGATCACCGCTCCCAATGATAAGACAAACCACGTGGGTGTGACCTCGGCAATGAGGCCGGAGAGGACGCCAACGTTGGTACCGATGTCCTTAAAGAAGCTGACGAAGTTCAGGGTACTTTGATCATATCCGAGCTCTGACTTGAGGACGTTGGAGTATAGGCCAAACATGTACGGTGTGCCGACGGTAGACATGATTAGAAATGATGCGAACACCATGAACCATGGCCCTGTCAGCACTTGGATGATGAAGCTCTTCTTGCTAGCCGAACTGCCGCCACCGCCACCAGCGTCAAGTCTGGCAGCCTCCATTGGTTTCAGTCTCTCAAACAATCCAAACTCCTAGAATCGGTTTCTTAAGGTTAATACATAAACATAAAGACAAGAATATGACAACATTACTATTGCATGTTAGTTTAATAGACTAAGTTGAAGAAAATTAATAGACACATTTTAATTTAATTCCTCAACTCTAGTTCCAAGGAAAAATTTGTTAAAAATTACTCTATATTTTAAGTGGCTTTAAGTGAATTAAAATCCAATAAAACTTTGTTAAAAAGTTTAAAAGAATTAAAATCTAATAAAGTATATCTAATGGTGGTTTTAAAAGTCACCGTTAAAATCCAATATAAGTTTAATAGTAATTTTAAAGGTTATATATATGAATGTGAGAAAATGAGCATAAATAAATGGGGATGTGTTTGAAATTATTAAAAAAAAAAAAAAAAAGTCACAAAAAATACCAAAAAGTGAGAAAGGACGGGAAGCTTATTTGTATTTTTTTTTAATTGTGAACAGGATTTAAATTTGACCTCATTGTTCAATCCTTATGTCCAATTTATTATAATTTGTTGACTGGGTTATGAGTTTTTTTTTTTTTTCATTGGATAAATAATTAAATATTAAAATATGAACTCATTGCATCGCATTTCAACCAACTTAACCGACCATATCTTAAAGGAGATCAAGAGGAGACTTACGTAACTACGTTGATAGCGTGAGTTTGAAGTTCATAACGTGAGCTTTTACTTGAATTAACATCAATTGTATAAAATATAATAAAATTTAACATCAAATTTAATATTTTCTCTCTTTTAATTGGGAAAATATAATTTTGTATATCTCTTACGCGTATCTCTTGTGAACATTGTAACATGTAGATATGATAGATGATATATATAGATGAGAGTGCCATCAACCATATGACATTGAACTCTTAACCAACTATTGGAATTTTTTATTATTATCATTTAACAACGATTAATTTAAAGGTTAGTTGAGAGTACCACATAAATATTGTTTGACAATTGTAGAATAAGAATATAGTATTCCGTATTACTCTTATGGGAAAACCATACTTATCCCCTCAAACTATCACTTAATTTGCAATATCCCTCACAAACTACCAAACCCTTTAACATAGTCCCGTCATTACGATTTTCTATTAATTTGGAGAGCAAATACATAAAATGTCTATTATATCCCCTATAAGAATGGCTAACACTGCCTTTGAGCCAACGGGCCCTTTCCTGGGCCTTTAGCCTTTCTACATTTGGGTACTCGTCCTATCATACATAAGATAATATCCCACCATGCAAATCTAGTACAAAATTGTTAAAACTATCAATTTGTCTGTCAAGAGCTTTGGATAAATCCGTGTTACCCCGTCACTACAAAAAATTTGGTCATTAGCGGTGACTTGCTAATGACCCAAAAATGGCCACTATTTACCAATAGCAGCGACATGTGACTGCTATTTGATTGCCGTTAGTAATTGGACGGTAATAACAAATAGCAGCGACTTTTAAGGTCGCCGCTAATGATTCCTCATTAGCAACGACTTTTTATCGCCACTAATGACTTTTTTGTTTTCTGTCGCAAAAAAAAGTTCAAAATATGATCGCTACTATTGGTCATTAGCAGTGACAACAAAGTTGCCGCTAATGGTATGTCATTAGCAGCGACTTTGAGGTCGCCGCTAATGATGAGAATATTTTTTAAAAAAATAAATAAACAATCAATAGCGGCGACCCAAAGTCACTACTAATGATAGTGTAATAGTGGCGGCTTTGAGGTCACCGCCGCTAATGATATGATAAATTTAAAAAAAAAAAAAAAATCAATAGCAGTGACCAATAGTCGCCGCTAATGATATGAGCAAATTAAAAATAAAAAGCTTTTATTATATGTGAAAAAAAACCCCCAAATTGATTAGAGCCATTAATGGAGCTTGGGGAAAAATAAAATCGGACAATGAATAGGAAAAACATATAGCCGACAATCCAAAAGCCAATAGGAAAAACAATTAACAGATTTTAAGCTTGCCTCTGCTTGTTTTGATGGAAAATATTTAAACTTCCCCCATAATTCTCTTGGATTTGGCTTAGGTGTGTAAAAAGAACTAAGGCTCCGTTTACTTTGACATAAAATGGTTTACAGGAAAATGATTTTCGTATTTTACGGTGTTTACTGAGACGTAAAATAATAGTCAACGGAAAACATTTTCCCTTTGACAGAAAATTTTTCTTTAATTTTCGAAAAATGGTTTACAGTTTAAATCAATTTTCGATTTTGAGTATCTCATTCTCAAATTGACGTACTCTGTTGGGACTTGACCAGGACCTACTCGGGACTCGCCCGGGACTTGACTGGGACCTTCTCGAAACTTGTCCAGGACCCTCCTGGGACTTGTCAGGAACCCGCCCGAGACTTGACCGGGACTTGTTCGGGACCTGCCCGGGACTTGCCTGGGACTTGTTCGGGACCCGCTTGGGACTTGACCGGGACCCGACTGGGACTCGCTTGGGACTTGACTGGGACCCACCTTGGACCTGCTCGAGACTTGACCGGGACCTGCCTGAGACTTGACCGGGACCCGACCAGGACCTGTCTGTGACTTTATCGGGACCCGCCCGAGACCTGCCTGAGACTTGACCGGGACTTGCCCGATACCCGCTTGGGACCTGCTCAAGACTCGCCCAAGACTTGACCGAGACCCATTTGGGACTTTTCTGGGACCTGCCCAAGACTTGACGACTTGACCGAGACCCGCCTGGAACTTTTTCGGGACTTGCCCAGGACTTGACCCGTCAAGTCCCGGGCAGGTCCCAGAAAAGTCCCAAGTGGGTCACGGTCAAGTCTCGGACAGGTCCTGAACAGGTCCCGGGCGGGTCCCGGTCAAGTCCCGAGTGGGTCTTGGTCAAGTCACGGGCTGGTCTCGGACAAGTCACGGGCTGGTCTCGGACAAGTCCCGGGCTGGTCTCGGACAAGTCCCGGGCTGGTCCCAGTCAAGTCCTAGGCAGGTCCTAGGAGGGTCCCGAACAAGTCTCGGGCGAGTCCTGATCAAGTCTCGGGCGAGTCCTGATCAAGTCCCGAGCAGGTCCCGGGCGGGTCCCGGTTAAGTCTCGAGCGAGTCCCGGATAAGTCTCGAGCTGGTCCCGGGCAGGTCCCATGCGGGTCCCGAACAAGTCCTGGACGGGTCTCGGACAAGTCCCAGGCGAGTCCCGATCAAGTCTCAGGCATGTCCCGGTCAAGTTTCGAGCAAGTCCCGGGTGGGTCCCAGACAAGTCCCGGGCAACTGCCGGCTATGTCTCGGGCGGGTCCCATTAAAGTTTTGTATAGGTCCTGGTCAAATCCCGAAGGGTCTTGGTCAAGTCTCGACGGGTCCAGGCAAGTTCCGGGACTTACCCGTAAATTTAGAATTTAATATGATTTAATAAATATATATAAATTTTGTGATTTTCCGTACGCGCGGTAAACACCATAAAATGTTTTCGACAGAAAACATTTTTAGGAAAAATGACTTCTCTGAAAATATTTTTCGACGAAAACCATTTTTACTTCGAAGAGCCTAAAGGATAAGTTATTTCAACAATCTAAATTTAATTTCAAGTTTTCCACCCGAGAGAGAGTAAAATTAAATAAGCACCTAAGCAATTATTCTCTCAAATAAAGCCAATGAGAAAGAGAAGAAAGGAAAAGAAAAATGCATCCAAAGAAAAAAAAATCACAGCAAACTATTTTATTTGAAGAAAATAATAAAAATCAGAGGAACCAAGCATACCTTGGTTGAAATAATGCGCTTTACAGACGGTACACTCTGATTTAAGCTGTGTTGAAATGGGTATGCAGGAACTGAAACGAATTCAAAAACCCAAACCCAGAATACAAATTAAATCAAGAATAATTTGAGGAAAAAAGAAGAAGAAAAGAACAAAGACTAAGATCACGATCAAGATTCAAGATGCAGTGGAAACGAACTTGCAGAAAATGTGATTGCAGGGGAGTAACATTGGTCTGTCGAGCAGGCTTAAGCTGCAAAACACCAACATGAAACCCATAATAGATTATTTCAGCCTACACAATCACAGAGAATATGTCAGCCTTCAAACACAAATAAACTAAACTGAGAGAGACAGAGAGAGAGAGACGGAGAGACAGCTTCGCCGGTGGCCGATCTAAGAACTCGCCCGAGTGAGAGAGAGGGTGAGCGAGGGAGCTAGGGAGAGCAGCGGGAGAGAGATCGAGTGAGAGGGGGGTGTTTTTGAGGGAGAGAGATCGAGAGTGATACTGTGAGAGTGATGAGGGAGGTCAGTGAAAGGGGGTGTTAGGGATTTTGGTGTTTCGAGTGTTTGGGGAAAAAAAAAGAAGCGGTTTACGAAATTTTTGGTCTGAAAATTTCAGAAACCGTGTCACTGGATGGCGCTTTAACTTTTGCACTCAATAGCGACGACACTTTGTCGCCGCTATTGACACCTCATCAGCGGTTGGGAACCAATAGAACAAATAGCGGCTATTTATCCCTCATTAGCTAATTACTTTAATTTTTTTAAAATAATTTTAATTTAAAATGTAGGGTAAATTTTAAATTCTATAACATTTATAAGGGTATAAAAGTCATTTTTAAGGAAAAATATAATTCATGAGATATTTTTTTATAATTTACTAATAGCTTAAATTTTTAAAATAAAAATAAAAAATTCACCAATAATTAAAATTAAAATAACGATCGATCGAAGTAATTCACTATGATTGATCAAATGTTTGATCGATCATTTGATCCTATCACAATCAATCGAACTAATTCACTAAGATCGATTGGATGTTCGATCGAACATTTGATCGATCATTTAATCCTATTACGATCAATCGAACTAATTCACTAGGATCGATTGAATGTTCAATTGAACATTTGATTGATTATTTAATCATATCACAATCAATCAAACTAATTTACTAGGATCGATCAAATGTTTGATCGAACATTTTATCCTATCACGGTCAATAGACCTAATTCACTATGATCGATAAATATTTGATCAAACTAATTCACCAGTATCGATAAATATTTGATCGAACATTTGATCATATCACGATCAATCGAACTAGTACACAAGGATTGATTGGATGTTCGATCGAATATTTGATCGATCATTTGATCCTATCATGATCAATCAAACTAATTCATTAGGATTGAACAAATATTTGATCGATTAAATGTTTGATCAAACATTTGATCGATCATTTTAACCTATCACAATCAATCGAACTAATTTACTAGAATCGTTCGGATGTTCGATTGATCATTTGATCCTATCACGATCAATCGAACTAATTCACTAAGATCGATCAAATGTTTAATCGAACATTTGATCATATCATGATCAATTGAACTAATTCATTAGGATCAATCGGATTTTCAATGGAACATTTAATCCTATCACGATCAATCAAACATTTAAATAAGAACAAGAAATAGAAAACTTCAATAATAATATAAAATAAATAAATAAATAATTTTTCTAAGAGCTTTAATTTAATAGGAAAATTTGTTTTATTTAAAAGAAATAAAAAATATTTATTTTTTTTTTATATAAAATAAGAATAGAAAAACTAAACAAAATTCACCAATAATTAATATAAAAGAAATAATGACATATTATCGGAGGTGAATTTTTGGGAAATAACTTTTTTTATATTATATATGTATGGTCAATAGTATCGCTCCAAAATTTATTTATTTTTTAATTGTCAGTTTTTTTTTTTTTTTGGGTTCAGGGGTCAATAACGGCGACCCTAAAGTCGTTGCTAATGAGCTTTTTATTTTTTATTTTAATTTTTTCTCATGTCATTAGTGGCAACCCTAAAGTTGCCGCTATTGACCCCTCATGTAGCGGCAACTTTATGGTCGCCGCTAATGAGCTTTTTATTTTTTATTTTAATTTTTTCTCATGTCATTAGCGGCGACTATTAGGGTTGTCGCTATTTTTGACAAAATAGCGGCCACATTTTTGTTTTTTGAAATAAAAAATAGCGACAACTTTTATGGTCGCTGCTAATGACCTTTTGAATTATTTATTTATTTTTTTAATTTTTCTCTTTTCAGTAGCGACAACCACAAAGCAGCTGCTATTGACCCCTCATTAGCGACTACTTTTTGGGTCGCCGCTGTTGACCCAAATAGTGGTCACATTTTGTTGCCGCTAATGACCTTTTAAATTTTTTTATTTATTTATTTTTCTCATCTCAATAGCGGCAACACCAAAGTGACTGCTATTGACACCTCATTAGCGGCAACTTTATGTTTTGCCACTATTTGGGCCAAATAGTAGCGACATTTGTCGCCGCTAATTGTTTTTTGAATTTTTGTTTTTATTTGTTTTTTCTCTTCTCAATAGCGGCGACTTGCAAAGTGGTTGCTATTGACCCCTTATCAGCGGTGACTTACAGAGTCGCCATTGTTTGCCACTGAATAGCGGAGGCATCAGGTCGTCATTGATTGAATATCATTAGCGGCAACGTAAAGTCGTTGCTATTGACTTCTCATTAGCGGCGACAAACATAAGTCGCCGCTGATGAAGGGTCAATAGCGGCGATAATTGTTGCTGCTATTGGGGTTGCTGCTAAATACCAAAAAAATTGGTATTTAGCCTCCACAATTAGCGGTGACTTTGGGGTCGCTGCAATTCATTTGGTCGCTAATGACCAGTTTTCTTGTAGTGTATGTAGTGCCTAAGAGCATCGCTAGCAGCAAAAACTAATTTAGCTACTCAAAAAGTCTTATTTTTTTTTATTTTGCCTACTCATTTTTCAATACAAATTCTAGTAAATTATCTATTTCACTATCTACTCTATTTAAATATTATTTTATAATCATTTTTTTTTTCCACTTCTCTCTCCACGCATACTGCATCAGAGAAGTGCCAAGGAAGTCATATTAGGACCCCACTTCTAACCCAAAAGCCAAAGTTAATGGGCTTGAGTCCACTTATGTGTATTAACCACTATTTTTCTTTATATTTTTTTAATGTGGGATATAAACTTTACAAGTGCATACACAATAAATTTTCCACTTACTTGTAAGTCCCTTCCATATTGACCAAATTTCTCCTCACACGAGAGTGTTACACGTATTCTAAGAGAAATGAAACTCTTTTTGAGTAGCTACGACATTCTCATTTTAGACGTGGTTTGCTTTGTTGTGAGTGTAGGGTGTCATCTCTACAATCGAAGTTGCATATGTTAGAACCAAGCTAGTGAATATTTTCCTGACACTCTCACACTTGACATAAAAAGACTGACTCTACTAGTTCAGATTGTGACATCCCACCAAGTAACCTAATGCTATGGCTCCTAAGAGTCTACAAAACATTATAACCTTTACTCTAATACCAATTGTAACACCCCAGTTTGTTAGAGTTAGGTTTGTTAACTTGTTTTCTTAGAGGCGCAAAACATTAAGGGGGTGTTTGACAACGGGGTTGGGTTTGGGGTAGATACTGTTCACAGGCATGTGCACTATACATTTTTTGTCTTTTACTTAAAAAATCCACAAACATCACCGAAATACCCTCTCTTGTTCTTGTTCTTTGCTCGATGGTTTCTCTGCAAATTTCACGCCAAAAAGCTCCCACCTGGCCCAACAATCCGAAACCCCATCCCCATCACCACCTCCCCAACCCAACGCGTCGTCGTCGCCACCACAACCTCAAAACCTAGATCACACACTCTCCGGGGACCCCTAGGTCCAGCTCGCCCTCTACAGCGCCCACGCCGGCGTCGCCTTCGCCATCTTCATCCTCTACTTTGTTTGTAGAGTCCCCAAGCAGTATCTCGGCCCCATCCAATGGGTCGTGCTCTGCTCCATCCCTCTCAGAGGCGTTCAACAAACACTTGTCTCCTTCTAGTCCGAACCCCTGACACTCGGCCTCATAGAAACCGTTCTCGCCATCCCAGTTGCGATTTTCAAAGTTTCGTTAACACCCCCATCGAAATTCTCCTTCTTTGTTTCTAGGTCATTCTTAGAAAGTTAAAATCCAACAACCTGCGACGGTTCCGTAGTGGGTTTTCGAAGCTACTTTGGTTGCTCTTGTCATTTTGGATCTTCATCGTAGCTTATGAGAGACTTGGGGTTATTGGGTCTTTGGTGTTGATCGGATTAGGGTGCCTGTTCAGTTCCAAGGGGGTGGATTCCAATGTTGGCCGTGACGTCGTTTCAGAGCAATAGCTTTCTCCGTAGCGCGATCAGTGCATTTTTCACTCGTGGGATATTGAAGAGGTTGAAAACCATTGTGGCAATTGAGCTTATTTTTGGAATGATTGTTGTGATCTAGGAGAATGGGTGGGGGTGGGGTGTTCTGCCGGAGATGTACAGGGAGGAAGCCGGTTAGACTTTTTGTATTTGAAGAATGAAGATGGGTACGGCAAAAAACGAGATTGGAGAAGGAGAAAGCGTCTGTTTGTGGGCTGAGGGTAAAATTGTATTTTTACTGCCTGACACTGTGCGCGCACAGTACAAACACAAACGCATTTATCAAACAGGGCCTAGAAATTTAGCAACGCAACTAACTAAATGTTGTAATAAATTTATGATAAAAATAACATCAAATTTAAAACTTCATTGAATGCGAAAAGTTTGGTCAAAACCTCTAAATAGCATCATGATGATAATAAAAGAAATCATAGTTGCACAACTACACTTACTTGAGATAAAAAGTTTCATGGAAGTGTTCTCTATGGATCTCCTAACCCTACATTCCGACTTCCTATTCCTTGCTCATACCCTGAAAACAAAACATTGTAAGGGGTATGCATGAAAGGCTCAGTAAACAAAGCTTCGGCTGTAAAATTACTTGAGTTAAATTCATTTCCTTAAAACCATTTTTTTTCTTTAAAATTGCATGATATCATAAACACTACTTCTCAACATTTATATATATATAGATACAAAATTTATATGCATTCAAATCATCTTATGTAATAGTACTCTCTTGGAGCAAAATTACTTCTTTTAAACATATAGGATCATAGATACCCATTCTAAAACTTTCTATTGTACGTATGACCCCATGTACACAATTATGCCCCATGTACTAGAGTTGTACGTAATCTCGAAGGACCCCTTCCCATGCTCGTGGCCACGATCGAGGTGAGTGATTCTGGGCCACCTGATTAACAAAATCAGCATGACAAAACATAGAGATGGATCTCACCTTCTCTAACGTATTTTAGTGGGCTGCACTTCCATCTCTAGCGTTGATACCGTGTTGTGTCTTCTTTAAATTCTCTTGGTCCAAAATTATCTCCTCCCACACGTGCCCTTATCTTATAAAACTTTTCACATTTCTTTTCCTTTCTCTTGAAACATTGAGAGACGTGTAGGAGGATTTTAAATTAGAAATTTTCATAATTAATTGTCAACTTCCTCAAATTGGAACATCTCTCGTTTAGAACATTCAAAAAGATCTGGTCACCTTCTTTTAAAAAATAAAAAAATAAAAAAAATGAAAGCTCTAGCAATCGGTTATATATGATATAACTTAGCATGTGATCATGTGAACATAGCTAGAGAAGACGTTACTACATGTATTCGAACCTTCATGTGTGTGTGTATATATACATCAAATAATTTATGAATTTGCAAAACTTTGGAAAGAGAGAAATTGAATAGAATGCTTTGCTTACAATGATGTGATGAAAGAGAGAAAAGGTCTTCTTGTTGCAAGGGCTATATATATGGGTGCTGTGGAAAAATATTGGCTTCCCGATTTTGAGAGGAAATTGAGAGAATATTGTAGAGAATTCTTGAAGAGTGGGTGCCGAAATGAAGCTTTGGTGTTCTTGTGAAAGTGGGCTTTGAAAAAAAAAACCAAAACCAAAACAAAAGAAAAGAGAAGGAAGAGAGAAACAATATGCTATACATCCTTCCCTCATTCTTCTCGAAAGGAATCATTACTCTTGTGGATATGGGTAGAGGAAGTGGGATGGCTGGTGTGGTTTTACCTAATTCTTCTCGAAAGGAATCATTACGTACTCTTGTGGATATGGGTTGAGGAAGTGGGATGGCTGGTGTGGTTCTACCAAAAGAAACTGCATGGCTAAAAAATTTTCAGTGGGGTGTGCTTGACCGAGTCCTTAGAAGTTTTTGGAAAAAAAAAATAAAACAAAACAAAAAAACCCGAGTCTAAGAAGCCACGCGATTTTGGTGGAATTTACTTCGAATTTGGAATTTAAGTCATTGAGAGAAAAGTGATAGTAAAGGGTATATATGTGGATTTTATGGGTGAAAATGCGGGTCGACAATAATCGTTTACGTCCGCTATCCGCACATATTTGCGATCTCCACACACACACACATATATGGAGAAATTTCACTTTGCCCCTTAAACTTTCATGCGATTTTACAAAACCTCCCTCAAACTTTAAAATCTTTTACTTTGGACTCCTGAACTTTCAATTGCTCTTAATATGGACCCCTCAATCAAATTTTAAATGTTACATAACTTTTATACCCCTGACTTTTATATAAAATTTCAACTTTCAAAACTTTTTTTTTTTTATTTTAAAAAAATAAGGAAAACTTCACTGAAGACTCCCGAACTTCTATCCGTTTTGAAATACCCCACCTAAACTTCAAAAACTCTCAATTTAGTCTCCTAAACTTTCAATTGCTCTCAATTTAGACCACTTTGTCAGATTTTAAACATTACATGACGTTTATACCCCTGACTTTTATATAAAATTTCAACTTCCAAAAAGATTTTTTATTTAAAAAAAAAATGAAAATCAGGGATATTTTTTTTCTTTTTTTTTTTTATTTTTAATGGCTAAAATTGATGGAGAGACCCAAATTGAGAGTAATTGAAAGATTAGGGGACTAAATTGAGAGTTTTTTTTAAGTTTATATGGGTATTTCAAAATGGGTGAAAGTTTGGGGGGTCTTCAATGAAGTTTTCCCTAAAAAAAGAAAACCAGGGATATTTTGATCTTTTTATATTTTTAACGGTTAAAATTAACGTAAAGGTTTTAATTGAAAGCAATTCAAAGTTTTGGGGTTCAAAGTGAGAGATTTTAAAGTTTAGGGGGGGTAAAAATAAGTGATATTTTTTATACATTTTGATAGTTTGGGGCCTACTTTATTACCTTTTGAACATTGGAGGGTTATATTGCAAAGTTTGTGGGGCTTTTTTATACTTTCCCTTAAAAAAATATTGTTACCTCATTGAGTCAATGCATAGATTTTTTTTTAAGGGTTTTCTCCCTCTCCATGAGTTGTCCTTGGGGTTCGACGTAGTGCTCCTGAGTGTTGGTTGTCTTTGCTCATGTTTTTGCGAAGGGTTGTATCCCTTTCCTGAATAGTATTCTTGCAAAAGAATGAAGCGTTAGTGGGCCCAAAGATCGTTTGACCAAGGGTCCTCCAACACTCAAGTAAGTGTTAATTCATAAATGCCTTATGATGTGAAAAATACAAGCAATTGAAAAATAATAAAAAACAAAAGTTATTCAGTTCTTAAAAGATAAGAGTTACGAAAAATATCTTTTAAGATGTTCGGCATTCCATGGTCTCAGGAGCATCTTTCCATCTGTGTCTTGTAAGTAGTAAGCTCCTTGCCTTTGACTTTGGATGACTTTATAAGGTCCCTCCCACATTGGTCCCAACTTGCCTTTTGCGGGGTCTCAGGTTGCTACGCTGACTTTTCTGAGTACCCAATCTCCGACCTTGAGTTGTCTAGGCTTGACCTTTTTATTGAAATATCTGGATGTTCTTTACTGGTAAGCCGCCATTGTTGTCTGTGCATCTTCTCTCCTCTCGAATAGCAAGTCAAGGCTTAAGCAAATACCTTTTTCATTCATGTCCGGGTTGTAATGCTTCACACAGAAGCTAACCGAGCTGACTTCAATGGGAATGACTGCTTCTGATCCAAAAGCTAAGGAGAAAGGGGTTTCTCCGTAGGCATTTGGATTGTTGTTCTGTAGGACCTTAAAACTTCTGGTAGATAATCCACCCAAGTTCCCTTTTTGTCCTTGAGCTTCTTCTTCAAAGTCTTCATCAAAGTTTTATTCATTGCTTCCACTTGATCGTTGGCTTGGGGGTGTCCCAGGGATGAGAATTAATTCCAGATGTGGAGCTCTACACACCATTTCTGGAATGGCTCACAATCGAATTGTTTTTCGTTGTCAATGATGAAGGCATGTGGTATGCTGTACCGACAAACTATGGACTTCCACAAGAAGCTCCTTATGTTCCCTGTTGTGATGCTAGCCAGTGCTTCAGCCTCCACCCATTTCGTGAAGTAATCTACAGTAACCACCACGAATTTGTAGCCTCATTTTCCCGTAGGAATTGGTCCCACCAAGTCAACCCTCCATTGCACGAAGGGCCATGGTGATGAAACATGGCTTAGCTCTTTGGGTGGGCTAGTTATCATTTGGCCGAACCTTTGACATTTGTCACAGCACTTGATGACCTTGCTCAAATCTTTGTTCATTCCGGGCCAATAGTATCCTACCCGAATTGCTTTGTGAGCTAGCATTCTATCCCCTAAGTGACTACCGCATACTCCTTCATGAATTTCTTTGAGAACATAGGCAGCTTCTTCTTTTGACAAACATTTGAGAAGAGGTAGTGTGTAGCCCCTTTGTATAGGATCCCATTGACCAACGTGTACCATGTCGACTATATCCTGATCTTTCGAGCCAGTTTGTTGTCGGTAGGCAGCTTCCCCGTTCTAAGGAAATATAAAATATCATGCCCCCACTCTGGATCGCCTTGCTCCTTTTCTATGCAGGCTATCTGATCTACCCGACCAATGATAGGTGCAACCAACTCTTGCACTGGTCGGTCTGATGTTGCAATTTCCTCCTCGGTTGTAGAGGTGATTCGAGCGAGTGCGTCTATTGTCGAGTTTTCTTCCCTTGGAAATTTGGTAAAAGTTACTTTGTCGAATGACCCTATAATTTCTTTTACCTTTTTGATATCTCCTCATTTTCTCTCCGCGGGCTTTGTATTCTCCTTTCACGTGTCTGACTACCACCTGGGAATCACTTTTAACTTTCAAAATTTTCACCCCCATTTCTCGGGCTATGTTCATCCCAACGATCATAGCCTCGTACTCAACTTTGTTGTTTGTGGTGGTGATTTGGAATTGTATTGCTGCCTCACACTCTTCCCCATTGGGTCCTTTGAGAATGACCCCTGCGAGGCTGTACTTTCTTGTTGAGGACCCATCCACATACGCAATCTATGATTTTTTCAGGGACACTTCTTACTCCTTGGGTATGTTGCTAAATTCAACTATACAGTTGGCAACAGCTTGGCCTTTGAGTGATGTCTGCGGGTGGAATTCGATGTTGAATTCCCCAAGCTCAATGGCCCAATTGACCAATCTGCCCAAGAGATCGAGTTTCTAGAGGATTTTCCTCAGTGGGCACTCTGTAAGAACTTCGACGGTGTGAGCCAAGAAGTACGGTCTCAATCTTCGGGCGAATGTGACTGAGGCGAAGGTTAACTTCTAGATTCTTAGATAGTGCTCTTCTGGCCGGCGCAATGCCTTGCTGGTGAAGTAGACTGGTTTTTGCACTCCTTGCTCCTCTCGGATTAAGGCTGGGCTAACAGTCGTGGGTGACACCGCCAAATACAGATATTGGGGTTCTCCTTCCACTGGTTGGCTTAGGAGCGGAGGACTAACCAAATATGCCTTCAATTCTTGGAATGCCTTTTCACATTCGGGATTCCATGAGAAAGCCTTTTTCAGGATTTTAAAGAATATGAGGCATTTGTCGGTTGACCAGGAGATGAACCAGTTTAGTGCGCTATCCTTCCCGTCAGTTGTTGGAGTTGCTTAGTGTTCTGGGGAGCTTGAATCTCTAGAATGGCTTTGACCTTCTCGGGATTGGCTTCAATTCCTTGTCGGGAGATAATGAAACCGAGGAATTTCACCGAGGCTACTTCGAAGGCACACTTTGATGGATTGAGCTTTATCTCATATTGTCTTAGAGTGTCTAAGGCTTCAAAAAGAATGCTACATGGTCCTTGCCCTGGACCATTTTGACTAGCATATCGTCAACGTATACCTCCATGTTCCATCTGATCTGCTCGTGGAACATCTTATTCACCAGTCTCTGATACGTCGCCCCCGTATTTTTCAACCCGAAGGGCATAACTTTGTAACAGTATAGGTCTTTATCCATCATCAAGGTCGTTTTCTCCTGATCGGATTCGTGCACAGATATCTGGTTGTAGCCCGAGAATGCATCCATGAAGCTCAATAGCTCGTGCCTGGAAGTCGAGTCTACAAGCAAATCTATCTGTGGCATCGGATAATTATCTTTTGGGTAGGCTTTGTTGAGGTCTATGAAATTAAGGCACATTCTCCACTTCAGTTTGACTTCTTGACAAACACAACATTTGACAACCATGTTGTTTACTGAACTTCTATTATGAAGCCTGCCTCGTACAATTTTTTGACTTCTTCTGCAGCTGCCTTACTTTTTTTTGCCAAATATCCCCTTCGACTTTGCTGCATGGGTTTGAAATTGGGATCCGCATTTAGCTTGTGCACGATCACTGAGGGTGATATACCAGGCATATCCTCATGACTCGAGGCGAATACATTGTTGTTTTCGCGGAGGAACGATGATGTGGTAATTTCGTGACCAAAATTATCAATTATAAAATAACCACTCGCAATAGAACGAATCCCGTAGGATAGGGCTATATTGAGGGTGTCGAACCTCAAGGACTGTAGGGGTTTCGTTACTAAATTCAAAAGACTAATTTTAACATAATTGAACAAAAGAGATTTGATTGTTTTGAGAATTAAAAGTGCATGAAATTAAATGCTAATTTAAGAGTAAATATATGAGAGAGAGAAGTAAGGTACCGATTTCACCACAATCCGCACAACAATGGTAACCGTATTTAATTCTAGAAACTCAGAATATGTATGTTATAAAAGAACAAGAAAATACAATATCAAGAGATAAGAATAATTTATCTTCGGTTGGCACGGATCGTCCACCTAACCACTAAGATGCGGCACGACCCGTCTCCCCTAGGCATAAACTATAAAATCCCTTAATAAGTTTTCATACAATCAATGGAATAGCATAACCCATCTTTGGTTGGCACGGATCGTCTACCTAAATTACACTAAACTAGGGTGTAGTACGATCCGTCTTCCCTAGGCATGGCCTATCTTAATCCTATTAATCATATGT
>CM017321.1:21332135-21427098 GCA_006937295.1 Carpinus fangiana
CACCATGATCGAACGCATGCACGTTTGCGTTCGAACGCACCTCCTACATTCAAACGCAGACCTGACCTGGCAGCACATTTCATTTTGTCCATAAATAGGACTTCGTGTATTTTCGTTTTGAGAACGCTTGGGAGGCGCCTCTAGGGCCCAAAACCCTCTATTTTCCACTGTGTAACCCTCCTAAAACGTCATTTATTTATTTAATGTTTTATTTTTTTTTTCATTAGTCTCTTATTCCCTTCACTATAGATTTGTTTACATTTATTCATATTTAGTTCGTATTATTCTGTCATTTCAATTTATGTTTATTCGTTTCAATGCATTTTAGTGACAAAAATGTGTTGATTGTTGTTTGCAATTCGTTAAACGTCGACTATCGCTGCAATCGAAGATACATCGGATGATTTGTCTTCGGACCAATATCCATTGTGACCTCTAAACAGTGTTTGCGTTGGTTAGTTCGACAAGAATTTGTAGCAACAATAGGATATGCATATGGTTTTATCGATAGACGGAAATATGAACAATGCAATAACAAATAGAATATGCCAAGTAGCGTAATCGTTATTAAATATGAGCTAAGTATGTTTATTTGTGCATTAATTTATGGTAAGGTGGATTAGGGACTGTAGTCACTTTTATTTCTTTATTTTATTGCATTTTGATTTAGTTTATTTTTATGCACGCCATGTGTTTGATTTTGGGACTAGGTTAAGATAGAATTAGTTTAGGCAAATTTAAAATTGGTTTTTAACGAAACACGATTCTCTATGGGTTTGACCTCGCACTTGCACATCCGTTCATATTACAAACGACTCGTGCAATTGGCGAGTACAATTAAATTTGTACATCAGGGGCTCGGGGCTCACATGGAGTCTCGGGAATAGGACTTGATGGTGAAGAAGTCGCAGTGCTCACTTTCTTGCCTTTTTCCCAGTATAGATCTAGTGGGGCCTCAATTTGCTCTTCCTTTTGCTCCTCCTTCCTCTCTTCCCCATGATTTTTGACCACCTCTCTACTCCTCAGTGTGGTGATAGCTTGCTTTTGACAAGAAGTACGCTCACCCACCATGTAGTGATCATCAGGATTAGCTACTGGCTGACCTTTAAGCTCTCCGTCCTCTCTATTGGGGTGGTTGATGCCTTTTTCGAGGTGAGCTTCTATCTTGGTGATGGATTCTGCAACGTTGAAATTCTTCTGAGGAAGTGGCTCAGCCTGGTATTGTTCTGGAAGCCAATAGATGGGAGATGGCTCCTCTTCTTAAGTTTCTTCCCTGACAATGGGTTCAGATTGAGAGTTTATTATCTGAGTCATCGTGTCCTCCAAGGCATTTATCCCGTCCACGAGTTTGGTCACCCTGCTTGCCAACCTGCCGTTAATCTCACCCATCATTTTTAGCATCCGATCTTCAAAGTTCGAATCACACCGAGGAGGTATTGCTGCTGTGGAGTTGCTTGATATTGAGGGGAATATGATTGATCATTGAACTGCGAATATGACTGATGGTGCAGTTCATGACCTTGTGGAGCATACTTTCCATGATCTTAAGCTTGCCACGAGAAGTTAGACTGGTTGCTCCATGCCGGGTTATAAGAATCAGAATAAAATTTATTTCCCGGTTTAGAGAATGGCCTGTTCATATGCTCATAAGAATAATTAGAAAATTGTCCCGCAGTAGGACAATTTCTAACATGATGATAAGGACTATTGCAATATGAACATGGTCCATGGGGTGTTGGAATGTTTCCCCACATGAACTAAACTAATAGAAATAAAATAATAAAATAAAAATAAAAAGAAACAGAAACAGAAAGGAAAAAAATAGTAAATAAAGGAAAAAAAGAAATAATTAAGCTAAATTTAATCCTTAAAACTTAATAACAAAACTGTTAAACAGTCCCCGACAATGGCGCCAAAAATTGATGTGGTAATTTCGTGACCAAAATTATCAATTATAAAATAACCACTCACAATAGAACGAATCCCGTAGGATAGGACTATATTGAGGGTGTCGAACCTCAAGGACTGTAGGGATTTCGTTACTAAATTCAAAAGACTAATTTTAACATAATTGAACAAAAGAGATTTGATTGTTTTGAGAATTAAAAGTGCATGAAATTAAATGCTAATTTAAGAGTAAATATATGAGAGAGAGAAGTAAGGTACCGATTTCACCACAATCCGCACAACAATGGCAACCGTATTTAATTCTAGAAACTCAGAATATGTATGTTATAAAAGAACAAGAAAATACAATATCAAGGGATAAGGATAATCTATCTTCGGTTGGCACGGATCGTCCACCTAACCACTAAGATGCGGCACGACCCGTCTTCCCTAGGCATAAACTATAAAATCCCTTAATAAGTTTTCATACAATCAATGGAATAGCATAACCCATCTTCGGTTGGCACGGATCGTCTACCTAAATTACACTAAACTAGGGTGTAGTACGACCCGTCTTCCCTAGGCATGGCCTATCTTAATCCTATTAATCATATGTCTATTAAAACCCATTGCATAACCATCAATCTTATAATCACAGAAAATAAGGTTGATTTGAGTTCAATACAGGCAAAATAATTTCTAAGACAAGAATAGAATTTCGCAAATATTGGTTTTGAATTGAATAACAATTGCATTGAATATTAAGAACAGAAATCTAGAGTTGCAATCCTCACAGTTATGCAATCAATACACATAAATTGAATTAAATAAAATCAAATACAATCACCATTGTGCTTGGAAAGGGTTACATCGGTACCCCACAAAGGGGTTTAGCCGCTCATGACTCCGCTAAGCCTCCAAGAAATATTTTCTATCTAAAACTAAGTATATCTTTTCTTAAAGCTTAGAGGCTTATTTATAGGGAGCCACAAGTCCTAGAAGCCCTAGGAAACCTAGAGAATTCGGATTTCAATCTCCTAGTCAAATTAGGAGTCAATCCATGTACAAATCGGAATAGGATTTGTCCAGATTTGCTTCCTTCTATTGCGGGATGATTGTGGCATAGCGGGAGTCCGATTTAGGAAAATCCTATTTCAGCATGAATTGTATAATTTGGAATTATCTTTCCAATGCCACTGGAATCACCTTAATCTGATAATTTAGCTGAAATTTATGGCTAAAATACTGAGACATGTTCAAAATCTGAAATTCTATCTAATCCGATTTTGACTCTAGGTGGAGAAATTCCGATTTTATCCTTTCCTTGATTTAATTAAACTTAACCACATCATATATATCTTCTATTGTGATTGGTTAAGCTTAATCATATCTTCTAGGTCCTCTCAAATTGTGCTTTAAACCCAAAATTAATGGTTTTTCTTGCATCTTTATTAAATACCTGAAAACACAAAATCAAACAAATAACAATGCTAAGAAATTAACATATGCGAGTTAAGGGGATTGAATGTGCAACATTCGACGCTTATCAAACGATACCAACCTTTTCTTTTGCATTGGGTCTAGCTGTGATCTGACTTTGACAATCTTCTCTGGCTCGCCAATGGAGAATTCTTCCAAATCATCCACTGGTTCACCGCCCCTTAGTTGCTAATTGTCCTCCTTGCTGTAGCTTCCATGTGCCGATGCCTTCAGGCTCTCTTTCAACAACACATTGTAACATTGTTGGGCTACCCATTGGTCTCCCCTTACTTTTCCGACTCAATGATTTGTGGGGAACTTCATCTTGAGGTGGAGTGTTGAAGTGACAACCCCGAATTTGTTCAAAGCAGCCCTTCCAATGATAGCATTATAGGCCAATGGTTGGTCGACTAAAAGAAAGCATACCATGATGGTTGCCTGCTTTGGGAGGGTCCTAGCTTTGACCGGGAGCTCGATTGATCCGAGCAGTTGTACTTGCTCCCTTGTGAATCCAATGAGGGGACAGCTGGTTGGCACGATCTTCTCTTGCTCCAGATTGAGCTTTTTGAATGTAGACTAATACAGTATGTCTGCTGAGCTTCCATTATTCACCAATATGCAGTGGACATTGTGGTTCGCTATAGTTAGCATGACCACTAGGGCGTCTATGTATGGTTGTAGTACGCCCATAAAGTCTTCATCTGAGAATTCGATAATCATCGGATCTCTCCTCGTCTACTTCATGAGCCTGCCTATCGCATAGATCTCATAAACTCTTCTTGCTTATCGGGCATAAGCTTTTCTTGCCCGGTTTGACTCTCCTCCACTAGCAAATCCCCCGACAATAGTGTGGATTTCAGGAATGTTGGGTCGATTGCGTTCTTCCCGGGCTGGAGGCATGCATCTTCACCTGTATTCTTCTTGTCTCCCCTGATCTTCCCGAGGATTCCCATATCAACCTCCCCGGCCTGGGCTTCTCCTTTTGTATCGCTCCGGGTGTCGAGTATGTCACTAGTCGCAGTAATTGACTTCCTGCACATAATATTTTTCTAGGGCAGCCGCTTTTCTCTGCTCCCCTAAGAATCAGACCAATTTCTCATTCTTGATTAATTTTTCTATAAGCTGCCTTAGAGCTATGCAGCCTTCTGTATAATGGCCGTTGGCCTTATGGAACTCGCAGTACTTGCTCAAGTTCTAATTAGGCGGGGCCCCAGAAATCTTTGGGTGTCTCTGGAACTCCAGATCCCTTTTTATCTCCATTAGTACCTCGAAGATGTTAGTGTTTAGGGGAGTGAAATTGTAGTCACTGAACTTCTTGCGAGAAAGAGCAAGGTCAGCTGTCCGAGGATGGTCCTTCTTTTCATCCAATTTCTTCAGAGCTTTCTGTCCGAGCGTCATGGCTTTCAACATCTCTTCTTTCATTTATAAAGTCCTCCATTTTGTCCAGCAGTTCTTGGAGGTCTTCTAGCTATCTGCGCGTTATTTTTCGAGCCACAACCTCATCAGGAGATATGCCATTGTATATGGCCAAGAAGATTACACCCTCGTCAGAGTCTTTTACCTTCAATTTTTCAGTGTTGAACTAAACCATGAATTCCTTCAGGCTTTCCCCTTTCTTTTGGTGGAGTGTTAATAAATAACCAGAAGGCTTCTTCCGTTCTCGAGAACCGAGGAAGTGAGTGAGGAATGTTCGGGCCAGATCCTCGAAAGTTGTAGCGCTCCATATTTTAATAGTCTTATTTTGGAGATATTTATTTGATAACATTATTCAATGATTTTTTAAGAAGTTTATGGTATTATGGAGGGTGGTAATTAGAGAATGGTAATTGGTGGAATAATGTGATAGTAAATGGTAGAAGGGATAGCATTGGTAGATAGAATGGTAATGGAAGGTAGAATAATTAAATGGTAAATGTAATAATATTAGTAGGAATGGAAGGTAGAATAGTTAAATGGTAAATGTAATAATACTGGTAGGAATGGAAGGTAAAATAGTTAAATGGTAGATGTAATAATATTGGTAGGAATAAAAGATATAATAGTTAAATGGTATATGTAATAATATTGGTAGGAATGAAAGGTAAAATAGTAAAATGAGATAGAATTGTAAATGAAAGGTAGAATAGTATCTGGGTTTTTCCTATAAATAGGGCTTCCCCCTTTACAATTTCACCACTCCTCTCCCTTCTCTTCTTCATATATTCTTCATTCTTCCACTTTCTACTCGGTCTTTCTTCTTTCGGAAGTGTTTACACGAAAAGAGAGAGAAAGGGCGAGACAAAGCGCCGCAAGAAAGAAAGAACACGAGTGAGAGCGGACTTGAGAAATTAGATTCAGATAAAATAGTGAGTGATAGTCAAATTGGAACAGCTAGATTCTTTTGAAAACTTTAAGCCTCGATCAAAAGGTAAGTACATTCACTACCGCTTCTAAAGTTATCATGTCGTGCAATT
This sequence comes from Carpinus fangiana, assembly GCA_006937295.1. Lineage (NCBI taxonomy): Eukaryota > Viridiplantae > Streptophyta > Magnoliopsida > Fagales > Betulaceae > Carpinus > Carpinus fangiana. The sequence goes on from CM017321.1 coordinate 21,337,955, forward strand.
TATATATATTTGTAAATATTTATTTATTGTTATTTACATATTATGAAGTTATGTGGCATGCATGAAAAAATTGAGAAAACGATTTTTTGTGAAAAAGGTGATGATTATAAAATGATAATAAAACCCTCATATATGTTGCCCTAAGATGCATCAAAAGAAGTATAAAGAAAAGTGCAATGAGATGTACAAAGAAAAGTACAATGAGAAGTACAAGAAATGATATGAATATTTATGAAATGAGGGCACACGTATAGAGGAGTATTTTGGCCCCAAGAAAGAAAGAATGAGAGTTCGGTACCGATACTCGGATGGAGGCGAAACCACTGAAAGAGGGTATGCAAGAAGGTAGTATTCCATCAACATGACCATTGAGTGCACCGAGTAAGAGTTAATTGACGGTCTAGCATGGCTGAGGCCACATTTCAGTGCCATGGTCACAAGGACCTGCAACCCTCGTACACAGGGGTAATAATGTACATGAGCCTTAAAATGAGAAAATAACAAGATAATTGCATCAATGATTTGCTATGATGATTTTCAATGATGATTTATAATGATGCAATATGATGATGTTTTACAAGGATGATTTATGACAATTATTATTACTAGATGTAATAGTACGTATATGCTACAGGAGATGAAACCGTACATACATATATTATTATGGCTGATTATATATTTATTTGCGAAAACAGTTTTCAAAACTGAGAACAATGAGTAAAACTATTTATGGTGGTGGATTTTACTTGCTGGACCCCCTGTGGGCTCATTCAGTTTTATTTCTTGTTTTCAGGTAGAGAGCTTGCTGGAATAAGAGGCCGGAATGGGGGCGGTGATAAGTGCCAAAATATTCATATTTTAGCCCTTAATTTACATTTGTTAATTTCTTAGTTTTAGTTATTTTGTTCCATTTTATTTCTTTTTTGTGTTTTCTGTGTTTTTGTAGGTCATGGAAGAAAAGGAAGCATTTCTGGAAAAATTTCCAAGCTTAAAGGGCAAATTGGAAAGACTTAGAAGATGTGGAAAGAATTAATTCGGAATTCATCAATTGGAGTCAAAATCGGATTGGATTCGAATTTGGATTCTGCACATGTCTCGGTATTTTGGCCATAACTTCCCATTAAAATATTGGATTGAGGTGATTCTAGCTGCATTGGAAAGCTAACTCAACAAGCTACAAATCATTGTGAAATAGCATTTTCCTAATTCAGACTTACTCAATTCCAAAATTACCCTGCAAGATAGGAATGTAATTCTAGACGAATCCTATTCCGATTTGGACTAGGATTATCTCCTAATTTGACTAGGAGATGCAATTCCGAATTTCATAAGTTTACTAGGGTTTCTAGAACTCTCATAAAACCTATAAATAGACCTCTAGGCCTCACAATTAGAGAGACTTGAATTTCATAGATGAATTGGAGGCTCCTTCTAGGAGCGGTTTTCGGTTCTTTCTTTTTTTTTTTCTTTTTAGTTTTATTTTAATTATGTGTAAATAATTATTTTAGTAGGGCTAGATTGAAACCCTAATTATGTTTATTTAATATTTCAATGTTGGCGTCTTTGTGATAATTATATTGTGTTGCTTAACTTGATTAATGCTTGTTTTATTGAATTCCTCATATGTATGTGATTGGCCATTATATGCATGTGGTATGGATTAGTTAATTAAATCAATTTGGATGATCAAGTCCTAGGTTTAATAAAAGCAACAAAAGATATCCACGCCGGGTTCCTGGGTTAATCAGCATAGGTAACCGAAAGTAAACACCTATACCCTAGGCCTCATGTGTTTGTCGGTTTTCACAGTTTTTATGCTTTCTTAAAGAACAACTTAATAGACACCCATGCTAAATCCTTTAAGAAATAAAAGAATTAGAGTAGACATCCATGCCTAATTCGTTGTTTAGGGAAAGAATAACTATTAAATTTTCATAGTCTTTTCAAGTCAGTCATTATAATAATATGATATTCCGCAACTGAAGTTTATGTTTTTTTCTAATTTCACTTGTAATAAAATCTCTTGATAAATGTTTTATACATTTATCATACTCTTTGAAAATCAAGTACTCTAATAGACCTTATAGATCTTTGCAAAAATTAAAAGAAGAAATGTGACAAACCTAGCCTTAATAGGCTGAGGGTGTTACAAAAGTGCTTACTAAGTTGGGCATCAGGCTCTGGAACCATTCCCTAGCATTTCCTGAGAGTGTGGTGGGGAATGCTTGGCACACGATTTCGTCGGGAGTAGCGTGCAATGCCAGATGCATCTGGTAATTCTCTAGATGCTTTGTAGGATCGCCGACTCCGCTGTAACTCGGAATCTATGGCAATTTGAATTTCCCAGGAAGTGGGTATCCCACCACTCGCTTGGTGAATGGTGTTTCCGTTCCCGCAAAGAGTTTGTTTACGACTGCCGCCTTGTGTTTCTTTTTCTTTTCCATGGCGGCCATCTTCATCTTTATTTCTGCCAACGCTTTATCCACCTCACTTGGCAGGGTGGTTGTTGGCAGTTTCTTGGCCTTCTCGCCTTCCTTGGTGGTGATTCGCGGATTGCGCTCCACACAGCTGTTGTCGCCTTGGTGGTCGTTCTGCTAACAATCTTGGTTATCTTCCCGGTGGCCTCAACCTCTGGTGGCATGGTTCTGATTCTCCTGCCCCTCAAAATGCCCATTTGGGTTGTTTTCCTAATGGAACGGCTCAGGTATCCAAAGGAAGAGCTCTTCATTTTGTTGCACCAATCGGGACACCTGTGCTTCCAAGGAGGCTATTCGTTCTCTGTCCCCCGTGGCATTGGGCAGTGGGGGTGGCCGTTGATTTCTCTAGGGTGCTGACTCGTCTTGGTGTAAGGCATGACTTCTTGACCTTGTGTTCACCATTATCGCGGATTTTCATTTTTCATAAGAACGAATTTTGTCGTTCCGCAAACGGTGCCAAACTATTGATGCAGTTTTCGGTACAGTGAACTCCAAGGACAAAACGACGTCACCTGATAGTGTAGCCTTTATAATCTACAAAACAGAGCACGCATTAAGAGGACGCGTCAGGGTTGGCCGGTCGTACCTCCTCTAATGCCTAAGTTAGTGTTTGTATGAGCTTAGTGTGAGACTCAAAGTAAAAGTATAATGTCTGATAGTGTGTAACCTTGTAATCTTTGGAATCGGGCTTTTTATAAGCGTCTGCTGTAGAGGTGTTAATGGCGACCGGGCGAAGGATCTAGGATCCAGGCAGAGGATCCAAGATCCTGGCGTAACGTTTGGGGGAATTCAATGTTCTTGTCTTGCGCCGATTACTGTTGAGTGTGAAACCGCTGCTGTCATTTATTAGGATTCCGAGAATGGCGCATAACCGTAAAAGGTATTTAGTGTGCGGATATTAACCATTTCGGAGATTGTGCTCCAATCTGATCACGTGGATTGGGGAGGAGCTTTTAAGGAGATAACGGTTTATGCGTGGCGTAAACCTCACTGTGGATAATGTTGGCGCTAGTCTCGGGAGCAACCGGGTCAGTTGAGCCCACGCACTAAGGCATTCCCAGATTGACGGCCCGCTTGACATGAGTGCGGCCCTTCCATTACTATACCCAGATTCCATAGGGGATGAGCTTTGGGCCCAAGAGAGGGACCCAAAGATAATGGTATAACAATAATAAAGTAAAATCCAATGTGGATAAAGTGTGAGACCTCTCAATTAATTTATCACCAACAAAAGAATTATATAAATTATAATAAACTCACACAAAATTTGGAAACTTAATTAATTTCCCCTTCGCAATGCATCGCGTACAAAGAACCAAAAGGGGGACAATTTCGATGTTAATGGAAAGATATTAATTACTTCATCTTTCTAGTTTTTTTTTTTTTTTTTTGACAGAAATTTCTTCAAACCCACATAAAATGGTGCCAAGTGTCTAAGCATTTAATATGCACATTAAATATTAAAGGTCATTTAAAGTTTTTCAATGGCTTATTATTTAGGGAAAAATATAAAAAAGCCCCCTCAACTACCAGTCATTTATGATTTAGCCCCCTGAACTTTCAAAAGTGATAAAATGGCCCGCCAAACTACCTGACAGTTGTATTTTGGCCCCCTCCGTCAGTCAAGACCGTCAAATTGGATGGAAAATGCAAAACGACGTCATTTTTTGAGGTTAAGTTACTAAAATGTCCTTTTGAAGAAAAAAATAAATTTAAAACTACCCCAAAAACGACGTCGTTTTTAAATAAAAAAAGAAGAAGAAGAAGAAGAACGATGGTTTAAGGCTCGCTGGCCACCCTTAAACCACCGTTCTTTTTTTTTTTTCTTCTCGGCATGACCAACTAGGTGACGCCGGAGCCCACGTTGGCCCACCTGGCTGGAACAGGATCCTCTCCATTTCAAATAAAATGGATAATATCCATTTAGTGTAAAATAATGGGTAGTATTGTCTTAACATTAAAATTGAATGACTAAATTTATAATATTACCCATCATTTTACACTAAATGGATATTATCCATTTCATTTGAAATGGAGAGGATCCTATTCCCACCTGGCTGCCACGTCGTTGGCAAGCCCAACAACGCAGCCGGAGAACATGGAGCTCATCCAGAACTGGTTGGCGACGAAGTTCGCCAGCGAGACTATACACATTGAATACCACCCTCAACTCAGAGATTTTTGAATATGGCCCTGACTACATTATCATTACGTTACTCTATCGTGGCCAGGCAAATGATTTGGTTTGCCGTTTCAATGAAGTGGTTCTTCGAAGGCAGCGAGAACACCGAGTTTCTGACAAGTTTGAACCTCAGCCAGGGAAGATTCGGTCTCGACACCCCCGACACGTTCACGTAGAGGTCGAATCCCGGTGTGGGCTTAGCCACACTCGGTAGCCTCCTCACTCACCGTTTAAATGCCGCTAAAACTTGACGGTAAGCCGGCTCGGCTAAGAAGGTCAGCGTGGTGCCGGAGTCTATGATCGCCACCATTTCCAAGCTTGTTGATGGACTAGACGGTGGGGTTGATCGGTAATTTCACGCCGTTCACAGAGACGCTCTCGATGCCAATGTAGTAGAATGTGGGAGACAAAGGGTTGGAGTGCAAGGGCGTGTAGCTTATTCTAGAGACCCTTGGAACTACGTTGTGCCCGATCGTTAGAAAGCTTGTCGGGGGAGGAGAAATGGTGTAGTCCATGAGACAATAGGAGAACTTGTTGCCAAATCGGCGACCTAGCTGGGACAAGAATGAAATGGGTCCTCTACCAAGACCCATGACTTCATGGGCCCCATTGAAGCTCGTGCCGAAAACATTCGGACCCGATACCAGAAACCTGCACCCGAATGCCAGGTTTTTCAGTGAGGCTTCTCTCCCATTGCTGGTGTTCAACGTCGCCGTTTCCTTGGAGAAGAAGCCATTGCTAAAGGAGCCGTCGACGTAGGAGTTCTGGTAGCGGCAAGGGGTGTGGAGCCCGAGCCGGCTTGTGTGGTTGCAATGGGAGCGTGGCGGGTGGGGGACGAGCTGGCAAAGGGAGTCAAAGCAGTGGTGAAGGGAGAAGGTGGAGGAGTGGCGGGCGAGGAAGGCAAATCTAGGGACGTGGGTGGTAGCGGAGCAGTCGATTTTACAGGCGAAGCACTTGCACATCTCTCACTCCCTCACTCACCCACAGGGGCTCTATTTTTAGTTCGATTTTGTCTGGAGTTTTCTAGTTCTGAATAGCTAGGGGGTTGAAGAAAATGTGAGAAGAAAAATGATGAAACTTTTTGGGGTCACCAAAGGCATTGGGTAGTCGGCAGTCACCCAGTGAGCACGCCAGCGAGCCCCACCATTCTTCTTCTTCTTTTTTCTTTCTTTTTTTTTTTTTTTCAAAACGACGTCGTTTTTGGGGTAGTTTTAAATTGATTTTTTTCTTCAAAAGGGCATTTTAGTAACTTAACCTCAAAAAACGACGTCGTTTTGCATTTTCCATCCAATTTAATGGTCTTAACTAACGGAGGGGGCCAAAATACAACTCTGGTAGTTTTGGGAGCCATTTTATCACTTTTGAAAGTTCATGGGGCTAAATCGTAAATGGCTGGTAGTTAAGGGGGCTTTTTTATATTTTTTCCTATTATTTAAAAAGATTAATCTTAATTAGTAAACTGCTATTAATGACCTTTAATATTTAATGTGCATATTAAATGCTTAAAAACTTGACACCATTTTATATGGGTTTGACGAAATTTCATTCAAACCGATTTGGAAGAAATTTCTGTCCTTTTTTTATTTATTTATTTTGGCCCCAGTTATCAATTTGAGCTGTAAGAGGTGGTTGGAATTTGAGGGGGACATATTTGGTTAGTTCTTGTGTCTTTATCTCTCTTTCTTTGTCTACGATGCTTTCAAGCTGGCCCATTTAATTAAAGCTTAAATTTTAAGAATTAAGAAAGTTCCAATTAATTACAATAAAGAGGCCTCATTACTATATATTTAAAGAAAATGTAAAATTTAGGAAATATAAAATAACAAAAAACCCAAAGAAAATTCCTCTATTATACGAAATTATCGTTACAGGTCAAATGTTTATGTGTCCCCACTTCGTTATCTCATTTTACAGTTTCATTTCTACCTATATATAAATCGATCATGCAATTTTGTTTGCCTTCTCTCAACCCGTATCATCATCAATATTGCTAACTCTAGCCACCTTTGGCATCTGCCGGTCCGGCGCCATTTCCGTTCACCGCCATCTCTGTCTCGGCCTCTTTAGTCTGCTCCCGGAACTTCTTATAAATGTCACTTTTATAGAACTTCTTTGTCCGGAGCACCAAAAGGAGAGAGAAAAGTGCGCCGAACATTGTCACCGCAGTAATTATAATGAAAGATAACCTGAAGCAATCTCCCCCAGCACAATTCAGCGCCTTCCCAGCCTCCCTTTTGAGCCCCAACGCCGCCATTTGCTTCTCAGCCTCCTTATCATATAAATTCCCGGTGACCTTCACGTTGAGCAAATACAGGCCAATAGGGCTGGCCACAGACCCGAAATTATACAAAGTGGAGTAGTACTTTAGGCCGAAAAGCTCCGAAATTATTGCAAAGAGTAATGGCCATTGTGCGCCAAAACAAAACCCAATGATAACCGACGCGACATAAAGTCCGTTGGGGACGTTAAAAGCGATGAGGAGATGGCCGGCACATGATAATAGGAGGGTGAGAGTGAGGATGAGGGGGCGAGGGAATTTGTACTTTTGAAGTACAATTTCAGAGGCAAATCCCGACACTACCCTTCCTAGATAATTCCATATGCTTACAAGAGACACAAAAGTGCTTACGCTTTTCTTTGGGTATCCATAGGAAGATCCAATCTGCCCCAGGTTGTCTATGGCGGTTAAAGTTCCCCCAACACCACAAATTGCTGACATGAAGAGAATCAACATGTCGAAGCTGAAAAGTGCTTGGAGTATGGTGTAGTCATCTCCTCTGTCCGGTGGGCTGAAGGCAGTTTTCCAGCAAGAAGGTTGCTTTTCTCTGCTCATTTCTGTGACTGAATTTGTTGTTGTACTGTATGATTGTGCTGGTGCAGGTGCAGATGGAGCTGCCTCAGTGACTATTTTCAAGGGCGGCGTTGGAGAAATCATCTCTAGATTCTTGCTCTTCCAAAGTTTGTACTCTTCCACAATAACAACACCAAGCGGGAGAAAGAGCAAGATAACCACCGCGGCGGCGCTCCCACCATACTCACCCTGCGTGAACTCCGCCTTATTCTGTACTATAATCATAATCATCAAAAACCCAGCAAGCCCAAGTGAAATATAGAGGAAATTGTAGAAAACTTTGAGCTCGTTCGACTGCCGAATGACCTTCATGTACCGAATAGTTCGCAGAAAAGTTAAAGATATAGCCGATGGTAGATACCCAATTAGCAAAATCAGGGACTTTGCGTCATCCCCATAGATTGCATGATACAATTGTGTGATTATAGCGCCACTAAGCCCCACATATCCTTTCAGAATCCCCAACACAACGCCACGGCTTTCAGGGAAGTTCTTTACACAGGGGACAAGTGAGCCGGTGTTGGCAAAAGACTGCGAGTTCGCCCCAATGCAAATGTACAAGCACATGTGCCACACTTGGGGCGTCGCAATTCTCTTAGTCACAGCTAGCCATATCATAAAATACCCGAAGAAGTTGAGGACTGCACCTAGTGATAGCACCACCCACGGCGGCGTAACCTCGTTGATTAGGCCAGAGAGGACACCGACGTTGGCGCCCAAGTCCTTGAAGAAGCTGAGCAGATTGAGAGTAGTTTGGTCATACCCCAACACCGATTTGAGGTCGCCAGAGTAGAGACTGAACATGTAGGTTGCTCCGGCGGCGGACATGATCAGAAATGAGGCGAAAATCATGAACCACCGCCCACTGAGGAGATGAAGGGGGAAGCTCTTCATGTTTGCCAACCCACCGTTAATTGGTCCGGTAACCACCATCTCTCTAAGACTCTATCTCTCTGTGTATGGAGTTAGAAGAGTTGTGAAGGGACTAACACTCAATATATAGACAAAAAAAAAGGACTTCGAAGTTGACTGGTTGTGTGTTTAGGAAAGAAGGGTTGAAAAAAAAAAAAAAAAAGTAGAAAGAGAAAGGGTTGAAAAATATGCAGGAAATAAAATGATATTAACTCGAATCAATTATTGCAGAGAAATTGAGGCAAGGCAAGCTGTCATATAATCTTATCCAAAAGAAAATTCACAGACGGAGCTACATTTTTTTCTTTTGGCAGGGCATCTACTAAGTTTTCCTTTCTGGAATAATTATCATAGCTGGTCAAGTGGTGAAGCGTATGTCTCTCCGACCGACTGGCAGTGTAGCTGCTTGGAACTTGTACGTCGACGATGTTGACGTTTACGTTGAAAGTCAAGCCACCAATTTGGACAGAAATTTGCCTAATCTCTTTTCCATGGACGACGCTACGCTACCTAGCAATTAGCAAGTTTGTATTTTTCCTGTTGGCGGCCCCAAAATATACAGTAGCGCCAAAGAAAACCCAGAGTTTTCCGGAATATAGTTAATTTATTGGTAAAAAGAATGAGTTTCAAAAATTACACTATAATACCTGTACCCATTTACATCTCTTTCGAGTAATTTCTTATAGAATTTAAGAGTTGATTGAGAGTATTACGTTAATATTGCTATATATTTATAGCACGTCAATCTATAAAGATTTTCTCAAATTATTATTGGAATTGTTTGTAATATATATCTATAATTAAAAAATTAAAAAAAGAAAAAATTTAAGAGTGGATTGAGATTATTACGTTAATATATGTTGTGATATATTTATGAAATATAAATGTAATTTTCTAACATTACTCAAACATAAAGACATAATTATGTCTAATTATCGTAATATTTAATTTATTATATATCAACTTAATTAAATGCCTAAAATCCTCTATTTGGAAGTCAATAACAACCAAATTCTAAATTTGGCGGGCCGGGGAGTTATATATATATATCCAGAGGTAGATGAGGTTAACGGTTAACACGAATTAGTACTAATCCAAGTATCCAACCAAAAACCCTCAACCCGAACGAAAAATCTCCAAGCCAACTTAAACGAGTCGAGTGATCACTAGCGTGCCAACTCAGGCGAGTTACACTGAGTCAACCGGCAGAATTAAAAAAAATGATAATATTACAATCTTTTTTTTTTAACATGTCCGCACAAGAGGAGGGAAGGGGATTCGAAGTAGTAACATCCGCTTTATTAAGCGTGATTCCAACCGATTGAGTTAGCTCTTGAGGACAGATAATATCACAATCTTATTAATTATTATCATAATCCAATCGTTATCACATAATTAATTTTGTTAATAAAATCAAGATACATGCAATTAAATTGAAAATTACCAATGATAAACATATGCCTCTAAAGTCCAACGACCTCAAATGAATGTCACATTTAACTATATATATATATATGTGTGTGTGTGTGTTTGTATGTGTTGAGTAATTGTAGAATGTCTTCTTGTATCATACTAAGAATGATGTGCCTATTAAAATCATCATTGGACTTGTGATTGATCAATATCGGATTTTGATCAAATAGTGATTTGATTTTAGAATGCCTACTTGTATCCTGCTAAGAATGATGTTACTATTAAAATCACTATTGCACTTGTGATTGATTATTATTGGATTTTGATCAAATTGTGATTTTAATAACCATATAATTTTAGTAGGACACAAGTAGGTCTCACTACAAAAAAATGTAGTTGGTTTTGACTGACCATTTTTGAACTGACACGTAAAAAAATAATAAGAAGAAAATTACATAGCCTTTTTAACGTGTTTTGAATGTTAAAATTAATGGTGTCAAAAAAGTTAATATTTTGACGTGACACTTTCTGAAACGTCAAAATTGTTTGACATGGCAAAATTAGCACGTCAAAAAAAAAAAAATTTGACGTGTCATTTTTGCCGTGTCAGAATTTTTTATGACGTGGCATTATACTGCCTTCCCGACTATATGAATTGGGGACAACGGTCTGATCTGATGGAAATACTGGTATATATCCTGTTTGCTGTATAGTAATGATAGCAGCGACCTGTGTGTCGATGTCATCATGTCCGAGCAATCTCGACCCATGCACGGTAGACTGCCGCACTGAATGTGTGGACCCCAGTGCTCTGGTCTTCCCCCTATAACTCATATCAACTTGTAGAGTACACTCATATGGTGGAAGATATTAGGACAGGGTTACTCTCTTTTGATTTGTCAAGTTTTATTCATGTTAAAAGGGAGGCCAATATGGCTGCTCATGTACTAGCTAAACAGGTCTGTAATCTTGCTGCTACTTCCTTTAGGTGGCATTGTATACCATCTTGTATAAATGGTATTATCAGAAAGGAGGAGTCATCCCCTTCTCTGTGACTTCTGCTCGTTTTTTAGCCGATTAATAATATTCTACAATCTTTTCAAAAAAAAAAAACTTGTAGAGTACACTAATCACAAAATTAATTAATATGTCTTCAATTGATGAAAGATGCACCACCATAAATATTAATCAATGTATAAAGGAATAATAAAGAACCAAACAATTAATGTGATGGGTTTGGCTACTCCGGAATATTAGTACTGCACATCACCTATTCACCCCATTAAGGTACTTTAACATTATATGTGAAAATGATCGATTTATTTTAAATGGCCAACTTTCCAATTACTTATGCTAATTTTAACGAACAAATGAATCATTAGAATTTCGAAGAGACATTTGAAAAACAGAATCTAAGTGCAACACTAGAAGACAACATAAAAAAAATAAAATAAAATAAAAACAACTATTTCCCTAAGATGGGGAAGATGATACATCTCTAGCTTCTTGTTCTTTTAAGTTCTTAATATAGTAGACTTTTGCCTAGAATCAAATATTAATTGTGTTAAAAAACTCTTCTAAAACCTTATACTCCTAACTAGCTAGTAAAAGACATAAATTGAGTCATGTGTTATTTTATTAGAATATTTCCAAAAGTTACAAATTGTTAAAATTATTTTTGAATAAGAATAATTTTTTAAGAATAAATCAACACATGAACCTCTAGTAATTAACATAATTAATATTATTAATTTTAGTAATTTTGAAATTTTTTACGTGGTGGGTTTTCATCACGTGAAAATTTTTTGATGTACGTGGCACTTCCTTCCCACATCAAAAACTTAAAAATGGAGAATATATATATTTTTTTTGGAAAAATTAAAAATTACTTTTTTGACGTGTTGCTTAATGCCACGTCAAAAAAATTTGACTTGGCATTTTTTACCAAACTCCTAACACGTCAAAAACAACACATTTTTTGTAGTGTCTTCTAAAATTACTCTCGTGTGTTACTTATGTATGTCAAGGTGCTCTAACAGGATGAAGGAATGCTAAAATATAATTCCAATGCGTAATACATATATAGGTTAAGCTTACTTAATTGCCTTCATAGTTAGGTTGAACAAGTATAAAATTGACAAGTACCATGTATTCAGAAATGTTAGATATATATTATAATTTTATCTAACAAAACTGACATGGCACCTCCATTTAACCATTAGATTAATCCTTGTTAAATAAAAGAAAAATCCAATATATAGTTGATTTGGAATGCCACATCAACATTGTTGGATAAAAATATAATATCTAACGTTACTCCGATCCATTATACTTTAAAAAAAAAAAAAACCAAATTTTTATACTGATCAATCTCACGTCAAGCCAAATAAATAGGTAAGAGTCAACACCATCCAACCAAAAGAGGAAGAAGAGGAAGAAGAGAAAAAGGAAAGAAAGAAAGAAATTTGGTGGTTAATATTGAAAGAAAGACATGGTGGTCCTGCTCGCATGCGATCGAGGTGCACGGGATGAAGTGCCGTATTTGGTTGGGTAGCCTTCTGACTACAATCAAACGACAAGAAAAGGGTAATTATCAAATGCATACAGAGATCGAGAGAGAGAGAGAGAGAGAAATTATGTTGAGTAATCAAACTCTTCAACATTGATCCTTGTGATCATAATTCATAAACTTCCTACGTACCATTGGTGATTTACAAAATAAAAGAAAAACTAAACTTAGCCAATATCTATTCGAAGTTTAAAATGTTACAATCTGAAATTCTAATCAGTCGGTCCCAATGACGAAGACGAAACCGAAGGTTAAAGTACCAATTAAAATTTACTTTTTTTTCTTATAAGATAAGCTTATGGAATAAGTGATAATTTAATATCATAAGTTCAAACCTTAACTACGTCATAACAAAACCGACAACTGTTAGATTAACATCCGTGAAGCATCTTTCATCTTTGTTCAAATCATTCAAACACGTGTAAATTAAAGCTTGCTTGCGAACCTCCCCCCATCTCATCTTGTTCAATTTTTGTGTTCTACGCTTATGTCATTCTCCTACTAGTATTAGGAAGCAAATTGCTTCACCAATTTGCATACTGCAAGGGAAACTCTTAATGGAGCACGACAATGGATCGGAATTCGTGATGTGGTAGTGAAGAACATGCAATTATCCGCCCACAAGCATATATATATATATGGCACGTGTTTCTCGTGGTTTTTGTTATAATTAGTAAACACTCAAAGTTTATCAAAAAAAAATAATAATAATTAATTATTTAATAAAAGAAAAAAAGAAGAAACACAAGAAAAGAGAACAAAGCAAAGAATAAACGGCGAAGGTCGAAAAATAAAATAAAATAACGGCGAAGGTCTTTGTTCGCTTATTACGATTCTTTTCATCAGCGTATATATGACAAAGTTGTTTCGTCATCTGATTACAACCACATTATAAATTCATACGTTGGTCAGAAAAATGCAAAAAAAAAAAAGCTAGGCTTTGAAAGAAGCCTAGCGTGGAAAATTCCTCTTGGCACTGATTATTTTTTATCTATTTTTAAATAAAATCATTAAAGTATTAAATATATATTTTTTTATAATTAAAAAGGCAGTTAAGGAAGACTAATTATGATTATTTTACTTGAACATGACTATTATAACACCTATTAATTGGGAACTGACCAGAAAAAGCGTAAATGAAAATACAAACGCTTCTTTAAATTCGTCTGAGCTGTGGCATGATCCAACCCTAACAAAACATAAATAAAAACCAAAGTGATTTATGCCATAAAGCATAAATATTCCCACATAATTCTTTATAAAAAGTAACCGTTAGTAGTGATCATTACTTTTGAAGGTAACGTGCGTATATTCTAGAAGGTTGAATTTGGGTTCATTAGTTTAGGGAAAAAAAAAATAATAATAAAATATTTTATTAGTACTTGAGTTTACATATTTTTATTTTTTTTCACATGGGGTTTAAATTCTATTATAAATAGTACCTAGCTTACTTGAAAAGATTAACTTAGTATCTTCGTTCGGTTCTATCTCACTCTATCACACGTGTCATCACATACTTAAGTGCCTTACAAAATTAATAAATAAATAAAAACTAAACTTAAAAAATTTTGAAAACCTTTTTTAATTAATTTTTTATCTTTAATATTTTTTATGATACGTGACATTTTTAGGTGATGACATGTAGCATTTTGTTAGTTTTGGTTAACAGAACATAACGGAAATATTAAGTTGTTTTTTCTTTCTCGTAAATAAGATACCATTAATGATAGAATTTTAGGTGAGAAAAAATAAAAAATACACAAACCCAAATACTAATGATGTATTTAACTAAAAAAAGAAAAAAAAAATTACACAAACCCAAACACTAATAACGTATTTAAATTTAAAAAAATTAAATTAAATGTTAAAAAAAATAATAATAAAAAAAAAAGGGGGGGTGGGGGGCAGTTAGAAAAAAAATGTGGGTTCATTATTTCTTTTCCACGACGTTAACTTATCAGTGAAAGAAAATGCGAGAGAGAGAGAGAACTGAATGGAAGTCAAAAGTAAGACACGATTTTCCACAATGTTCTAGAAGAAGTCCATCAACATCATTATCAAAGCCGTCCACACCTAGAGCCTAGAGGTAGTTTGGCAAAGTACAGTACGTTCTCCGACCCCATTATATGATACTGTTTATTATTTAAAAAATAATTAATTAATTAATTAATATAAAAAAGTACAAAAATTATATTAAAAAGTAAAAAAATTATTTTGTAATAATTTTTTTATTTAAATAATAAATAATGTGATATAAAAAATAAATTATTATTTTTTAAAAATAATAAAGTAAATAGTATAGTAAAATATGAAAAAATGTAAAGAAATATAAGGGAATTTAACAAACAAAGCCTTATTGTCTATTGACATTTATTTTCTTTAAAATTAGAGAAAATGGATATAAAAATTCGGATGATACGACGTTATATAGATTATGTTCACCAATAGGTAATTGTCTTAAAGCTATATTCTGCTGTTATTGCTTAATTTAATTATATATAAAATTATATTTATTGAACTTTTACAAATAATATAATAAAATCCATTAACACAAGATAAACACAGAGACCGGAGTGAGGGGGGACCGGCTGGGCCATGGTCCCCCATTTCCTCAAAGGAGTAAAAAAATAAAATAAAATAAAATATTGGTCCCCTCAATTTCTCAAAAAGTTTTTTAAGGGATAAAAAAATAATAAATAAAAAATAATATTGGTCCCCCTCAAAATAAATTGATAAGTCCTAATCCCTCCTCAAAAAAATTTATGTGTTCTTTGTTGTTATTTTAATGAGTTTTATTTTGATAAATTTTTATAACTAATGTTATTGAGAAATCTCTAATTTCTCTTGAGTTTTTGTTATACCTTTTGAATTTCAAATTTAAAATCATAATGATTTGAGTAACTTTTTATTAGGTCCAAATTTGAGAGAATTTTAGTTAGAAGTTAAGTTCCTAAAATTAATTTGGGGCTTTTGTGTGTAGTAAATTTCTATACATGATTTAAAATCCGGATTGTTAGATTAATGGCTTGAAAGCTTCAATTTCACTATTGTTAATAATATGAATATAAACCCTAATTTGTATAGTATGAATTAAATTAGGATTTTTGGTATGTGAACACTAGGATTGCTAATTTGATGTGTTAATTACATTTTAAAGTGTTAATTAACCCTAGACTTTCATGAGTTCAATGAAAATTGATTCCTATGAGGTTTAGGTTCTAATATGTCATTTTTCTTTTTTTCTTTTTTTTTTACATGTCCACACAAGATTAATATGTCATATTAATCTTGACATATTAATTTTGAGGTTTAGGTTCTAATATGTCATATTAGAATCATATTGATTATTGTATGTGAATATGACTATTATAAATTGGGGGTAAGTTGTTAGATTAAAGTGTAATGTTTAACTTTGAGTCTCTATGTGATGATTATATTATTCATATGAGTTTGTTCATTGCTAACCTATGCATATTTTTTCTTTATTTTCTAAAAACACAAAACGATCATGTAAATTTATTTGTAAATGATGGGAAAGTTAAATACAATACTTGACTATTTCAAAAAAAAAAAATTGCACAAAATTTATTGTAGTTTGATCCTCGATTGCGTGTCACATATGGGAATATGATGTTAATCAATGAGGTGCAAAATAACTAAACGCAAGTCGTACTTTTTGAGATTTGTACTCTAAGCTTAATTTCTAATCTAAGTGGTCTTGTAATTTGGATATTATGATTATTCAATATTAAAAATATTGTTTGTTAGAATTTAAATATTTAATTTGAGAATATGACACAATTTTAAGCTCAATTCCTCATTATATTTAAGTACCAATAATTAAAAAAAAATAAAAAAAAGTACCAAACAAAAAATTTACTTTGATCCCCTTCCATAAAACTTCCTACCTCCGTCTCTAATAAACAAATCAGTTTTTATCTTTTATCATATATTCTAACAGGTGGGTGTTTGTCTGCCATATATTATTAGTGGATCCGATGGGAGAGAAGATCAAAACCCTTTAGAACTGAGCTTCTCTTTTCACCAGTAGATTTAAGTAATAATTTACGGACACAAATTTTTTTAAAATTAATTTGGTAGAAATTTCTTCCGACCCTAATTTAATAAGTAACGTTTTTTAGTTTCAAAAAATTAATGTCTTGGGTCGTGTTCCGCACTTAGATTGGGTTGTTGAAAGAAAATTAAAGAAATGCTCAAAATTAAGGCTGGCACTAATTCAATCAAAACTTTATTATTTTGTATGTGCACGTGTAATTAATTATCTCACTCTTATCTGGGTCAATGCCACGTGCACCCATGCCTGCTGACGCAAAATCCGCAAAATATCTTATCTCTGAACTTGTATGATCAGCTGCTGATCACATGTTAATATCAGGGGACCATGGTGGGCCATGCATGGCCCATTTATTGTGCAACTTGGACAATGCTGCCAGCCAACTTTCGACATCTTTTGAATATTCTTCCAACTTAGAGCCTTAATTTCCTCGCAGTTTCTTGAACGAAAATGAAACCTGAAAATCAAATCATCTCCAAAAATGGAATCCCAATTCCCAAATGTCAACTTCTTTTAAGATCTCATTCCCACTTTCTTATCTCCCACTAAGCTATTTATTAATTAATTAATTAATTAATTAATTAATTAATTAATTCCCATTTTCAGGGAAAGAAAGGGGAATTAGAAGAACCCGATCTGAAATTGATTGCACCACCATGTTGGGAATAAAGCCGAGTGTATCGATCGGTCCCCAATCCCCACCCCCACGCACTTGTCTTTACTCTCTATCTATGCATGAACTCTAGCTCTAGCTCTAGCTAGTCAACAACCCTAAATCTCGGGCATCTTAGAATTTTAAAAAAGTATAAGTTGACAAACAAAAAAAAAAAAAATGGTAGGGAAAGGAAAATGAGAGCCAAAAAAGTCGTTGTTCATATGCTGTTTGGCAATAAAAAAAAAAAAGGAGAGAAAAGCAAAGTCAATGGAAACACACTAGCTATTTCAGTCCAAGTTTCCCACGCAAGCAAAGCAAGAAATCCCAGTGATTCTGTTTACACGGAAGAATCCAATTACCTGTAAGAAGGGGGGAAAAAAGGTACACCCCTCGTGCAATTTTTCCAATTTTAATTAATTGAATGAACAAGAGTCTTTAGTTTGAGTCCAAGGGTTTCCTATTTTTCCATGCGCCGAAAGGATTGAATTGTTGACTCAAATAATAATAATAATAATAATAATTACGTGCACTTATCAACTCAGATTTCTTCTATCCATGTGTTTCGACTTTGAATCAACTTCTTTTTTTTTTATAAGTTTGGATATATCAACTTATTTGATTGTGTAAAATATCATATGAACACCGCTCGGAGGTTCTATAAACTCCAAGAGTGGCGTATTGAACAAAGACAAAAACTCATCAAAACGACAGGCTTTAATTAAGAGTATATGATATGATATTGTTGACACTAGGCATTCAGACCATTGGTCAATGTGGCAGCGAAACTGGCTTACCCAACCCTGTTCCCCTTATCAATCAGTAGGCTGTAGGCCTATCTATGCTACCATTAAATCATAATGGAAATTACTAATTAGTGTCAATCATTGCCCTCTTGCAACCCTCTTCATTGATTTTTTTCTTCTTGCAACCCTCTTCATTGATTTTTTTTTTTTTTTTTGTCATGTACAATAGCTGCCCGCATGTGACACCCGAGCGTCTGGACGAACTCTTTGATCTCCTATCTCTTTTCTTACTTTTGTTCACTCTATTTTGGACAGGAATATGTGAAAAAAAGATCTTTTATTTGAATACAGGGCACGTATCTGGAACCCTCTTTCCTAATAGGATAAGTGAAGCTCCTCTCTTACTCCCTTGTTATTATTTCTTGTCCTCCCCTCTTTTGGCCAGAAATAATTAAAAAAATCCGAACCCACAAAGATTAGTCCAGCATTTAATTTGACCTATTAATTATTAAAACAATCACCATGAATCATGTGGTGGAAAACCAAGAAGTAATACTCACTATGAGTCTATGAGTGGTGTGATGGACGCATGACATATAAGATTAAATTTCTTAAAATGGTTAAATACCTAATACATCTATAAGGTTTCATAACTTCTTCTTCTTTTTTTTTTTTTTCATTAGGGTTTGATTTTGATCATAGGAGGCCCATGTGATTTTGATAAATGATCAAATTAGTCTTTCCGTTAGTTGACTTAACGGAAATTCACATGAAAGAATGAAAATTTGACATCTTATATAACTGCTCACGTCATCAGTGATGACATGGCCACCTAATTAATTTTTAAAAATAAAAAATAAAAAACATAATTTTTTTTTAAAAAAAAAAAATTATAATCTTCTCCCCCTTCATTTTCTCATGAACCAAACAGAGTTGCAAACACAAATTCCTAAATCCTATCCAAATTTCTCACAAAACAACCAATATAGATAATAGACCGTGAATTAATTTTCTCGGAAAAATCATTCCAAACTCCTACAAACTGGAACAACGAAACCTAACCGAATTTTCTCGGAAAAAATGTTACTAACTGAAACAAACAGAGAAGCAAAAAACTGAAATTTTCGATAACTCACTTTTAATCTCGCAAGGGCCAGAATCTGGTGAGGTCGGGCACAGAATAAGAGGGGATTTGGAGGTGGTGGTTGAATCGGCGGTGGCTTCGGCTTCGTTGTAGTCAATCAAGGAAAAATATAACTCGAAATAGATGGAATTTACAAGAGAGCTGCCGGAGACAGTCCAGTTCGTCAAAGAGCTCCATGAAGTTGTCCTTGGTGGTTTGGGGGTGGTTTCGAAACCAGCCCCCTTGTCTCCAAGGCCACCCCCATGGCCAAAGAAGTGGCTCAACCAACCCCAAATGGCCGAATTTTTTTTAAAAAAAAAAAAAAAAAATTAATCAAGTAGCCACTTATGTCAGGAGTCAAATTTTTATTCATCCACGTGGACTTCCGTTAAGTTAACGTTCAACTAATGGAAAGACCAATTTGATCATTTATCAAAACCACAAGAACCTCCTGTGATCAAAATCAAACTCTAGTGGAGAAAAAATAAAGTTATGAAACCTTAGGAGAAATTAGGTATTTAACCCTTCTTAAAATTATTGGTAAGAAATTTTACCGATACCTTAATAATTGCAAATATTAAATACATATTTTTTTTCCTATAATTTACCGCTTTATCAAAATGCTCTATTGGTTTCAAAAAGTAACAAATTTGGACAGAATATGTTTCATGTTTATCAAAATGATAATTCCGTCTATTTGTCGTCAAAAAAACTAACCGAACCAAATTTTTCGTCGTGTACAAAAAGCCATGCATGATTTTCATGAACGCAAATGCTTTTGGCTCTTCACGATATTAGAAAGATCTGTTAATTGTTTACCATTTCACAAATTTGAAAGATCCCTAGTAGTTCTTTTTCCTCATCCAAATGGAGAATGGCAGATATCAGATATGCATTCACTTGGTTTTATACAAAGAATAGAAAGATTTAACAGAAAAGCAAAAAAGATCAAAGCGTATCCATCAAACCTGCTGTTTATCCCAATTGCAACATCCTACATTATAAGATAGCCAAAAAAAAAAAAAAAACCAGGAAACCAGGTACCTAACACAGAGTATACACCTAAAAGTGTCAAAAGAACACAAGTTAGGAACATCTAGTAGCGGTCAAAGGACGATGGGCGCGCTGACCTGTCAGGGCGCTCATAAGGAGCCGGCCTGTTCCTGTAACTTCTTCCCTCATTCCTTGCTGGTCCTCCTCCACTTCCATACCTATCACTGCCCCCGCGTGAGCCACCATCTCTATCATACCCTTTGTCTTTGCCATAACCATTCTGAGGGTAACGATCTGAGCCTCCATACCTATCGCTTTGAAAGCGATCCCCACCAACAGGGTATCTGCATGGTTTACAAATAAGTCAAGCCACACATAACAAGACCCATCACGTTGACATTTGAAATAAACGGGCACTTGTCCCATTGCAATATCCAAAATTATGAATGGCCACCATAATAAGGACCGACCAAAATGCTTAAAGCGCTTATTTTTGTTACTGTGGTTACTGTTATAGCAATAATCTTATACGTGTCAGATACCTGTCACCAACATGGCGATGATCACGGCTCCCATATTTGTCCTCTCTGCTGTCAAAACGATCTCTATCTCCATGGCGACCTCCATCGTAACGATCATCTATGTAGCGATCCCCACGGCCACCACCCCCTCCAAACCTAGAACGTGAAGAAAATGAACCTCCACCCCCACCTCGGTCACCACCTGCTAAAGGGCAGTCCCGGGCCCAATGCCCTGGGCGCCCACACTTGAAACAGTCATCTTGCCCAGCAGACCTATCTCCTCCTCCATAGCTTCCCCTTCCACCAGATGAGTAGCCTCCTCCCCCTCCCCTATAACCATGGTCTCCATCTTCTCCTCCCATTTTTGGTTGGGCCTTGTTCACTGAGATGACCCGATCACCAAACTCCCGTCCATGCATCTCCCGGATTGCATCTTCCATTCCCCGACGATCTGCATATGTAATGAACCCAAATCCACGTGGACGGCCTGTATCTCTTTCCATCATGATCTACATAAACACCAGAGTAAAAGAGCTCACACCAAGCAAAAGCATAACTGCAACTAGTACCAATCAATAGCATAAAGCAACACAAAATAGTTAGCAATTATTGAAGAAACAGTGAGCAGGAAACAAACCAAACAGGACCTTACGGACATTGGCTTGAACTAAGAATGCCTTATTTTAGGAACTTCATTAACCCTCAAACTAAAAAACAAAAGGATGAAGTAAATAAGAATGTCTCTTTCCATCGAGTGGCCAACTCCAATAGGAGGAATAACTCCATTAAACATATGGTAATTAATGGTACAGTCTCTTCAAATCAATCTGAGGTAAAAGAAACACATTGTGTAGGTCTACGATGGCTAGTCTACCGAATGACACAATTGGAGGCCTAGGTTGCATGGTCTTACTTTTGATTCCAGGTATGAAGCCATCTAGTTAAAGAGATCCTTTGAGGAAGAAGAGGTGTTTGAGGTGGTGAAAGCCCTGAATAGTGATAAGGCCTAAGGTCCCAAGAGTGTTTTTTTCTATGGTGTTCTTTCAAGCTTGTTGGGATGTTCTTAAGGTAGATATCATGAATGCTTTCCATGATTTTGACGCTAAAGGTTTGTTTGAAAAAAAGCATCTATGCCGCCTTCAACACTCTTATTCCAAAGAAACCTAAGGCCGTTGATGTTAAGGACTTTCAACCTATTAGCTTAGCAAGTAGAGTTTACAAAATTGTCACCAATCAACAGATTGAAAATGGGAGTGGAGACAATCATTTCCAAGCCTCAGAATGCTTTCATTGGGGCTAGACACATTCTATACTCTATTCTCATTGCCAATAAGTGCCTTCAAAGTAGGAGTAGACCTGGAGAGCTAAGTGTGTTGTGCAACCCTAAACCCTAATCATGTTAACTCGGAATTTTTTATGTATATGCAAAGGAGATGCGAATTTGGGAGAAATGGTATAAGTGGATAGCGCATTGTATTTCCTTGGTACACTTTTCCGTATTGGTGAACACACTCTAATAGGTTATTTTAGTAGTTCCTGTGACTTGAGACAAGGAGACCCTTTGTCCCCACAATTGTTCATTATTGTTATGGAGGCTTTAAGCAAAATGATTTATGCTATAGTGAACAAGAGTCTCTTATCAAGCTTTTTGGCGAGTACTAGGCATGATGGCGCTTTCAACATTTTCCACCTTTTGTTTGTGGATCGTACTTTGATTTTTTGTGGGGCAAAGCTAGATCATCACAACTTACATTACTTGTTCTTTTCAAAGTAACTTATGCTTTGAAACGGTTTCATGTTTGAGTATTAATCTAACTAAATTAGAGTTGGCCCCCCCATTGGCAATGTAAATAATGTTGAAGGTCTGGCTAGCATCCTATGAAATATCTAGGCCTTCCGCTGGGAACTTCGTTTAAAGCCAAATCTATATGGGATGGCATTATTGAGAAGATATAACGTCATTTGGCTGGATGGAAGTGAATGTATTTGTCGAAGGTTGTAACCTTGATTAAAAGTATTTTATCTAATCTGCTTACTTCATGTCTCTTTTTCCTTTTTCCCCTCCCAATTGGTGTTGCCAACCGCATAGAGAAGTTGCAACGAGATTTTTGAAGGGTGGTATCAACAAAGAGTTCAAATTCCAATTGGTTAGCTAATCAGCTAATCTAAAGTTTGTTCTTCGATCTCAGAAGGAGGGTTAGAGGTCCACAATTTACTTTTGTTCAACCAAGCTCTTTGTGAAGTGGCTGGCATTATGCTCATGAAAGAGAAGCCTTGTTGAAGATGGTCATGGATTCTAAATATGGTAGTGTGTGGGGTGGGTATTGTTCTAATGAGGTTCACGGGTCATACGAGGCAGGGGAAGCAAGAATATTATGAGGGGCTGGAGGGAGTTCTCTAGTCTAGATTTTAGGTCGGTGGCGGCTCTAAAATTAGATTTTGACATGAAGTATAGTGTGGGATTAGGCCCTTAAGGCAACTTTTCCAAGCTAAGTCAATTTGGTTCGTACTAAGGATGCCTCTGTGGCAAACCATTTGGTGATTTCAAGCGACCATCATCAATAGAATGTTAAGTTTCTCAGATTAACTCATGATTGGGAAGTAGATCTCTTTACCTCATTCTTTAATTATTTGTACTCCCTCATATTGAGACAAGGAGACGAAGACAAGCTTTGTTGGGTACTTTCCAAGAAAGAGTTGATTGATGTTAGATCATACTACAATGTCCTCGCTCCCCACGATAGCACTCCTTTCCCTTGGACAAGTATTTGGCGAAGTAAGGCTTCTTTGAGAGTGGTGTTCTTTGCTTGGTTAACTACCTTGGAGAAGATTCTAACTATGAATAATCTTAAAAAAAGGCATGTCATTATAGTTGATTGGCGTTGTATGTATAAGAAAAGTGGGGAGTCAGTGGACCGCCTTTTACTCCATTGTGAGTTGGCTAATGCCCATTGGAATACCATTTTCAGCAATGTCGGGTTGGCTTGGGTTATACTTAGTTGAGTAGTAGACCTTTTTGCCATCTGGAATGTGAAATTTGGTAGGCTTCAGAATGCGCTGTGTGGAAGATGATTTTGGTGTGCCTTATGTAGTGCCTTTAAACGGAAAGAAATTACCGGTGTTTTGAAGACCGTGAACAGACAATGGGAACTAAAGAAATTTTTTCTTCAAGCCTCTTTATCTCTGAACAACTACCTTTGACATAAATATTTCTAGCTTTCATAGTTTTCTTGAAATTTTTTTCTTTTTCTAGCTAGGTGTTTCTCTTGTATACTTCATGTGTACTTGGGTTGTCTTTTGCTTTTTTTTTTTAATAAATTTTGTTTACTTATCAAAAAGAAAAAAGCACTCCATCAATTAACTCAAAGTTTTGAGCAAATGATAACAATTAAGGTATATGATAATTTCTATGAAATGGTTTTTCTACAAAGGAAATTGAATTGCTGGAATGTAAAAGGCAATTTGTAGAACTATTAACACCACTTCTCAAAGAGAAAAGGGCATTAAGACAGACATATACAGCAAGGTCATTTACTCACCAGCCCCGTAAATTGAGGTCATGTAAGTTGGTGAATAAGTTATAGGTCCATTACTTACAAGCTGCCATAAAAAATAGAAGACTCTTAAAACAGTATTCCATCTGACCTAAGATGTTGATATGACTCCTAACCCCAGTAGAAAAGAATATTTGGCTCAACACATAGTTATTGGTAAACCATCAAGAAACAATTCAATATATTATAAGACAATGTGGAATGAAATGCAAATATATTTTCAGAGATTCAGCACACAGGAATAACAAATTTTAGAAGTTATCTTTGCAGAGAATTCATCAACCAACAATAAAAGGAAATAAAGAAGTTAAGTCAAAACATAAGATCAGCATACAAGTTGGACAAGAAATAATATTAAGCTCAAAACTAAAGCAGATAACTTACTTTCTCATTGCCATTATGGATAAGGCAATGCAATGTGTTTCAGATTGCAAAGAAATCTTAAACAAACCAGAAGAATCTGCCAGATGGTAGTGTCTGTCATCTGACGATATATGTGATACTGACCTCAAATTGCCCAGTCTCAGATACTAGTTGCAGTATAAACTGGTATCCCTCTTAACCCACCAAACAGTCAAAAAAATGCATGTAATCACTCTAAAATGATTACAAAATCCCACTAAATCTGGTCAATGGTGACAGCATACTTACAGATATGATTATCTTCCAATCAAGACGTCATTAATTTCAACAACAAATATCTAAAGATGAAACCATTGCAGGCCCCCATCTATCAGTCAAAATCAATCTCCCCAGATCCAAACATATGGTGAACATCAGGCAGCAATAATCTTCATAACAAAACATTTCTTGCAACTATGAATCTTTCCAAAATCCAGTATAAACAATATATACAATCAGAATATAACCAATCAGACATTGTCTTCATTTTGGAGACTATGTCCAAACTTATTCATAATATGCTGCCTTCATCAGTGGTTCATCAACCAGAAAAGCAAAATGATTGCAAGATTCAGGCAGATACACTGTCAAAAGATGATGGTTACTAAAAACCTCTTCCAACTGACAAAATGGTGGAACAAATCTAAACCTATAAAACAGAGCCTAGGCATCCAAGCTACCACTAATATGAAAAACTTTCAATCGGCATACCAACGGCTGATTCGTACTAGATCTTTGTGCCCTTGGTAGAATATTGTCAAAGAATGGAGTAAATAGATGAAACAATCTGTGAATATACCGGCTGTGAGTACCCAGAGTCCAGATTTGAACAGATTCAGCAGCTCAGGCAGCCAAAAAAAGATGCACTTCGCTACAAACTCTTGTTTTTGTTAATGTTCTGGTCTTCAAACAAGAACTAGGGAGCTTGTTCAGATAATGGAGTCAGTAATCCAGTCATTACTACCAAGTTATGAAGAATCGATATTTAGTCTAGATGTCAATACAGATTCAGGCATCTGAGCAATCCATCCAATTTGAATAAACATGAAAAAAAAGTTTATACGTTAAGTCAACTGAAAGGATAATCTGAAGTTTCCCAAGTACAGAAACGTAATACGAGATGGCAAAAACTGAGATTTATGGTTCAAGGACTCTTCAAAAGAACCATAAAACTTAAACTGACTTAGACAGTAAAGACAAAGGTATGATCCATCCACCCAATTCAAGCCATGCTCAAAGAGCAGCGATGAAGTTACCCACTAAAAATGGAGACACTGACTTTATGGAACAGCAGATATATATAGAAGTTCAAACTGATCCAAACAGAACCTCAAAGAACCAAGGGTCAAAAGCAGAAGCTTGGACACCACGAGCTGCACTAGCAGATAAAGAGGATCTCATTCCCATCCAAACGCAGTTACTACCTCAGACAAACTGCAGCATTGTGTATTATGAAACTAAATTTGATTCCAGACTTCCGTACCATTGTAGATGCGACCACAATCAAATTACAATTAAAATCGAATACATCTCTAGTTTGAAAGCATACTGGGCAGCCTGAAAACGCTCTCTAAAAGGAAGGGCCCTATTTTGAAAAAGGTGGCAGAAGAGAATTTTCTTTTCCACCATAGTTGTGTAAGACTGAGAAGCAAAGAAGATTGAAGGCATAGCTAACAGGTGAATCTCTGATACAGAATTCAAACTGATGCGGATCACCATTGTTTCAAATCCATAAAAGAAAAATAAGGACACACTATCCAGTAGAAAAACTCTTTTCTCATAAAACCTTAGATATTCAAGATTTTGACATACTAGTGTAAAAGTTGGGAGAGCCAATTAATAAACAAGGTGCATCGCCTTTCATTACGCTAAAATATAAAGTCCTTCAAGCGAATGAATGAAGATACCACTTGATCAAACTACGACCATTTTATGACTCCACTTCGTCACCCTTAAAATCCAGAAAGAATTTCTGTAAGCTCTGCAACTGTACTTCTCAAACTTTGCCACATCATGTGATTTGTCTGCCAGTACATACACCAATATATCCATTCCAAATTTATGAGATTGTCTTATGGATCCCAACCGTATATCCAAAAACCATCTTTCATTTGAATACTTCCTGGCTTGAAAATTTAAAAATAACAATCTGATTAATCTAATCACAAAAAATGATATTCAGGTTCAGCAACTTGAATGCAACCACTCTGACCAAAACCCCTCTAAAAAGATCCATCTACAAGATCTCAGAAGATTGTGACCGTCATTCCCAAAAAACAAAAAGAAAGAAACAATGAGGAAATTAATATTATGAAGAGAAGGAAGAATGAATGAAAATTACTTACTAAAACAAACAACAACAGAAACATTAAAAACCACAGATAACTGCGCTAAATTTGGGGGAATTTGGGGCACAGGAATATGGGGGGTGTTCGGCAAACTACACGGCAACCCACAGCACTGTAGCAACACTGTTCACCATTTTTTTTTTTAAATAATGATTGATATGAGAAAATGAAAAAGCGGTATTGGAAAGTGAAAAATTTTGTTTTGTAGTAATTTTTTTATTTGAATAGTAAATAATGTGATATAAAAAGTGAATGATTTGATATGTTTTTTTTGGGAAAAAGTGAAGTGAATAGTGTGATGAAATGTGAGGGAATGTGACGGGATTTGGGGGAGGTTGCCGAACAAGGCCATGATTTATATTTCAAAGAAAAATAAAATATTTCCTAAACTAATCTCTCGAGTCATCCATCTTAAAAGGGAAGGGGTGTCCAAATAGTTCCAAGGGAATTTGATTTCTGGTACTCATAAATCTGTAATGCCAATTGAATTTTCAACTTGAACTTCGAACAAAAATCATTACTTGCAAAATCAAATGCTAATAAAGACATGAAAAACAACTGCAACTTCAAAAACTATTAAATAGTTTTACTTGCATTCTCTCTTGACATATGATTAAACTACTAGTAACTATTCACGTGGTTTATTTTTAAAATTTTGCAAGTGATGAGCCCAACTGTATTTCTTCTTGACGTTCATGATCCAAAAAGACTAATGCCTTAAACTATCTAAAACAGAAGGAAAATCAAGCAAGCACATGTGCAATTGCATGTTACATTGGACAAGACAATTCAAAGGCAACGAGGGGACACAGAGACATGCAATGGCTGAATGCATCTGAGCTAATCTGAAAACCCACATAAAAGAAATAGATCCCACTCTTCCCAGGCCAAAACACGTTTCGTGATTGTAATGCAACTTCAATCAACCTAAATCCGGCAATAGAGAAAACCACAAGCCACTATGTTTTACAAGTGACCTAAAAAAAGGCTTTTCAGGAGCATATAAGAGATTGCAAACATATACGCTACAACGAGACTACAAGGAGCAATAATGCAAAGAAATCAACGAAATCTCAACTTCCCCTCTTTCTTCTTTTCTAATAAAACGACTGTGCCACAATTGCATACCAATGAAATTCAAAATCCTATCATTTTCGCTTTCCATTTATTTTCTCAGCAACCAAACAGAAAACAATAACAAATCACGAACAGAAATCAAGAGAAAACTGTACCTGGCACTCGACAATTTTGCCGAATCGATCGAAAGCATGGTGGAGCTGTCGCTCCGTGACGTTCCACGACAACCCTCCAACAAATATACGGTTCTCTTCCTTCCCAGCCATAGCAATCTCTCTCACGCACCGGATAAAAATTGCTGAAAGAAGAACGTAAATTCGACGAACTTTCAACAGAGAGTAACGAGTAATGAAAACCCTATACGCCCTGTTTGCTTCACAGGAAAAGAAAATAAAAATTAGAAGCCGAAAGGGATAGGTGCTCACCTCAGTCTTTGTGACTATGTCTTACAGGTCGACGAGTCGCTCGGTACCGAAATGAAACGTGTATTTTAGTAGAATAATTTGGCAGCTTCGGACTATTTTGGGGGGTTTTGAACGAAACCCTAGACTCTAGACGGTACAGGGGCGTGGATCGGGGTACGCTGTTTAGGTTGTCCCTTTGGAATTTTTAACTTAATTAGTTTTAATAAGATCGATTTTAAAAATTATGTTTTTAAAAATTATGATTACTTTTTAAAATTACAAAATAATTTTAATTTTAGTTTAAATTTGTATTTTTTTAAATAAATACCCTTAGCCTCCTTATAGAAATTACATATTTTTTTCTTATTTTAAATTACAATCTTAAACACATTATATTTTCTATAATCTTTTAAAAATATGAATTATTATTAAAAAATCGCAATTTCAAGCCCACAATTAATGTTATTAAGCTACAATCATTTGGAGAAGGTTTTACTCACTTCATGGGCCCAACTTTGGGGGGCTCAACTTAAAAAAAAAAAAAAAAACATATGCGAATGGGAAAGGAAATTGAGAGGAGCTGGTTAAGCATTTTTTAAGGGCAAAATGGACTTTTCAATTAAAAAGTTCATTGAAAAGTCCATTTTGCCCTTAAAAAATTGCCTAACCAGCTCCTCTCCATTTCAAAGAAAATAGAGAGGATCATTCTCCACAAAAGTGATGTTTTGCAGCATCTAATAGAAGGTGTATGCATAATCTAGTTACACCTGATCGAATAGGAACAACAACATTTGATATTTTCTTTCTCTCTCACTTTCTCTTCTTCTTTGGTTCATGTTCACAGAAAATTTTATTTCCTTTTTTTTTTTCTCTCTCCCACTATTCACCCACCACTTCCACGGTAGTCGCAATAGTAACATCCATGGCAGGCGGCAGCCTTCTCCGGTGGATCCCTTTAGGGTAATAAAATTCCTAAATGATTAACCTTCCCCCCTATAGGTTTTAACTTATAATCCAAAAAATGTGTTTTGAGGCATTAGAAACAAATTTTAAGGTATTAAAAACGGATTTTGAGGTTGGGTTTGGTAGAAAATGTTGGGTTGGGTTTGGTAGAAAATGTTGGGTTGGGTTTCCCTCCTAAGTAGAGGATGGCCCAAACATGTGTGTAACTAGCCCATATGGAGACGCCCATTTGGGAGAGTAGGGTTTAATAACCCTATCCTTTGCTGCGGCAAAGAGTAAGAAAAAAATCAGAAATACAAGAAAATAAAAGAAATAGAGCTACCGCCAGAGATAGAGAGAAAGAAAATAGAGTTTCTGGAATTTTCTGTCCAGTCTTGATCAACCGCTCCGATCAACAAGCATTCGTGGTCCGATTGAGCTGAAATTTTGTAGGGATGTTCATGCACGTGACTCCTCATTGTGAACGGTGGAGATTGGATTCTGAGTACTCTGCATCTGTTTTTAGCCCATAAACAGTAACCTCTATTTTGGTGAGATCTTTCTTGAATTCTTGTAGAAGTTGATTTGTGCCAAGAAATTGTATTTCTAGAAGACAGTTGCTGATTGTATGCCTCTAGTTGAGACTAGAGAAGACTCATGTATTCCTATTATTGTTGATAGTGGAATTGTTTGAGTGGACTACGGTCCCGTGGTTTTTTCCTTCTCACATTGGGAAGGTTTTTCACGTAAAAAATTGTGTGTCTTGTGCTTGTGGTGTTTGGATATATATTTTTCGCATATATATTGCTCTATTTTATAGTTTCCTACAGATTCACACAAAGAGGGAGTTTTGTGTATTGTTGTTTCTCCCAACAAAGTGGTATCAGAGCGAGGTGCGATCGAGCGCCCTAAATATCTTGTGTTGAATAATGGAGGCTAATCTAAGTAGAATGGTGTCTTTGAATGGTTCAAATTATCATATATGGAAAGGTAAAATGGAAGACCTACTTTATGTGAAACAATTCCATTTACCTGTGTTTGCGTCTGAGAAGCCAGAAAATAAATCTGATGAAGAATGGACTTTGTTGCATAGACAAGTCTGTGGATATCTTAGGTAGTGGGTAGATGATAATGTTTTGAATCATATTGAGTGTAAGACACATGCATGCACACTTTGGACAAAAACTTGAGGAGTTGTATGCTCGTAAGACCAGAAATAGTAAAATGTTTTTGATGAAGCAATTGATGTATTTGAGATACCAAGATGGAACTCCCTTAACGGATCACTTGAACACTTTCCAATGAATTATTAATCAGCTTGCTAGGATGGGTATCAAGTTTGATGATGAGGTTCAAGGGTTGTGTTTACTTGGTACATTGTCGAACTCTTGGGAGGCATTTAGAATGTCACTATTTAACTCAACTTCAAATGGTATAATCAATATGGATCTAGCTAAAAGTAGTGTATTGAATGAAGAGATGAGAAGAAAATCACAGGGATCCTCTTCACAGTCAGAGGTGTTGATTACAGAAAGAAGGGAAAGGAGTAAGAGCAAAGGTCCGAAAAATAGAGATAAAAGCATAAACAAGTCCAACAGGTTTGCCAATGTTGAGTGTCATCATTGTGGCATAAAAGGGCACATCAGGAGATATTGCAGATAGTTGAAGAGAGAGAACAAAGAGAAAGGGAAGGAGACACAAAATGACGATGGCAAGAATGATGATCGAGTTGCCACCACTACTTCCGAAGATTTCTTCACTATTTATGATGATGATGTCATTAATTTTGCATGCCATGAGACCAGTTGGGTGATTGACAGCGGTGCTTCAACTCATGTTACATCCCGACAAGATTTCTTCACTTCTTATACAGTCGGTGACTTTGGGACAGTGAAGATGGGCAATGATGGCTTGGCCAAAATCGTTGGTATTGGAGATGTGTGCTTGGAGATGAGTAATGGCATGAAGTTAGTTCTTCGAGATGTGAAGCATATTCCTGACATCCGTTTGAACTTGATATCTGTAGGTAAACTTGATGATGATGGGTATTGCAGCACCTTTCATAATGGTCAGTGGAAGCTCACTAGAGGTGCTATGGTTGTTACTCGAGCCCATAAGTTTTCTACTTTGTACATGTTGCAAGCAAAACTCTCCAAAGGCATTATTAATGCAATGGATGACGAGTCTTCTACAGAGTTGTGGCATAAGAGACTCGCCCATGTGAGTAAGAAAGACTTGGAAATATTGGCCAAGAAGAATTTGCTATCAGGAATGAAGAGTGCACCTTTGAAAAAGTGCACACATTGTTTGGCAGGGAAGCAAAACAGGGTTTCCTTCAAGAGTTCCCTTTCTACTAGAAAGACAGGTATACTTGATCTTGTACATTCAGATGTATGTGGTCCTATGAAGACTAGAACACTAGGTGGCTGCCTTTACTTTGTGACCTTCATAGATGATCATTCAAGGAAATTGTGGGTATATACCTTGAAAAGCAAAGATCAGGTATTAGATGTGTTTAAGCAATTCCAGGCCTCAGCTGAGAGACAAACTAGGAAGAAGTTGAGGTGCATCAGAACAGATAATGGGGGAGAGTATTTGGGTCCTTTTGATGAATATTGTAGGCAACAGGGTATTCCGCATCAAAGGACACCTCCGAAGACTCCTCAGTTGAATGGTTTAGCCGAAAGAATGAATAGAACACTGGTTGAGAAAGTAAGATGTTTGCTTTCACAATCACAGTTGCCAAACTCCTTTTGGGGGGAGGCTTTAAGCACATCAATACATGTCCTTAATCTCACACCATGCGTTCCACTTCAGTTTGATGTACCAGACAGGGTTTGGACTGGCAAAGATGTTTCTTATGATCATTTGCGTGTCTTTGGATGTAAGGCATTTGTGCATATTCCCAAAGATGAGAGGTCTAAGCTGGATGTGAAGACCCGACAGTGTATCTTCCTAGGCTATGGCCTAGATGAGTTTGGCTACAGATTGTATGATCCAGTTGAGAAGAAACTAGTGAGAAGCCGAGATGTTGTGTTTATGGAAGATCAAACTATACATGATATTGAGAAGACAGAAAAAGTAGTGCCTCAATACAGTGATGGTTTGATTGACTTGGATCCGACTTCTTTGACATATTTGCCAGCACAGGTTGAACATGATGTTCAAAATGACTACCAAGGTCCAGGTGATACAGATGTTCCTTTACAGGATGAATCTCATGATCAATTGCCAGTACCAGAGATACCACCAGATGTTCCACTCAAAAGGTCTACCAGAGATCGACATCCTTCCACTCGGTATTCTGTAGATGAGTATGTGTTATTAACTGATGGGGGAGAGCCCGAGTGTTATGCAGAAGCCATGGAAGATGAACATAAGTCATAGTGGGTTGATGCTATGCAAGATGAGATGAAGTCATTGCATGACAATCACATTTTTGATTTGGTGAAGTTGCATAAAGGTAAGAGAGCTTTGACAAACAGGTGGATTTACAGGGTGAAGCAGGAAGAACACACTTCACAACCACGGTACAAAGCTAGACTGGTTGTCAAGGGATTCAGACAGAGAAAAGGTATTGACTTTGATGAGATTTTCTCTCATGTTGTGAAGATGTCATCCATTCGTGTTGTTCTTGGTTTAGTAGATAGCCTAGACTTAGAGATTGAACAAATGGATGTGAAAACTGCCTTCCTTCATGGTGATTTGGAGGAAGAGATTTATATGGAACAGCCAGAGGGTTTCAGAGTGAAAGGAAAAGAGGACTATGTGTGTCGGCTTAAGAAAAGTCTTTATGGTTTGAAGCAGGCACCTAGACAGTGGTATAAGAAGTTTGAGTATGTTATGGAGGAGCAAGGCTACAGGAAGACTACTTATGACCATTGTGTTTTTGTGCAAAAATTCCCTGATGGTGATTTTATTATTCTATTGCTTTATGTTGATGACATGTTGATTGTTGGCATGAATTCTTCTATAATTGACAGGTTGAAGAAGCAGTTAAGTCAGTCATTTGCAATGAAGGACTTGGGGCCAGCAAAGCAGATTCTTGGGGTTCGTATTCATAGATCTAGAAAAGACAAGAAGTTGTTTATATCACAGGAGCAATACATTGAGAAAGTGCTTGAGAGGTTCAACATGAACAATGCTAAAGTGGTTAGCTCTCATCTTGCTACACACTTTAAGTTGAGCACAAAGCAAAGCCCTTCGACAGATGAAGAGAAGGAAGATATGGAAAGAATTCCATATGCCTCAGCAGTAGGAAGCTTGATGTATGCAATGGTTTGTATGAGGCCAGACATAGCCCATGCAGTTGGAGTTGTTAGCCGGTTTCTTTCAGATCCAGGAAGAGAACATTGGAATGTTGTAAAGTGGATTCCAAGATATCTACGAGGGACTTCCAAGTTGTGTCTTAGCTTTAGGAGTGGTAAACCAATGTTGGTTGGCTATACGGATTCTGATATGGCTGGAGATGTGGATACCCGTAAGTCTACTTCGGGTTACTTGATCACTTTCTCATGAGGGGTTGTTTCTTGGTAGTCAAGGTTACAAAAATGTATTGCACTTTCTACAATTAAAGCAGAGTTGATTGCAGCAACGGAAGCTTGTAAAGAGTTGCTATGGATGAAAAAGTTTTTACAGGAGCTTGGTTTCGAGCAACAACAATATGTGTTGTTTTGTGATAATCAGAGTACTATCCACCTTGCAAAGAACTCTTCATTTCATTCGAGATCGAAACATATCGATGTAAGGTACCATTGGATAAGAGATACTCCCAATGACAAGTTGTTAACTCTTGAGAAAATTCACACCGATGATAATGGCTCTGATATGTTAACGAAGGCTCTAACAAGGGAGAAGCTTGAGACTTGTCGCTCGATCGCCGGGATGGCGAATCCCTCCACCTAGTCGGGAAGGGGGAGATTTGTTGGGTTGGGTTTCCCTCTTAAGTAGAGGATGGCCCAAACATGTGTGTAACTAGCCCATATGGAGAGGCCCATTTGGGAGAGTAGGGTTTAATAACCCTATCCTTTGCTGCGGCAAAGAGTAAGAGAAAAATCAGAAATACAAGAAAATAAAAGAAATAGAGCTGCCGCCAGAGATAGAGAGAAAGAAAATAGAGTTTCTGGAATTTTCTGTCCAGTCTTAATCAACTGCTCCGATCAATGAGCATTCGTGGTCCGATTGAGCTGAAATGTTGTAGAGATGTTCATGACACGTGACTCCTCATTGTGAATGGTAGAGATTGGATTCTGAGCACTCTGCATCTGTTTTTAGCCCGTGAACAGTAACCTCTATTTTGGTGAGATCTTTCTTGAATTCTTGTAGAAGTAGATTTGTGCCAAGAAATTGTATTTCTAGAAGACAGTTGCTGATTGTATGCCTCTAGTTGAGACTAGAGAAGACTCATGTATTCCTATTATTGTTGATAGTGGAATTGGTTGAGTGGACTACGGTCCTGTGGTTTTTTCCTTCTCACATTGGGAAGGTTTTCCACGTAAAAAATTGTGTGTCTTGTGCTTGTGGTGTTTGGATATATATTTTCCGCATATATATTGCTCTATTTTATAGTTTCCTACAGATTCACACAAAGATAGAGTTTTGTGTATTGTTGTTTCTCCCAACATAAAAGTGGCCAGGGAAGGTGACCCACAGCTAAGTTGTGGATCACGACCAGACCCAAGTTTTTTTTTTCTCTTTCTCATTTTGACTTGGTATGGTTGTTCTCACTTTTATTTTTTACATTTTTCTTAAATTGATGTTATGTCACCTGATAATTGGAGACTGCAAAAGGAATGTTATCATAATGAACCTAATAGTTGGGGCTCTCATTCTAAAAAAGTACACTTATTCTCTTTAAATTATCACTTCATTGTTGATATTCCTCTAAAATTATGATTGAGTCAATATTTCCTTCAAACTATTAAAATTTGTCAATATCTCTCTCAATAACAAAAATACATTTCATAATTTATTTTTTTTTTAAAAAAAGAAACTTAAATATTAAAATAAAACCATAAACTAAACAAACAAATAAACGAAAAAAAAAATAAAAACACCTACTGGGTCAAATAGGTTGAACAGGTCACATTTGAATATAAATGGGTGAGCCATCTGCCAACCCAAATTGCCACCTTAGCTCATGCATAAAGCATCCACATTAAGCTCTTAAAAATTTAGTTAAATTTAACTTTCAAAATGTATTTTTTTAGATATAGCTAGTTATTTTTTAAGATTACCAAATATCAAACTCTCTAAATATTTTTCTACTTTAACCAAATATTATTTTTTATTGTGAAACCAAACTGCTTTTAACTACCATGAAACCCACTTTTATACTTACATACATGGAATTCTTTATTGTGAAACCAAATTATTTTATGTGCCCAACATAAAAATAGCACTCATATTAATATGGAACAAATTAACATTAAATTCTCAAAAGTTTAGTTTTGAAGATGACCAGCAGTTAAATAAAATAATCTGATAAAAATAAATGATATTTACTTTTTATATCTTTAGATTTAAAGAGGAGGCCTGGCAAATGTTATATTTAACATTTGATAAATAGTTTGATGTGGGGGACCTTTTATAGATTTTGTTAAAATTTTAAAAAAATGTTAGAAATAGAGAATTTGATGTGAATGTTCTGAGCTTATGTTTCATATGCTTATCTACAAACCAAAGACTATAATCAATGACCGGCCACTGTGGTGAATGAGTTGCTAGTGGATGAAATAGTGTAGCTCAATTTTGCCGAAGACATGAAAGTACGTGTTTTTGGCTTCTTGTAGTGAAAGAAGAAGAAACGAGAAAAAGTGGAAAAGACGGTGAGGTTGGAGGCAGCACATAGTAGATGAGTGTTTTGGGAGTGGTGGATAATGTTGTCTTTTGCCACAACCAAGATGAGAGCATAAACAGCATGTGTAGGGGGTGTCAATGCGATTACGGTTAGCGGTTAGTGGCAATAATCGCTAATCATAACCGCCTTAGTGGTTACTAGATTTTACTAATCGCAACCGCTAACCGCCTAGCGGTTAGTGAAATATGTAACTGCCCCGCTAACCTCTTTTTCAAAATTGGGCTTTTTGGGTGTTTTTGGACTTTTATTACTACAGTATCATACACTCATACTATGATACTAAGATTGGTAGGTTTATAAATGGTCTCACTCCTTATGAAATTATTATCATATTTACTTATAAGTTTTTTTTAATTGAACTTATTATCTAATGGTAATGCTCAAACTCCTAAGTCTTTAATTCTTAATGATTTAATGGCCATACACTCATACTTAAATTATATGATCATATTTCTCCAAGAGGTAGCTCAATCGGCTGAGA
This sequence comes from Carpinus fangiana, assembly GCA_006937295.1. Lineage (NCBI taxonomy): Eukaryota > Viridiplantae > Streptophyta > Magnoliopsida > Fagales > Betulaceae > Carpinus > Carpinus fangiana. The sequence goes on from CM017321.1 coordinate 21,374,536, forward strand.
CCATGCCTAATGAAGCGAAGGTCTCTAGTTCGAATCCCCTTCCCCCCTCTTGTGTGGACATGTCAAAATATATATATATATATATATATATGTATGTATATATAATCATATTATCTCACAAATCACAATTCATATTAATATAATAAAATTATCTTAGATCTAAGAATAAAAAATAATATAATATATGTTTCATAAGTATAAAGTATCTAATAATATTTTGATTCAATTGTGGTTATAAGTAACATATTGTTTAATGAATCCAATATTAATTACTTAATTTAATATTATACGAATCACAATATCATTGTACATGGATTTCTTGATCCCACTGCAGCGGAAGCTTGGGCAGCTTTAATGGCGGTGCAACTCAGTAACGAGATGGGGATAACTCGTATTCAGTTCGAGGGAGATGCTAAGAATGTCATTAAAGCAGTGCAGGCCGACGGTGTGGACGATTGTGGGTGGGGCCAGATCACGGAGGACATTTTCTTCTCATTGCAGTCCATTCCACAATGGGAGATGGGATATTCTCGTCGTGATACAAATAAAGTTGCTCATGTTTTAGCCAATTTGGCTGTAGCTGATGACATAGATATGGTGTGGCTTTATAGGCCACCGGACTGTATTCACAAACTATTGCAAGCAGATTCTTCTGCTTTGCAGACTATTCAATAATATGATTGATATTCTATTCAAAATAATAATAATAATAATATGATTAACTTAAATAAAATATTTGAATTGTCATTGAATCATATGATTAAGTATTGATCTTATACATTTATATTATTCAATATGCATAATTGCATATATGTATAATTACTTAATATATACTAAATTTCAAAATATTATAATAAGAATGTATGATATAAGTACTTACAAAGATAGTTAATATGTAACTACAAACTAATTAATAAATATGTTACTTATGTAATTTATGTTACTTGTTGCTAACATATCATATATATATATATTATTACAAAGTTACAAGCATATCATATATATAAATATTATATATGAATAATTTGTTATTATATAATCATATAAATTTTAATGACAATACATTAATACTTCAATTGTGGTTATAAGTAACACATTGTTTAATCCAATGTCAATTAATTAATTTGATATTATACGAATTATATTATCATTGTACATTAATAATATTATTAACTTTAATAAGTATTTGAATTGTTATTGAATCATATGATTAAGTATTGATCTTTTACATTTATATTATTCAATATGCATAATTACAAATATGTATAATGTATAATTATAATTTATAACATATATAGACTTATAAGTTGATAACATACATTGGAACTAAGTCTATAGATACTTAATTGTTCATTGTTGTATTAATATAAACTTGTATACTTATAACTTATGACTTATGAATATATATGTATAATTTGTTATTATATAATCAAATGATTTTATGATTAATTGATCATGTAATATAATCATATAAATTATAGTAATAATATATTAATACTCAAATTATGATTTAATTATCTAAAACAAAAATGTGATTTAATCATTAATGATCAATTAATTATGTTATATGTATAAATATTATTAGAATTATAATTATAAAAATATAGTATATAAAAAACGGTTACGGTTATCCTATAACCGTTAACCCTATAACCGTTACCCTATAGCGGTTAGCGGTTGACGGGCGGTTAATAACCGCTCGCATTGAAACCCCTAGGCATGTGTCCCATGATAGGTTAGCTGGAATAAGAGGATCCTCTCCATTTCATTTGGAAAAAAAAAAAAAAGAAAAATATATTCATTTAGTGTAAAATGAAAAATAATATTGTCTTAACATTAAAGTTGAAGGATAATATTTACAAAATTACCCCTCATTTTATACTAATAGATATTCTCCATTTAAAATAAAACGGAGAGGATCCTATTTCAAGCTAGTTAACACACTTTCATCTATATTTAACACCCAAATCTGACTGGGGGCAAACTCGTGACAAACTGGAAGTTCGGGAAAACAAGTGGCAGAATCAACCCTTTACCGTTTTGTTCAATTAAAACAATATTAAAACATAAATAGAGGTTCCCTTTTTTCTTGTTTGGGCTTCAAGTAGAGGCTCCTGAATATAAATAAATAGGTCCTCTTCAAACTTTAATACGGCTCCGGGCAACATTTCCTCTTGCACAGTATCCGATGAAGTATATCATTGACTGCATTTTGCACAACAAATGAAATTTAGATGTCAACTAAAAGGACAATCCGAAAAACTTCAAGCTTAAAATAAAATATGTGATTCTCAAGCCAAAACCCAAGTTTCTAAGAAATGACCAGAGCGATTGATGTCTTCAAAATTGAGCAATTACAAGGATTAAACTCATCACTACAAATAGAAGTTATTAAAAACTAATATGGCATTGTTCAAGAAATAATGAAAATGATTAGATAACTAAGGGTGCTATAAATCAAAGAAAATCCACCAGAACCATACATTTTTTAATCATTTCAGTTCCATAACACATTAACTTCACAGTATTAATTAACAAATACACAATTCCAACACTAGGCAGCAACAACAAAAAAACGTTCAAAAACGTTAACTTGTTTGTTTCATAAGTAGGAGAAGAATTGAAACCCAGTTCAAAGCAGAAAGAGCATTGAAAAGTTGGTAACCACAGAATGTCAGCATGCTCCAACGATGTATTACCACCCAACACTGGCCGCAAAATGAGCAAACAAAAACAAGTTCCAACAATCCTTCTTGGGGCACCATAAAAAGAAACAGCTCATATGTCTTACCTAACTAGGAATTCCTGCTTCGTCCTTGAAGGATTTCCTTTTTGCGTCGATGATAATATTTTTGTTGTATTTGAGACATGCCACTTGTATCTGTCATCATAATTCTTTCTTCCTCTTTCACTTGTTCCAATCGAAGCTTTTCTTGCTTAATGCGCATTCCTTCTTGCATAAGGCGAAACATCTCTTTCTCTTCAAGGTTGAAATCACCCAACAGGTCCTCCTGCCTAGAAAGGTTGAAATTTAAGTACATAGTTTAAGATATTAGATAGCTACAGTAACAACACATTATGCTAAGGCGTGAATATGGTTGAAGCAGTCCACCCATTCTATAATGATGAACATATCTACTTTTTCCCTTTACACAGGGTAATAACCACATTAGCAGACCTAGTATGGCATAGTTGCTGACTTCCCAACACCCAGCTGATCGGATGCCTTTCAGTTAGTGTAAAAAGGACAGCTAGAAAGTAAACCTTAAGTACAAGCACCGTAGGTACAATACACAGTGAAAGTGCCGAAAACTATGGAACACAGAGAATTTAAGTGACTAATTTTTATTTTTTTTTCCCTTTATAATAGGGAAACTCATTTACTCTGTTATAATTACCACCCTATTTGCAATATCCCCAATGTTTTAAATTTGCAACGTCCCTCCAACCTACAATTGAGGTCGCAATGTCCTCCTTCCGCAACCCAAAATGGGAAAAATTCCCAACATAAGACAATCTTTTTTGAAAAAAATGAAAAAACAACAAATTGAGGGGAAAAAAAAAAGGTGGGTGGGTGGGGGGGGAGATAGGCAAAAATTCAGGGAAAAAAAAAGAGAGTAAAAATTCAGAAAAAGGGTAAAAAAAAAATATTGAATTTTTTTAAAATTTATTTTTCCAGGTTTTCTTTTATCTCAAGGCATTTTCGTCATTTTGGGAACAGAAGGGGCATTACAACCTCAATGAAACATTGAGAGACATTGCAAACATGGTGGTAGTTAGAGAGGGGTAAATGTACTTTCAGAAAATCATTTAGAAAAATAAGGTAACCAAAATCTAAAACCTTGAATGAGAGATTTCAAAGAAAAGCATTCATTCAACTAAGGGAAGCTCAATTATCTCTCTTCATAACAGCATGCTCAAGTAATTGGAAGTACCCTTGAAACAATTAAACAGAACAATTTGGCTCAAGCATACTACAAACCGAATGAGAAAATCGAAGGAAGTTGGAGCATTCAAATTGGATAAGTATGGCACTACTGCATCACTAAAGGGACAGTGAATGGTTGTTAGACCTCTTAGGCAACAAGGAATGATGCAAGATTAGGAATTTTGAAAGTTGCATACAAAATTTTTAGGGGAAAGTCAACATACCCCCCTCAAACTTTCAATTGTGACAATGTTCCCACAAACTACCACAATATTGTCAAAGTCCCCCCAATAACAAAACTACCCTTAGTAAAAATTAAAACAAAAAATACTAAAACTTCTAAAAAAACTTAAAAGTAAAAAATAAAATCAAATCAAAGGGGTGGCCAAATTTAAAATTTAAAAAAACAAAAAAAATCCTTTTCATAAGAAAAAAAAATTAAAAATTTTCAATTTTTTTTTATAAAAATTGAAAAATTTTGTTTTTTTAATTATAATTTTTTTTAAAAAAAATAAGAATTTCCGTTTTAAAAAAAAAAAAATTAAACATTTTCGTAAAAATAAATAAATAAATTTTAAAAAAAAAATCATTCTTTTTTAAATTAAGAATTTTCATTGTTTAAAAATATTAAAAACTATTATTATTATTTTAATTTATAAGGGTATTTTTGTCTTCTTAAGAAATATATATGAGCATTTTTGTCTTTTTGCAAGCCTTAGAGGGAGACATCGACAATGTTTTGGTAATTTGCGGATAACATTGTCGCAATTGAAAGTTTGGGGAGAAATTGAGTGATAGTTTGAGGAAGGCATGTGGGCTTTACCCAAAATTTTAAATAGAGCACAAGGAACATAGCAGCAACAAGAAAGCCAATAAACGTAAGCTATACAACCACTACAAGTTACAAAATAATATTACAATACACAATAATTACATGAAGCTCTCTAGAAACTTCAAATTCAAACTTTTCTGTCACAGAAAATACAACAGGGAACTCTACTATCCCTAAAGCTACATATTTTCCAGAGCATGCACATGTTATATTTTACATAAACCCCTTCAGATCCTTTCGTGGCAAGCCAAATTACCTTACGGCTGTGGGTAGTCCTGCTTGACTTTAACAACAGAAGCATCCACATATAATTTTGACCATGTGACAGTCCTTTAACCCAGTCATCCTCGTATGCAAGACAATAGATATAATTACCAGCAAACAAACAGCAACAACTAGAACACTCATATTTCCCCTGGTCCAACTATTCAAAATGAACTCTGCAGTCACCTTACCAACAAGACTACCCATCGAATTATTCAACTTTATAATCTCAACTGCATTCAGAATACCATCGAATGCATAATGATCTCTTACTTGAAAGCCCTACACTAACACTTAAAGCCACTGAACATACAAATTGAAACACAGCAAACCAAACGAAATACTAGCAATATCACAAAAATGCAACCCAACAAGATACTTAAACCCTGACATCACCGGAAACACGTGTGTTATATTGACATCAGGAATTGAATCATTCCTACTACTAATCACTTGGGCTGTATTATACATATTATCAGGAGGAACCTCACAGCTCGCCCTGCCCATCATCTCCCACACAGAACACATAGATGTAACAAATGCATAACTAATCACAAAGCGTACCGATCACTGTCACTGAAGGTCCAAAATTCACCTTAAAAACTTAAACACAAAATCACTTTTCTGATTATTCAGTAAGGTTTACTCTTAATCTTCCAAAACCCACCTCCAGAATCAAACACCCATCTCAAGAAACCTCGCAGCAGCTCAAAACCAACCTCAGGATCACAAGCTAAACACATTGAAGAAGCAAAACCTATAAACCAAAGTCAACCAAGTTGAACAAAACACAACCCAAAAATCAACCACATTATCTCCAAAACCCATGACCAAAATAAAAAATTAAAAAAAAAAAAAAAAAGGTGCCAAAACCTCAGAAAGTCAGCTCCAATGGCCTTCAGACAGAAATCAGAAAGCCCCAATTCTTCTCTTTTTAAAGAAAAACAGAAGAAACCCAAATGCGGGATAGAGGAGAAATGGGGGAAATCTCAACCTAAAAATCTTCAGTGGAGAACAAAAGATGCACATATACATGTATCTAGACATCAATATGTGTAAATCAAAGGAATGAGATGACAGATTGAGAAAATGTAAGCTAAAGAAAAAAAGCTCATGAGGGAGAAATGAACTTGGGGCTTGTCGTCAGTCCCCTTGGAGATGGAGAAATGAACCTTCTCGCGGGTGAGAAGGCTTCTGGTGAAGTGCATGGCTGAGTGAAGTCGGTGCACAGGAGAGAGAGAGAGAGAGAAGGAATATAAAAGGCTGAAAAAAGAATTGGCGTAGCTATAGCATAAGCTAGATCAATTGGAGAGGGGGGGGGGGGGGGGGGTTTAAGGATCTAGAGTATTTTAGCTAGCACAATGTGAATGGCCACCATGATTATAAAAAGGACTGCTCAAAATGCTTAAAGTACTTATTTTTGTTACTGTTGGTGCTAATTTAACAATAATCTTAAACGCCAAATACCTGTCACCAAGGAGATGATCACGACTCCCATAGTTGTCCTCTCTGTTGTCAAAACAATCCCCATCTCCATTGTGACCACCATCATAATGATCATCTATGAAGCGATCCCCACGGCCACCACCCCCTCCAAACCTAGAACGTGAAGAAAATGAACCTCCAACCCCACCTTGGTCACCACCTGCTAAGAAGCAGTCCCGGGCCCGATGCCCTGGGCGCCCACACTTGAAACAACCATCTTTCCCAGCAGACCTGTCTCCCCCCCCATAGCTTCCCCTTCCACCAGACAAGTAGCCTCCTCCCCTATAGCCATCCTCTAAATCATCTCCACCTGTTAAGGGGCAGTCCCGAGCCCAATGCCCTAGGCGCCCACACTTGAAACAGCCATCTTTCCCAGCAGACTTATCTCCTCCCCCATAGCTACCCTTTCTACCAGACGAGTAGCCTCCTCCCCTATAGCCATGGTCTAAATCTTCTCCACGTGCTAAGGGGCACTCTCGGGCCCAATGCCCCGTCCACCCACACTTGAAACAGTCATCTTGCCCAGCAGACGAATTTCCTCCTCCATAGCTTCCCCTTCCACCAGATGAGTAGCCTCCTCCCCAATAGCCATGCTCTAAATCTTCTCCTACCATTTTTCTTTGGGCCTTGTTCGCCTTGTTCACTGAGATGACCCGATCACCAAACTCCTGTCCATTCATCGCCAGGATTGCATCTTCCATTCCTCGACGATTTGCAAATGTAATGAACCCAAATCCACGTGGACGACCCGTATCTCTTTCCATCACGATCTACATAGACACCAGAGTAAAGGAGCTCATGTCAAGCAAAACCATAACTGCAAGTAGTACCAATCAATAGCATAAAGCAACACTAAAAAGTTTGCAATTACTGAATAAAATCTTTTTCTGATAAGTAATGCAAATCATATTAAAATCAGCAAAAGGCACCTATGTACAAACACAGTATACAAGAAAGGCACAACAAAACGCCAACCCAACCCAACCCAAACAAAAGCCCCATAGAACATCGAAACCCTAGACCCTTATTACTCGAAACCACAATCGTATCCTCCTCATCAAAGGCAGAAAGGAAGGCCACGGCCTTTTCCTCTTTCCCCTTAGTGCAGAACCCCACCTTGGACTAATTACTGTTAACAAGAATTCGCACTTCATAAACCCTCAAAAGTAAAATAAAAATTTCAAAAAAAATTTAAAATGAGTTTTTTTTTTCTTTTTGAGGGGGGGAAACAGGGTTGCAACCTCCACAAATCCACACTAACAAGCATTTCAGGCAATCATCCTTTCAGTACTCCAGCAATTAACTCCTCAAAGTTTTGAGCCAATGATAACAATTAAGGAATACGAAAAATGTCGATGGAATAGTTTTTCTATAAAGGAAATTGATTTCCAAATAACCACTTCAAATATAACTAAAACTTTAAACAATATTAGCTTTGCAAAAGGCAATATGTAGAACTATTAACACCACTTTTCAAAAAGAAAAAAGCATTAGGACACATGCGCATACAGTGAGGTCATTTACTTGCCAAGCCCATACATTGAGGTCATGTAACTTGGTGACTAAGTTAGAGGTCCATAACTTACAAGCTGGCAGAAAAACTAGAAGACTATAAAAACAGTATTCCATCTCAACAAATATGTTGATATCACTTATAATCCAAGTAGAAAAAAATATTTGGCTTAACACACAATTATTGGTAAGCCATCAAGAAGCAATTCATTATATTATGAGACAATGTGGAATGAAATACAAATCTATTTTCAGAGATCCACGAAGCACACAGTAAAAACAAATATTAGAAGTTATCTTAGCAGAGAATTCATCAACCAAAAATAATAGGAAACAAAGAAGTCAAAGCATAAGATCAGCATAGAAGTGAGACAAGAAACAATACTAAGCTCAAAACTAAAGCAGATAACTTACGTTCACTTTGCCATTATGCGTAAGGCAATGCAATGTGACTCACATGGCAAAGAATTTTTAAACAAAACAGAAGAATCTGTGATGCAAAAGGCAAAGAACAAAATATTGGTTTCTGGGGTTATTAGTATCTAATTTTCCTAATTTTCAAGAGTCAAAAGTGTTTTTATAATTCAATAAATGGGCATCCCTAGATTATTTTAGGCAATTCAATAAATGGATGTTGCCCTAGATTATGTTAGGTAAGCCAATAAATGGGTGCTAACCTAGGGTTTAATTGTTGGTCTATTTATCTTAATTACTCCAATGGAGGCAGATTTGATGGAATAGAAAAATTGAAGAATTTATCTAGCTTCTGTCTCTTATTTCTCTCACTTCTCTTTAGCCTTTCCCCTCACTTTGTCCAAATCTCAAGATTGTATTTCTGTGAATATAGTTCGTCCTGCATACATTTTGGTATCAATCAAATGGATAATCTGAATTTCTCAAGTACAAAAACTTAATATGAGATGGCAAAAACTAAGATTGATGCTTCAATCACTCTTCAAACGAAGCATAAAACTTAAACTGGCTTAGACAGTACAGACAAAGGTATGATCCATCCATGCAATTCAAGCCATGCTCAAAGAACAGCAATGATATGTAACAGAAAAAATATATAGAAGTTCAAACTGATCCAAACAGAACCTCAACGAAAAAAGTAAAAAGCAGGAACCATGGACACCAGGAGCTGCACTAGCAGATAATAGAATCTCATTTCAATCCAAAAGCAGTTATTACCTCAGACAAACTGCAGCATTGTGTATCATGAAACTGAATTTGATACCAAACCTTAGGACCATTGTAGATGCAACCTCAATCAAATTACAATATAAAATCAAATACATCTCAAGTTGGAAAGCATATTGACCAGCCAGGAAACGCTTTTTAAAGGAAGGTGCCTATGTTGTAAAGGTGGCAGATGAGATTTTTTTTTTAACCACCATAGCTGAGTAAGACTGAGAAGCAAAGAAGATCGAAGGCTTAGCTAATAGGCGAATCTCCGATATGGAAATCAAACAGACACGGATCTCCATTGGTTCAAATCCATAAAAGAAAATAAGTGCACTCCATCCAGTAGAAAGACTCTTTTCTCATATAACCTTAGATATTCAATTTTAGACCTACTAGTGTAAAATTTGGGAGAGCCAATTAATAAACAAAGTGCATCTCCTTTAATTTAGATAAAACAAAAAGTCCTTCAAGCGAATAAATGGAACTACCACTTGATCAAACTACAATCAGTTTCTGACTCCAGTTCATCACCCATAAAATCCAGAAAGAATTTCTGTAAGCTCTGCAACAGTACTTCTCAAACTTGGCCACATCATGTGATTTGTCTGCCAGTCGGTACACCAATATATCCATTCCAAATTTATGAGATTCTCTTATGGATCATAACCACTTTTCCAAAAACCATCTTTCATTTGAGTACTTCCTGGCTTTAAAATTTAACAATAACAACCTGATAAATCTAATCACAAAAATGATATTCAGGCCAAAACACGTTTCGTGATTGTAATGCAACTTGAATTAACCTAAATCCCACAATAGAGAAAAACACAATCCACTATGTTTAACAAGTGACCAAAATAAAAAAGCTTTTCACGAACATATAAAAGGAGCAATAATGCAAAGAAAGCATCGAAATTTCAACTTCCCCTCTTTCTTCTTTTCCAATAAAACTACTTGGCCACAATTGCACACCAAACTGATATTCAAAATCCTATATTTTCGATTTCCTTCATTTTCGCAGAACCAAACTGAAAACAATAACAAATCGCGAAAAGAAATCAAGAGAAAATAGTACCTGACATTCGACAATTTTGCCGAATGGCTCGAAAGCATGGTGGAGCTGTCGCTCCGTGACGTTCCACGACAGTCCTCCAACAAATATCCGGTTCTCTTCCTTTCCAGCCATCAATCTCTCTCACGCACCGAAAAAAAAAAATGCTGAAAGAACAACGTAAATTCGACGAAAATTCAACAGAGAGTGACGAGTAATTAACAAAAACCCTAAAGTCCCGTTTGCTTCCCAGGAAAGGAAACTAAAAATTAGAAGCCGAGAGGGAATGGTGCTCACCTCTAGTCTTTGTTTGAAATGGAAGAGCCATTTAATAAAAAGGGCGTAAAATTTAAGACAAGATTACCCTTATTTTTTAAGAGAAGGACAATTATGTCCCACCCCTTTCCTAAAGTTCGTCTCCGGTTCAAACTCCGTTTCCTCACGGTGATTACAATGGACATTTCCTTAATTAATAACGATTTGCCAGATTTGGTTTTGAAAATTTTTAGCCTTCACAAATAAGGAAAGAATTTGAAGTTTGGAAATTAAAAATTGATCTCGACAATTTTCACAACGGTTGAAACTTTGCTACATTAGCATTTATGACTTTAGTATTTATCATATTTTACCACAATTATATATATATATAGTGAAGAGTAATGCTAGGGACCATTTTTATCCTCTTTTTATTCTCATGAAATTGATATGTCTTTTAAAATCATCACTAAATTTTGAATAAATTACTATTAAATTTTGATTCAATGGTGATTTTAAAACTCACTTATAAAAATAAAATAAAAATATAATCCGATAAGATTTGACACAAGTTGCGAGAGATCCACACGCTGAGCTTCACAAGGAAGAGCGTCAATAATTATACTAGTGGGGCGCTAATTCAATACCAAAAAGTGTTGTTTCAACATCCTCCTCTCAATCTAATGGATTCCACATGTGAGAAAAGGGAGTCTTTGTTGAAAATCATCCGCTTAAATTGAATATTGTTATTCTTCACACCCATTTATCATACTCATTTTACACCAGCTCACGTATCATTTTGTTTTGATATGAATTGCCACTTAAAATAAGCCACGTCAATTAGTGTGAAATTGGTGAAATGAGTAGCATTACTCACTTCAATTAATTACAATGTTCACCAATATTTCAAGAAGTTTTTCCTTATAACGTTCTAACATTGTTGACTGGCATTTGACAGCAACAGTTCTCATCACTAGGAGCACTTCCACTTGATTTCACTACTGATGATACTGCCTCAAGGAGAAAAAAGGGTCCAGAAGAAAAGATGTTTCTTATTATCACCATTTCACTTGAAAGAAATGGATACAAAGTGCATTACATACTTGAGAAATGAATGCAGATTGCATTGCGTATTCGACACAGTAAAACAATTACACCATGTGAGATGCATAATTTACATGAATTTACATGAAATGGCGCACTTGTCAACCAAGGATTGAAATGTGTTCAAATTATTCGGGTAAAAGAGGCAGCCTAGCAACACTCGTAGCCCCAGAACTGCCAGTTAGTGATGAAGAATCCGTGTCTTTTCGAAAACTAGAACTCGATTTAGGGGATTTAGAGAAGTTTTTCTTGCTTAACCTTTGGGGGAGAATCTGCAGCCTGGGATTCAGCTCAGTACCTGAGTTCTCAGCAGCCAACTGGTAGCTTTCCACTAGTTCAAGCTGCCGGGCAATTATTTCGGAGCGTCTAGGGAGGAGCTCCACTGGCTCTCCACCAGGAATTACAATATATTCAATTGCAAGTCGGACCTCCTATCACAAAACAAACAGGGTACATATAATAAAACAGTTACAACCAAGTACAATTTCCACATAATAGGCTTGCTACAAAAGTCAAGAGAAAGTTTAGTTTAGTTCAAAGCGAAACTAGCAAATATTTGTAGATTATGTCATTCAACCAACAATCGCTCAAAAGATAATAGGATAGCTGAATTTTAAAATACTCTTGAACGAATGAAAACAAGAATGGAAAATATTTATGGGAAAGGACTTGCACCTCCAAGGCATCAATCTCTTCTAGCGATGGTTTTCTTTTTGGAGCATCATCTTCAATTTCAATGTCAAAAGAATTTTTGAGTGACGGCTTTGATACTGGACCAAATGATTCCATTTCAAGAATCATGCGAACTGCCTTGACCATTTGTGCCATGGTATTTGACTGCAATAGCAGATGCTAAATATTAGATTGGTAAAACTTTGATGTGATTAAAAAAGGAAAAAAGCAATCGAAGTATACCTTAATAACAAATACAGGCAACTGGTGGAATTTTGCTACACTGCGGATCCATGGGTTCTGCTTCATCTCAGAACTGGATGCCAGAATTGCATCTGCTGTTCCGATGTCGTCTGTTACATCTATTTCATTATCAAGCCCCATCACCATTGCTACTTGTAGTAGATCAGCTTCAAGGATCTGAACACATCCATACCAACCAAAAATCAAATAAGTACTTCCAAGTTTTCTGCCTTGGGTACAAAGAAATTATGCAGCTCCACAATGGCATTGTGACAAAATTCTTCATACTTTCTGCTTATATCAAAAACTATACCAAATGTTTTACTAAACATAGGCAGCTTCTGAAATAAGGTATAATCCTATAACTTCCATGTTAGGAATTATTTACAAAATTCCCATCTTACATGAATTTTTTCCCTTTTTATTCTCCTTGCGAGTGTTACAAATTGTATTGAGAAGCTCCAACGTGATTTCTTATGGGGGGTTAAGTGAAAAGTTCAAATAATACCTGGTGAAATGGTCCAAAGTTTGTACACCGATCTCCGAGGGAGGATTGGGGAACTTGTCAATGTTCAATCATGCTCTCTTAGGCAAATGGCTTTGGAGCTATGGGCTTGAGAGAGAGACTTGGTGGAGAGTGGTGGTGGACTTTAAATATGGTAGTGCATGGGGAAGGTGGTGTTCTAGTGAGCCTATTGGGGCGTATGGGATGGGTTTATAAAAGAATATTAGGAGGGGTTGGGGGAACTTTTGCAGTCATGCTAGATTTGAAGTGAAAGATGGATCCAAAGTTAGATTCTGGCATGATCTTTGGTGTGGGGATATCATCCTTAAGGAAACCTCTCCAGTTTTATTTGGAATTGCTAGCATAAAGGATGCTTTTGTTGCGACTTTTGTGGAATTTTCTGGAGGTGTCATTCAGTGGAACGTGAGCTTTACTAGAGCGGCTCATGATTGGGAGATGGAAGCCTTTGCCTCGTTGTTCAGGGTGTTGTATCAGCAAGAGTGAGACAAGAAGGGGAGAACAAGTTGTGGTGGGTCCCCTCCAAAAAGGGTTTGTTTGGTGTTGAATCTTTCTACAATGCCATGGGTTTTCATAATTGTGTCCGTTCCCTTGGAAAAGTTTTTGGCAAACTAAGGTTTCGTTGAGGGCGGCCGTTTTTGGTTGGTTGGCGGCCCTAGGAAAGATCCTTACTATAGACAATCTCTGAAAGCAGCACGTCATTGTGGTTGATTGGTATCGTTTATGTAAAAGAAATTGGGAGTCCATGGACCATATTCTATTTCATTGTTCTTCAGTTAATTTGAGTTGTCTTGGGTCATGGCTAGACAATTAATCAATTTATATGCTTGTTGGTGGACTGTTGACAACACTCGGAGTGTTGTGTGAAAGATGATACCTTCGTGCCTTTTGTGGTGTCTATGGAAAGAAAGGAAATGATAGAAATTTTAAGGGCCGTGAGAGGACTTTGGAGAAGATTAAGTCTCTATCTTTCAACATATTGTATTTTTGGACAACTGCTTTTATTTCTCTTTTGGTGATTAGTTATCATGATTTCTTGTTCTTTTTTTCCTCCTAGTTAGGTGGCTTATTTTGTATACTTTTTGTGTCAGGGTGCTTTACGCTTTTAATGATATTTGAATTACTTTTATAAAAGAATATATATTTTCCATGTATTCTCCACTAAAGCTTAGACTAAGAGAACCCCGGAGAAGAATGAATGAAGATGTAAATTTGAGGAATCTACCTTGTAAGTATAGACACACACTGCTGAGCTCCTCTTCTTTGCAGATCTACTGGTGCTCTGTTTTTGAGACCAACTGGGAGGATGAACTAAATCTTCCTCATCAGGACTTATACTTTTACCATCTGCTGAGCTCCTCTTCTTTGCAGATCCACTAGTGCTCTGTTTTTGAGACCAACTGGGAGGACGAACTAAATCTTCCTCATCAGACACTACATCAGGACTTATACTTTTACCATCATTCATATCAGATTTTTCTATATGGCTCTTTTCAGGTATCAGAGTAGACTTCAAAGAATCACTATCATCAACATCCATGCAACGGACTTCAAACAGAGGAGATTTTCCTATAACCCAATAAATATTCAACTTAAGATTAACTGTTGGCCCAAAAACATCAATCTTCAGACAAGTATGTAAACATTACATCGCATAATAATCAATTCAAATATTTCATAGGACAAGGAGTAAAATACCTGCTAATATTGCATCTACTGCAGCCTCTAAACTGTGATGTACACGACACTCAGTTTTAGATATCAACTCAACAGCACATGTAAATGTGGAAGGCCCTTTCCTTTCAAGAATTGTCTTCTGCACTTTCCTTTTCCTTGCTTCTTCATCTCCGAGAGTTACACTCTGTGTTTATATGAAGCACAAGTTTTGATCAGTCAAAATTCCTTATTCAGCCAAGGCTTTAAAGTTGGTGAGCGGAATCAACTTGCACTTTGTAAGAGCAAAATTTGGATAAACCTTATAAAATATACATCCATACTAGTGAACGTAGATTGAAACAAAAGGAATCACTTCGCACCTCTATTCCACCGACAAGGATCTGCAGAGATGGATTCTTTATTATGTTGTCTATTGTCATTCCATGTGCTGTTCCAACTAGTTGAACTCCTCTTTGAGCAATAGTACTGGCTGCCAGTGCTTCAAGCTCAGTTCCAATTTCATCAATTATAATGGATTCAGGCATATGATTTTCAACTGCCTCAATCATAACCTGCACAGTAGTCAAATGGGAAAGATAACATCACTGAAAAAGAGAAATAGTCAAAGCCTTACACCATTGAGAAACAACACAAACTATATGATTGAGTATTTGAGTTCAATGCTTACATTATGCTGCATATGAACGTTAGGAACTTGCATCCTTCTTGCACGACCTATTCCCACATGAGGGACATCTCCGTCACCTCCAATCTCATTAGATGTGTCAACAATGACAACACGCTTCATGTGATCATCTGCCAACATTCTAGCAATTCCTCTGCAAAAGCAAAGCCTCTTCAGATATAAAACAAGCGTATAAAACAGGCAGAATAAAGCATAACTTCAACTGCTCAACAAGTTTGAATTATTTTTGTGTTCTTCTTCCAACAGCAGAACTTGAACATTCTATTGGAATTCATTGTCATGAAAAAAGCATGCAGAGAGTAGTAATGACAATTCTTTAAGCAGTTACCAAATGACCTTCAACTCAGTAGCCTGGTTTTTACAAACATAAAAAATGTAAGTACCTTATTAACGTTGTCTTGCCAACCCCAGGAGGTCCTATTACTAAGATGGAACCTCCCCCCTCAACCAAGTCTCGTATAATCTCGGCACTCCCAGATACGGCTCGACCGACCCGGCAAGTGAGGCCAATGATTTGCATTTTGCGATTCCGAATGGCACTTATACGATGCAAAGAGTTATCAATACCTGAACGGTTGTCGTCTGAAAACTCACCAACCTAACGAATCAAGCAACTCAAATTAAAATTTCTAAATCTTCACCTACCCACAAATTGTTCTCTTCACTGTTCAACATTCATCAATAATCAGCACAGCCAATCACCAACATTGGCCTTTCAAATAAATATTACTTAAGAAATTTCTTAGCAATATTAATTACCATCTTTCTAAAAGCATTTAATGCAGGGGCACCCAATGAAATATATTAGAAATTAAGCATTTTCATGCAAAAATATCAACACAAAATGACTTTGATCACCTTGGACATCGCGTGCCGTAGATCTTCATGCTCCACGGGCTGCTCCGAGATCATCCAATCACCCGAGGGAAACCTCGCAAGAGGCTTCCTTCCCAAGTCCATCACAATCTCGATCAGATTCCCGATCTCCTCGTGCCCACACAGCTCCCCCCTCATCCTCTCAGGAAGCAACTCAAGGAACAGCTCGAGCTCAGAAGCGGCCTCCGAACGCGACGTCGAGGCCGAATTCGGAGAGCTCAGCGGCGACCCATTTCCCGAAACGAAACGATCGGACGGCCTCCGGATTCCCGGGGGCGCCGATTTCGACGACGAGGCGATTCCGGTACGGGCGCGACGTGTTCGACGAAGTGAAGAAGAGACAGTGGAAATGAAGTTGGAGTTCTTAAGGTACGCGAGGGTTGACGCCGGGACTTGGTTGGCTGAGTGCCATGAGCTGTGCAGGTCAATCAGCACGAGATGTGAATTCAAAGCTCTCATTTCTTCGTAATCGTATCCGTTAGTGTTTTCTTTGGGTCTCAGGTTGGGTAATAAGGAGAAGGTTGGGAAGAAGAAGGAAGAAGATTCGGAGGGATCTCCTATGGGATCGGAGGGAAGGTGGGGGCCGCGAAGAGAGACGACAAGCAACGAAACTGAGCAACTGTTTTAGACCGTTGAAGAGTAGGAGGTTGAACCTCGTGGTGGCTGCGGACCACTCATCTTTGGAAAGGAAAGGAAGAGTTCGTGTTTGCCACTCGAAATGTCTTGGATTTTCTTTGTTCTATTTTTTGCTGGAAATTGAAGTTGCATGAGAGGATTTGGACTTGTTTCGAAAGAGTATAGCTCTATATATTATACCGTTAAGATTTTATTTTATTATATTTAATGGAAGTTAACCGTTTAACTAATTATAGCAAGCACCGGACATTTATATATTACTTATTAGCAATGATCTTCGCTCGCGTGTACGATTGTTTTTGTATTTTTTGTTTTCTTTTTGAAAAAGAGGTACTTCTCTCCTCTCTTATTACTATAAATTGTTGTTTTTTTTTATATATATAAAAATAAAATAATCGGAACATAGATTTGTTATACAATCACCATGATTGATATCTGAGTTAAGTGTCATCTATGACTAAGTCTAAGTTTCAATGAAATCAATACTATTAAACATACTTTTTAATGGTTGTTTGTTCCTTACAAATAAATTTATTAAAATATTTTTGGGCTCATGCCTGGCCAGGTCCAGCCCAACATTTTACCTAACATATTAAGCCCAATCCAGCCTTAAAATCATGTAAACTTCAGATCATGACCCTTAAAACTTTTAGGATAAACTTCGCTTTGGCCTCTTGAAGTTTTACGCGATTTTATAAATTCCTCTCAAACTTTAAAATTTCTTACTTTTGACCCCTGGACTTTCAATTGCTCTCAATGTGGACCCCTCCGTCAGATTTTAATCGTTACATGACGTTTATACCCCTGACTTTTGTATAAAATTTCAACTTCCAAAAAGTTTTTTATTTAAAAAAAAAATGAAAATTAGGGATATTTGAGTCTTTTTTGTATTTTTAATAGCTAAAATTAATGAAATTATTCTAATTGAGAGCAATTCAAAATTCAAAGGTTCAAAGTGAGATTATAAAGTTTAAGGGGTTCGTAAAATCACATATAAGTTTAGGAGGCCAAAGTAAAGTTTTTCCAAACTTTTATCCACTTTTATTTGGACATAAATAAATCCACCCTCGTATTAGTAATATCCATCAAAGCACCGAAGGCCAGTTGAGGTGGGGAAAAAAACCCCTTTGACCACTCAATGGAACGACGATGAGAGAAGTAACAGAATAAAAGCTCAACCATAATGAGTAGCGAGTAGGTGGCGGAGGAACTTGAGAGAGAGGCAATGGTGGGTAGAGTGGCGTCGTGAGGCAACAGATAAAAATGAGATCTCTTTTTTTTTCTTATGTAACTTTCAAATCAAAATATGTAGATTATTAACACTTTAATATGTGGATGTGAACTATATGCCGAACCACCTCAATCTCTATCTCTTTTCTATCTTTCATATCTCATTATTATTATTATTATTATTCCACATTGTGTTTCTATAGAAAGGATGCAATGCTTGCTATGTCCCCAGCCCATGACATGATAGCAATTAGAGCAGAAATGAGAAGGCATTACAAGCTTAAATTACATGGAGGGTGCAAAAACGACTCACCCTTTGCACAATGCATCTCTGGATTTACAATTTGCACCTAGTTAGCACTTAACACCTCATTAGTAGACTTAAAAAGGCTAAGAAGGTATTCTGTACAGATACCGTATGTAATTCTACTCCCAACCCATCAATCTATTTCTGACACCCTCTTCGACCTTCTTCCTCGGCAAGGAATAACAATCCCCTTCGTCGAGAAGAATTCTATATACTTCCCACTCCCGACCGCGGATCCTGTGCCTCCCTATCTCAACCTAAGAAGAATGAAGACAAAAATGGAGGTTAGCTTAACATGTTTGATTGTTTATGATACCCTTCACATAAAGCTCAAGAAATGGATTGGAGCTAGTACCGAAAAGATGCTTGTGTTCAGAATCTTGAGAGCAAGAGTAATATCATAGAAAACAAGGGGGCGACCCCTGCCAGACAGTTCTACAGGGTTGGCTACCAGCAGCTCAGTGTCAGGGCCCCGGCTCACCACAGCCACTCTAAGCGGACGCAATACCTCCATTCTCAGGCGAGAGCACAATGCATTTTGCTTGTTAGGGTCAATAATCTTTTTCCCATCTGCTTGCATTGTGAATAATTCTAATTCACATCTCCCTTCTGAGCTTGCAAAGAATCGTCCATAAGAAACCTGACAGAAAATTCCCAAAAATCATTATTTAAATCAGATCAGAAGTCACATAATGGAGAGTTCTTTTTCTTTTTTTCTGGTAAAACTTCCAGAATTTTCTGTTCATTGCGGTTTGGTCTACCAATAAAATCCCTCAAAAAGTCAAAGAACATAGATTGATACAAAGATATCTTTGGTACTATTTATTTATAATTTACCTGAATATTGTAATCCTTTAGAGTTCTCATGATATCATAGATGAGACCTTTGTGATCCTGGCAGAGGATTTGAACAAGTGTGTGAGAGGGGCTGAGAGTGTTGTCCATTGCCACAGATACAGGGTTGGAGGCAAAAGATCCACTTGGGCGTCCATTCAGCAGCTCCAAACTGAACATATCTTCAGTTATTGTAGAAGGAAGAAATGGAGAACCCTGTGAACACGCAGTAATTTCTGGGCCAGCCAATTCAATCTCACAACTTATGATGGTATCTCTTAGTGTAGCTTTCAAATGATGGATTGTCTCCTCCTGCCTCCTTTTTGTATGTAGAAGTTCTCTGATGAAAAGTGCATATAATTGAATAAACTATTTTCCACAGAAAAGAAAGCCATAACTGTTTCACGGAAAACTTTCTCTCACACAGACAAATCACGTGCTGACACATACTAACGCCTATACCGGCATCCTACATATCACTTGAAACCAGGAAAAAAAAAAAAAGAAGAAGAAGAAGAAGAAAAAAACACTTTCTAGGAGTAGACTGTTTATAGGAATTTGAAGGACTGTAAAGAAACTAAAGGCTTTGTGCATATGGTACTAGCCTTCACATCTGCTGCATTTTATAGCACTCCCATACTTCAATATATAAACGAAAAAAATCCTACCAACTCGAGAATTCTCATCTGCATGAGATATTTATCAAAATTTGTATACTTCTGGTGTACTAAGGGGCGCCCTACGCATTTAATAAGATTAGATTATTACTTATAAAAAAAAAATGTACAGAAAATCATGCATTGTTTTCAATTTTCAAACAGCATGAGTTAATAATTGTACACTTGTATAAGTCCAAGCAAATGGGGTTTAAGTAGTGAGAGATAAATGAAGTTTTAGGTTTTTTTTTTTTTTTAATTTCTCCATCAGTTTATTTCAAAGTTTTCAACAAGATATCGAAATGAATCGGCCTTCTTTTATACAAATTACTGGCATGCTGAGGAAAGGATGATTGGCAGAAACTACTGGAAGCTATTAAGTGTGTCAACTATGACCAGGATGAATGAAAGAACTAGAATTGAGAGAGCTATAGAAGCAACCACATGCAATATAAAATCTCATAACAGGGTTGTGAGGAAAAGAAAAAAAAAAAAGACCATTTCAAGATGGCAAAATGGAAGTTGAAATGCAGATGGAAGCAAAAATCCAAAGGGAGATAAAGTACAAAATGGAAGAAGAAATGCTACATAATCATTAAGGAAAAAAAAAAAAAAAGAAACAGGATGACAAACCTGGTATCTGTTATGAAAAAGAGATCCATAACTTTTCCATCTGGGGCAGTGGATACCTTCACTCTCTTTATTGTTAGTTCCAGCTCGCAGAGAACCTCAGTTACATCTATAGAAGAAAAGATATGAAAAGTTCAACATAATTAATCTGTTTGTTATACGACATTCAAAACTCAAACATGTAGTTGCAAGAGGAAGCAGACAATATTTGTCAACATCTATTTGGAAGGAATGCATATACATTTTTATTTTTTTTTTGATAAGTAGGAATGCATATACATTGAACCAAGCAAGTTGCAAGACCAAGTGGAAAATAATTGTAAAGGAAAGAAAAACTAACACATAAATGGAAGCAATGCATGTACATTGGACCCAACAAGTTGCAAGAGAAATCGGACAATAATTGTGAAAGAAAGAAAAACAAAGACACAAGGAGTGCATTTACTTTGAACCCAGCAAAACAAGCTGGGATCAAAATAGCAAGATCTTTTAGAATTCTGAAAGTATTCTATCGCATAGATTTCTTTAAACACAACCATTGTTTTAAAATTCAAAGGTTGAAATTTGTCATATCAGCATTTATCACATCTATCAACTTAACATTTATCACCCGAGTATTTACAACATTTTCTCGTATTTTAAAAGTAATAAATACTAAAATAGAAAAATCTCAATCTTTCCTCTTTAAAAAAAAAAGGAAGACATTTGTTTCCCTATAAATATATATGATGCATTGGTAAAGTGAAGTTCAGCTCACTTTAAGGAATAATCTGCTATTTTATAACTTACATCAACACATCCTATTATTTCATCACTTTACCTTTAATTCCTACCAATTTTATTTCCTCAATAATTTCAACTATTCCAAACAAGTGAATTGAAAAACATTAAAATGATTTTTCTCCCTTCCCTCCAGCAGTGTTCCAAATGCAAATCAAACCAATTCCAGCAAGTTTATCCCATCCATGCTTAAATACTGCTAAAGATAAACTTGACATAGCAAACGATGCAACCATCACTTTTCTTTATCATTTCATAATAAGATGATCAAAATCACTTAAATAAACAATGATCAGCATTTTAAGTTTTGCCATAGATTCCATTTGTGCTACATATCATTTTTTCAATGGGGAGTTCAAAGCTTGGCACTAAAAAATTTCCACAAGAACTCACTCACCATGCAATAGACCCTTCCTATCATAGGAACACCAGAACTTCAAGAGGAACACATCTGGTGATTGCCTGGATTGCTGACTTTGCTTCTGGTAGTAGTCCATTCCTGACGTTGAAAAATACGATGGACACACCTCCAAAAGCCTTCTCTTCAACAAGACCCACCTTGTTGTTGGTTTACCCACCACCCATAAGACTATGAAGCACCATTTCCCATCGGTTGAAATATCTTTACCGCAAGTAAAAGTAGCAAATATAAACAAACCATCAACGACATACTCATAAAAAAAATTAAGGAACTTGCGGAAATCAAAACTACTAATTCTATCAGATTTGTTAAGGATCTAACATTAAAACAAACACACACAGAGCAGAACAATCACACAGAGCAGGATAAATATATTGTTCTGCTCCTATAAATTTTAGAGAAACTGAAGATTAACAAAAAAATAAAAAACTACAGAGGGACCCATTATTTGTTTCCCTTTGAATGTTAAATTTCAAGCCATAATTATAAAGAGAAAATCTCAAGGAATCACAATAAACCTATTATTTGTTTGCCAAGAAAATCAGATCCCAAGTGCAGAACTTTCCAGGAAAAGATAAGAAGAACCAATAAAATCATAACGACCGATCATTAATTTGGCCACAAATCCCACACCCCCACAGTGAAAGTCCCAAATAATAAAATAATAAATCCATCACAAAGAGCTTATAACAACCATTTTACCTGCTTTGCAAATGCTAAGGCCAAAAAGCAATATTACCCTGCACAAGTCACACCCCAACCCAGTCTTGTCCGGACAATTCACAGTAATCACAGTGGGATCCCCCGCCTTCTCTGCCTCACTAAAGACCACCGCATCCTCGTACAGAACACCCATTCCCCTTATTCTATCACTTTGTTCCTGTTTCTTCCTCCACCTCACTCCTTTTCTCTTCCTTCAGTTTCTCAAGTAGCTGAGACTATGAACCCATAAACAGAGAACAGAAGACCCAGGTGGGACTGGGATCAACCCCTCTTTTGGATATTGGAGATTCCGCCGGGAGAGTGACAGGAAAACAAGAAAGAAACAGACAAACACTGGAACAGATGAGAGCGTGTTCCCTCACTCGTTTTCTTGGTGTGCTCTTTCTTTTCTTGTTTCGTTTCCTTTTCCGGGATTTTGAAGTTTTCGTACTGTTCCTTTTTATTGCTGTCGTCTAGCATCTTCGGTATTAAGACTAAAATATTTCCTTAAAAAATAAAAAAATAAAATAAATAATATTAAGATAAGTCGTAAAATATTTTCACGAAAGCCACTTTAAAAGAAAATATTTTATGATGAAAACATTCTTCACACGCTCACGAAAAATCACAAATATTTTTTATATTTTCATTTAATCATATTACCTAATAAAATATAATTTTTATTTACAACTGAAAATTATTCACTGCGACTCACCCGGAACTCGTTTAAACCCTATCATGACCTCATCGACCTTGGTAGAACCCACCCAAGACCCGACAAAAATATTTTTTTAATTTAATATTTAATATGATTTTACATACATACCACATATCGAAAAAATGTTTTCTATTAAAAAAAGGTTTCAAACGCTAGGGACCTGACCACTGTCTGATTTTTCGTATATGCCAAATACTAGCTATACAAATATTTATAAACTGAATTATAATATACGCATATGCGGATATTATTAGATTATCTACTAAAGTTGGCCCTGACTTCTTTGAGATCTACCCACGTTTGTGTGGATAGAAATATGGTATCTGCTTAGTCAAAAGTTGAGGATTGAAAATCTAGCCGCAGCCTATGTAGACAGGTGGATAGTAGATGGATTGCGGTCTTAATTTTTAAACCATCTACTTTATTTTAAAAAAAAAAGCACCCACTTGAACAACCACCCACTATTACTAACTTTGTGTTCACCCAATAGCATCCAATGATGATCTTCAAATACCACGTCACTGAGTGAGAATCAAGAGATTTTGTATTTCAATTTCACATATTACCCCTACAAGCTTTATTATTTTCTAGTTATAACTACTGAAATTACTATTAGATTAAATAATAAGTAATAAATAAATAAATATATATAACATCTAATGGTGATACCATATATACCATAACATCTCTATTTCACTTAAAATTTCACTTAAAATTGAGAGTATTATGAACTCATAATTTAGTATTATATTTATTTTTACTTAAATGTTGTAATATTTATCACATTTTACCACGTCTTATAATGTTATATACTAATGTGATAAAATCCCAATCATTTGATTATAAAAAAAATTATTAAAATTTAAGTAAAATATGTTTAAAAAAAATCTAGAGTAACTTATCAGGCTGGTTTGAATTTGGGTACGAGCAAAAGCTTCTTTATCATGTGTAGTGGCTTTCTAGCTTTACAATGTTTCCCCAAGTTTCGAGGAAACCAAACGAAATTTTTCTATTTACATTTTTTTTTTTTTTTACTCTCTCCTTTTCTTTTTCGGCAAGGAATAATATATTGGGGCCAACCATCCTTTTTGTCGCAACCTCAAGATTTATTGGAGCTTCTAAAAAAGCATGCCACGTGTATATATAAATTAAAAATACACATGTGAATTGTCTTTTACGTTGTACTAATTAAACAAAGATATGTCTCTAAAGGGTAGCTCAGTCGGCTGTGAATCATGTCTTATGAAGCAGAGATCACTAATTCAAATTCTCATTCTCCATTCTCTTGTAAAGACATCTCAAAAATAAAATTAAAAAAAAATAAACGAATATATTTTTCATTTCCCCTTTTTAAGTGTTCTATGGTATGCAAAAGTTGACTATGCTATGATTTTTCTTTTATTATTATTTTTAAATGGTACTCTAGGCTTTTATTAATAAAACAGACTCTTGCTCAGTAAGTACAAACTCCTGAATACAGGAAGAACACTCAAAATGCCACAACTGTTCAGCACTACAATTCAAAGCATATCTAGCTAAGTGATGGGCTACTTCGTTCCCTGTTCTTTGGACGTGTCTAGCTTCCCATTGGCATGATGTGTTTAACATAAGTTTCGCGTCCTCCACTAGGTGCCCATAGTTCCTCCTTGAGCTAGAATTTGTATTTGAACTACTCCCCCTTGAGCTTTCCTCCAAATTAAACCCTTGGCAAAGTGGTAAGCACTTCGTACGAAAAAATCTCCATTCTTGGTACCTGCCCACACCATACGGCATACAGTCACTTTGTTGCCTTGGACAAATAGCCATACCACAAATAAGATCAGCTTCTTCCTTCCTGAAAATAGCACAAATCATTTGTCCATTCCACCACTTAGAATCCGTATCCATGAGGGAACAAACTCGAGCCTCTCTATCTAATTGCTTATGTAGATAGAGAAAGGATCCACCGGTCTTGCCAAATTTTTATGTTTTTTCCATCTCCCACTTGGTCTTTCTCCTATTTAATTCTTTAATTGTATACCTTATTTTTGGGCTAAATTTGTATATTTTTTGTTCCAATTTCCAAGTTCCATTCTTTTTTGGTAGATTATTTTCTCTTTGTACTTCACATGTTGTCTTGTTCTTAAAAAGTGAGGAGGCATACTTGCAATATGTTTGACTTATACACTGAATTTGGTAATAACACTTGAATAATTTCGTTTTCAACATAAGCATATGTTTGAAATATGAATAAATCAATTTCAACCATTGGTCCTACCATGAATAATTATTAAGCTAATGATGTTAACAGCCATCTTCTTCATTATTTGCTTTTTAGAGCAAGAGCTTCTTTCAGTTCATTTTCTCAGGTTTATCTTATCCTCATAAAGCACTTTATTATTATTATTATTATTATTATTATTATTGAAGAGTTGGAGAAATTGGATTCTAATCCCTCTACAATGGAATCCACATCCTGATCATCAAAAGATGTTGAGGAAAATTCAAATGCTTACCGGCATCTAAATTATCCTTATTTAAATGCAACCAAATGAGTTTAACTTTTTGGCAGCTTCGAAATTTTTTAAAATTTTATTAATTTTTTTTTTTTTTTTTTTGAATTTATGGTCCCATTATCACCCCTTAAAATGATTAGATGATTTAGCTTTTTTAAGTTATACTTGTTTATAGCAAACTATAAAACTTTTATATTAAAAATTAAAGTTATTTTTAAGAATAATTTTATAAACATGTAATTTTTGTATAGAATTATAAACTTAGTATGAAATTAAGATTAAAATTTGTCTGCTTATATTTTACATAAACACATGAACACACATATAAAATATATGTACGTATATATTTATTTATTTTACATAAATTCAATATTTTAATGGAAAAATATCCTACAAGAGATATTTCGATTTGGAGCCCACTAGAGATATTTATTTTTTATTTTTTAAAACGAAATCTGAGAATTTAATTGATTAAATATCACGAGTATAAAGCTCTTACAGCACAAAGTATAAAGTTTTGCAAAAATTATAGCAAGCAGCAGCGGCTGAGGAAGAGATGAACGGCACAACAAGGTGAAAGATAGACGGACGTATAACGGAGATGCCAAAATTACTGATCTAGTCGGATAACATCTACAAACATAAAGGCAAAAAACAAAAAATAGACGGGGAGGGGGAGACTAGGAGCGGAGAGTAAAATGAGAAGGGGAAGAAGAAGAGGGAGCAAATCTGCTCCTCCTCCTTTCAAAACTGCTTTCCGATTAAAAGGGCTGAGAGGCAAGATCCATCCTTTCTTAGGATGGGACAACTTTCTTTCTTTTTTCTATCTTTTATTTATTTTTATTTTTTAAAACCATAATGTGAAACAATTTATGGGAAATTGATGACGCTTTAATTGTTTTTCTGTTTGATGAGTTGGATCTGAAGCCTTCATGCATGTTTAATTCTGATTTTTGCTGGAGGCTGTAGCTATTTTTCCTATAAAATCAAAGGTCCATTCTTTCTTTTTTTCTTTTTTCTTTTTTAAATCTTTATTGTCCATTGATTCTATAGACAAAGCACAAAAATAATTAATTTACCAAAACGTTGTAATATGGTTTGATCTTGGCCGTTTATTTCATATTTTAACGAGTTGTGGTCTCCTCCATAGTTATTATTTTTTATTTTTTATTTTAAAAAAATGGGTCCAGGATACATGCTTATCCGCCAAATAGGTTAATCTTTTAAAAAAACAATTTTGGTCTTCACCCGATTATAATACGTATCATCAAATTCTCTTTTTCAGATAACATGGACGAAGAGAAACTGGGAAACCCCGATATACCGAGGCTATATTTGGTGCGTCTTTGTTCACCAAACACCCAACATCGACATTATCTACTGAGAATTCAACACGTGGACTTTCCCAATGTGCATTCTTTCAACGTGTATTTTTCAAAACTAAATGATTATTTCAATTTTAAAAAGTATTACAGATAATACCTGTGGTAAGCTTAAATAAATATTCGTTTTTTTTTTTTTTTTTTTTTTATCGGAAATCCACCTCAATAGACTTAAAAACTAAAATACATTAATTGAGTATTGCTAAATTTTTAAATAATATATTGACAGAATAATTTTTTTTTTTTAATTATGAGGAAAAAAAATAAGGACTTAATTGTTGAATTAAAAATTTAAAAACGAAACTGAATTAACATGAAAATTGATTAAATACCCACATTTTCTGGGGTGGAATTAATCATGGTCAGCACCATTTCACAAATTAGGAATTTTTTTTTTTATTTGAACAGGATAATATTCAGTTAGTTATAGTGCATGGTATTTTTGTCTTTTCAATTAAATAATATCCAATTAATTATAGTGAAAAATTATTTTTATTAATTCAAAAAGTAAAAAGTAAAAAATAAAATTGACTAAATGCCCACATTTTCTGGGGTAGAATTACTCATGGTCAGCACCATTTCACGAATTAGGATCATTTTCAATTATAATGGAGGAATATTTTTATCTTTTCAACTAGATAATATTCAGTTAATTATAATAAAATAGCATTTTTGTGTATTCGAAAAGTAAAAAGACAAAAATATCTTTTTACTATAAGTTAAATAATTAGTTTTTTTTTTTTACATGTCCGCATAAGAGGGAAAAAAAAATTAAAACTAAAAACCTTTATTTCATTAGGCATGATCACTAGTTCAAATGAGCGGAAAATGATGATGTTACTTCATTCACCAACTTGGTATCCCAAATCAATATATAATCGAATCTTTGGAATCTTTTCTAACCACTACTTTGTAACTACTCGTAGAAAAAAAAAAAGACGGACAATATTAAATTATAGACATGTATATAATAGTCTTTCTTTACGGGCGAGAAATTTCCTGGAAATGGGGGGCGTCAAAGTGGAAACACGCACAGCAATACGGGTCAATGAGGTCACCGTCTAAACCGAACATGACGCAAGCCATGTATACGTATGTTCCCAACGAGGAATATAAAGTAATTTATTCATGACATTATAATACTATATATAAAAATTATATATATTTCTTATCGTAAGCCGACCGATCACTTTCTGTCTGTGTTGCGTGTCAAATCTAGAGAACGAGTGTTAATAATTTATTTAGAATAATCACGTGTCATGATTTGAGTGGCCATCGAAAATAAATAAAACATTCTGCCTCCGTTCGGTGCAGAAAAAGTGTGATAAAATGAGTTTGAATTTAGTATTATTTTATGTCAATTTATGATATTTTATAATATAATCTACCCAAATTTACATTTTTAGACGCTTAATTATCGGTTAGTAATGTTATGTATTATACTTTTATCGTATAATTACTTTTAGTGGCAATTTTAACTAAATTGTTTTTAGTAATGATGTAGCATTACTTTGGCTTTTTTATTAAAAATAAAATAAAATCATATAATGATTTAACTAATAATTTGAAAGAATCATTGCAGTATATTCCATTGTTTAGTTGAAAAAACGACTAAACTGACTAGAACGCCCCTTAATACAAGTTGTGACTTATTAAATTGTTGTCTACCTCTAGCATCTCTTTTTCCTCCTGATATGCTTTAATATATAGTAAGTACAGGCATATCCCACCGTCCACGTTGCTGTTATTTTCGGTTTCTTTTTCCGTTTTTATGTATAGTTTAAACTCATTAAGGATGAGGTTTACAAATTAGCAAACGTACATCCAATAATTGCTTTTGCACTTATTTAATTAAATAAGTAGCCCCAGATGGGGAGCCCTATTGGAGAGTGCCGCAAAGGGAGAGAACTCTCCCCCCTCCCTTCCCCAACTATTTTTCCATCTTTTTCTTTTTGCTTAATTTTCTATTGTTATAGGCTCGGGCGACATTGTGTCAGGTGTGCCATCCATCATTTTTGTCATGTCTTTTTCTGGGGTTGATGTGGCTCTTGGATTAGACTGTTTCAAAGCTCGATCTATGTCTCTCTGTTAGACCTACCTCAACATGCGCCCCTTTACTGTGTGCACCGATCCTGTTCACTTACAACGGCACCTGCCACTTCTGATTCCGGTAGCCCTGCGACAGATCGTGACTCGTACACGCCTGCGCGTGATTTTTTTTTTTTCCGTGCTCTGGCCAGAATCATCTAATAACCTTCATCCAGTAGTATTTTGTGGGCTTTTGTGATTTTTCTTTATTTTTCCGTATATTTTTCGTTTTCTCTATATTTTGTGGTCCTGTCCTGTTGGGTTGAGGATGTGAATAATTTCCTGACTTGCGAGTCGAGGAGGATGAGTTTCGGCAGGAAGATGTTGTTACCTATATATCGAATTAAGTATGTCTGGAGCAGACTTGTTGTTACAACTGAAGATTAGTCATAGGTTAGAGGATTTTGATGTCATAGATAGGTCTTGAATGTCAGATTGTTATGTATATATCTATGACTTGTAACCTTGTAGCTTCAACTATGATTTTCTCAAAGTTTTTACTCTGTGATGTAAGAGCTTTATGCTTGTGATCATTCATTAATTAATGAGACTAGAATAATTTTCCTTTAAAAAATAAATAAATAAATAAGTAATGCTATATACCACACTACGGTTTTGCAATTTATTTTACTAAATATGTTTTTTTTTTTTTGAATAGGCAAATCTCTTCTCA
The DNA here is from genome assembly GCA_006937295.1 of Carpinus fangiana. Taxonomy (NCBI): domain Eukaryota; kingdom Viridiplantae; phylum Streptophyta; class Magnoliopsida; order Fagales; family Betulaceae; genus Carpinus; species Carpinus fangiana. The sequence goes on from CM017321.1 coordinate 21,404,380, forward strand.
TTCCATAAAGTATTCAGAGCATAAAGCTCTAAAAAAATATAAGCAAAAGCTATGTGGTTACAAAGTCGTAGATACATTAAAAAATTTAACAATCAAATCGTATTCATGATCTCCGATCTCACTCATGTACAAACTTTATTTATGGCATATATCTGCTCTTGGTAGAGTATATCTAAGACATGAGTAAATCATATCCCTATAACAAAGGTTTTTATTTAATCGGCCATGAGAGATAAGTACTCACACCGAAAATTATCTATCCTCAACTTGAAAGGCAGAACAACATAAACAAACAAAAAACAACAAATAGCAGCAGTAGGCTCACACAAAGACAACATAACTCGGTGGTGCCAAGGAAGGTGTAATGACATGTATAAGACTTTGACCAGCAACAAAAACGTAGATCTGCTTTAGAAAAAACTGATCTAAGAATCCTTGTAGAAACCGACAAAGCCAAAAGATTGGGGAGGAAAATGAATTGCAAGGTGGAGTAGACGACCAAGCGGTGAAGGAGTCTGGGCGCTACTGCTGGAGTCTAAATAAAATCTTAAACAAAAACAAGAAAAAAGGGGAAGGGATGATGGTTCCTCCCGTTTGGATTGCACTGGAAAGGGCTAGGGTTTTACTAAATATGCTTTAATTTTAAGATTTGTATTTGAGACGATTTTTTTTTTTAAAAAAAAATACATTGGAGACAAAACAAAATTTACTTCGGCCCTGGCCCTGGGCCATAAGAAAGCAGTCCAAATGTCCAATAATTTTTTTTTTTTTCTTTTGGCTGGGCTAGAAAAAAAATATTATTTTTGCATTGGGCCCATCTACATCATCAACTGGATTCCTCGCAGAGTTAGATTGTATGCATTATATATATATATATATATATTCTTTTTATGCTCTAGGGAAAATACAATATTACTGTTGAATAAAAAATATTTCTAATTCATATTTTGGCCATTGTCAGTAAAAAAATTTTAGTTCCATATCTGATGACACTAATATGACATTGTCTACTCTTAAATCAAGAATTGTTAAAAGAAAAAAAATCTAATAATTAATTGGCAATGCTACATAATGATGATGACAATGTTTATCATGAAATTTAAAATATATTAAGATCAAATATTTTATTTATTTTCTTTTGTTTATTTTTTTATTAATATTGAATGGATATTAATTTTATTTTTTAATATTAATAAGGGTTAAATACTTCATTAGTCCTTAGGGTTTGAAAACTTTATTTTTTCCTCCCTAGGGTTTGGAAAATGATCAAATTAGTTATTGTGGTTTTGAAAAGTGACCAAATTAGTCATTTCGTCAGTTGACCATTAGTTAACTTAACGGACTGACACGTGAACCAATTAGAAGTTGATACGTGGCTACCTAATTACATTTTTTTAAGAAAAATTCAGAAAAAAATTGTTCAAAAAAAAAAAAGAGAAAGAAAAACTTGGGGTGGCTCGGCCACCCCAAGTTTTTTTCTCATTTTTTTTTTGAAAAAATATTTTTTTTTGAATTTTGTTTAAAAAAATAAAAAATTTAATTAGGTGGTCACACGTTAACTTCTAATTGGTCTATGTGTCAGTTTATTAAGTCAATTAACGGTTAACTGATGGAATGACTAATTTGATCACTTTTCAAAATCACAAGAACGATTCCTTTCTAAATTATTGAGAGAAAAAAAAAAAAAAAAAAGTTTACTAATTGATTACTTAACCCAATTAATATATCAGGCTATCAGCAGGTTTTTCCTTTTCTTTGTGATTACGTCGAAAATCCTCAGAAAAATGTAACACACAGAAAGTATACACGTGGAGACAGAACGATGCCACGTTATGTGCCGGTGATCCACGTGTTCAACACCTACAATAGGTCTGCATGCAACCGCTGCCCCCATAGCCCTATTAATTTACGGAAATATTCTTGATTCCTGACCTGCAGTAAAACCTAAGTGAGGGTAAAACCGGATTTACATCTCATCAGAGAAGACTCTTCATACTACTGTCTCGTTGCTGGCGTCGAGGCCAAGATCACAAGAGCAGTTCTAGGCTACTAGCTAGCTGTGGAAGATGATGATAAGGCGAGTCCCGACTCTAACATGCGCGGTGGTTGCCGCGGTCCTAACCTGCGCACTAATCCTCTCTGTAGCTCTCGATGGCACGGAGACCCCACAAAACCCAAACATATTCCAAGTCACGGACAATATTGATTTGCTGGGCACCGAGAGGAAGTTCAAGGTTTTCATGGAGAAGTACGAGAAGAGATATGGTACGAGAGAGGAGTACCTGCACCGCCTTGGGATATTCGCCCGGAACATGGTGAGAGCCGCCCAGCACCAGGCGCTCGACCCCACCGCAGTCCACGGTGTCACGCCCTTCTCCGACCTCTCTGAGGAGGAGTTCGAGCGGCTCTACACCGGCGTCAGAGGTGGGCCTCGCAGTAGCATGGATGTGGGGGTTAAGGAAAGTGCACCATTTCTGGAGGAGGAGGTAGTTGCTGGCTTGCCCGACAGCTTTGATTGGCGGGAGAAAGGAGCTGTTACTGAGGTTAAGATGCAGGTGAACCTTATTTGTTAATTAAACCATTAATTAATTATCATCTCACATATATACAATTTATTTATTTTATGTTACTATGTTATCAAGAGCTTTATTTTCATATTTTCAGTTAATAGACTTGGGATGTATTTGGGATTGCGTATGCAGTGACGGATCAGGAATTCATCCTAACAGGAAACGTCAATAAAATAATAAAAAAGAACATAAAAAAGGAAGTCGAGTATTACAGAGGCCCACCGACCCTACCACAGACCATCCATTAGCTGCGTCTCTCGCATATCTTTGATCAAATATCCAACTCCTCGACTTTTTCAACAATCCCCTGCTTATCTTCCCCTGCCACCCACCCACCCACCCACCCATGACCCAACTCCTCCTTCATTCCCAAATTCCCCTCCATCTTTCTCTCTCTCACAGGCAGGCGCACACACAGACATACATCCATACATACACACAGTGATTACAGATTCCTTCTCTCTGTGCGACACAAAGCAAAAAGAGATAAAACTGTCAACTTTTTCTGCTCTCTTTTTATCAAAAAAAATCACTCTCTAACCTCTACTCTCTTTCCTCTGTCTCACCAAATCTGAGATTGACAATGATACAAAATTTTTCAACAAAAATACTTAAAAAATTATTATTATTATTATTTTTTTACCAGGGCACCCGCCCCCAGGACGCCCCTACGTAAATCCGCCCTGCGCGTATGAGAGGTCTAAAAATACGTTTAACACTTTTTGAATAACTTAAAAAAGAACTTGTTTGGTAATACCAAAAAAATTAAAATCACTTCTAATGGTTTAAAAAGCCTAAACAAATCTTAAAAATAAAGTCATTACCAAAAAATGTAACTTTGACTTAAAAATTTTATTTCCCAAATCCAATTCAATCCCAAACAGGTTGAGAATTCAAATAATTACTATGATTTTGAAATATAAAATATTGATACAACTAAATATTAAAAAGGTTTAATTTTAAATTAAGATTTTATTCATTTCCGTTAAATATTTTATTTTTCATCTCTATTTGGTCAGAAAAGTTCCATTAACACAAAATAGAAAATAAAATACTCCTAAAAATTTTAGAAAAAAATAATCACAAAATACTCCTAAAAATTTTATTTTTTTTAGAAAAAAAAAAAGAAACACATTAACAAGAAGTATCAAACATCGGGCGGTCGTTTGGGCCGGGCTCAGTTTTTTAGAGCAAGGTTAGCAACGACCCGACCCTTTGTGCGGGGATGGGCTGACCCAAGATTCAAATTTGGAGTGTCTTCTAATGTTTTATCCAAGGACATGAGGACAAGTAGAAAGAGATTATATGCATGTTTTGGTTGATACAGGGTGTCTGCGGATCGTGCTGGGCTTTCAGCACCACAGGAGCCGTCGAAGGAGCCAATTTCATTGCCACAGGGAAACTTCTCAATCTCAGTGAACAACAGCTTGTTGATTGCGATCACGCGGTTAGTTAAACAACAATCAAATTTATCTGTCAAAAATCTGCAAGGAATTATAGTAAAAGGTCTAGTATTTTTCTCTGTGATCAGTGCGATGCGACGGACAAGACTGAATGTGACAATGGATGCCAGGGGGGGCTCATGACAAATGCATACAAGTATTTGATGGAGGCAGGAGGATTAGAGGAGGAGAGTTCATATCCCTATACAGGGAAACAGGGTGAATGTATGTTTAAGCCAGAGAAAGTTGCCGTCAAAGTCTCCAATTTCACCAACATTCCGGTCGACGAGAATCAAATTGCAGCATATTTAGTCAACCACGGCCCTCTTGCAGGTAATCTTTCATGCGTTTCACATAAATTTGAACACCCATTGTCTCATTTGCCAACCAACAAAGCTTCTGATGTTTGAAATTGATCAGTTGGGTTGAATGCGGTGTTCATGCAAACGTACATCGGCGGCGTGTCGTGCCCGCTCATCTGTGGGAAGAAATGGGTGAATCACGGCGTGTTGCTGGTGGGATATGGTGCAAAGGGCTTCTCCATTCTTAGATTCGGGTACAAGCCGTATTGGATCATCAAGAATTCGTGGGGGAAGCGATGGGGCGAAAAGGGATATTACCACCTTTGCCGGGGGAGAGGCATGTGCGGCATGAACACGATGGTCTCTGCAGTTGTGACTCAGGCCTCCTAAATAAGCACAAGTTTTCTTCTGACAAGCTATAAACATGGTGTAATGTGGAATTATACAGTTTTTGGATTCTGCTTCTCTGGAATTATACGTTGATGAATCAAAACCAATAAATTTGCATGTGCCTCTTTTGTATTGAGTGGGTCATTTGTAGCAGAAAATGAAGGTTAAATAAAACTCATGGATTTGAATTTGTCAGTAGCATCTTAAAAAAAAAAAAAAAAAAAAAAAAATCCGACCTGCCGGATTCGAACCAGCGACCTAAGGATATCGTCAGGTTGAACCCACTACAGTCCTCCGCTCTACCAACTGAGCTAAGGTCGGTTTGTACTTTTTTGATAGATATTTAATATTTATAGCTTTTGTACATAGATCAAATCTGACATTTTTGACTAATATATATAAGGGTGAAATAGTGGTTAGTGGCTAAAACCGCTAACCGGGTAGCGGTTAACCGCTTTTTATTGCACTTTTTTTGGGCCGATATTCCGGTTAACTGCTTTTTACTGCGCTTTTTTAGGCCGGTATTTAGCTTACTTTAAACAATTTTTTTGCTCACTTTAAACATTTTTTTTTTCCTTTCATGGCCATTTTAGCATTAAAAATTGTTGGTTTAAAGTGAACATTATATGTTGGACCATTATACCAAAATTTTGTTGGTCACCTTCTACAAATCTATACAACATATAACATACGAATAAAATTACAACAAAATTATCACTTCACTTGTAGTCTTGTACACAGCATAGAAATAAAACACAAAATAGTTCATAAACTCACAAGTAACCAAAAAAACCAACTTAGTTGAACTTGAAGCTTGAGGTGAATGATTACCACTAGACTACAATAACTCATTGTTACTTATTATATGAAATATATATAATATAAATATATTATATTTTAATAAAGGGCGGTTAGCGGTTAGGCGGTTTTCAAAAACCCACTACACTAATCGCTAACCGTTAACCGTTAACAGCTAACCGCTTAGGCAGTTAGCAGTTAACTATTAGCACGGTTAGTGGATGCAATTAGATAGTTTTAAATTTCACCCCTAATTACATAGAATATATTTATTTTATTTTATTTTTTTCTTCTTCTTCCATGAAGCGCCTACCAAGCTTGAAAATCATGTGGTACAAATGGATAAGTGAGATTTATGTTAGAAAAAAAGAAAAAGAAAAAGAAAATTCGAGTAAGTAGATCTGCTCACAAAAAGTAGAGACCAAATTTATGTTTCTTTCGACTTAAAATGTTTTTCATTAAAATTTTTTATGTTTGACTCATATGAAAAATTAGGGATGGCAGACAATGGTTAGCAACCTTCAATGACAGTAAAAAATCAGGTGAGTTTTAGAGAATTTGCTTGTGTCGTTAGTGGCGGATTCTGGTGAATTATCGTGATAGTGGAGTATGAACAGCAAGAATATGAGTGTAAGGGTGAGGATGAACGGTACGTTCAAACTTGAAAAATGATTTACAATTAAAAAAAATATATATATATATTTTACAAAAATTAAAAGAGTTTTTTTTTTTTTTTTTCAACCAAAAATATTTTAGGTTTGGACACGATTTTCAATCGTACAAAATATATAAAAAAAATTTAGGACAAAAGCAAAATTCCCAATTAGCCTGTTCCTACAGAGATCCTGTGGCGTAAACGATGACAGCTAAGTGCTAACATCAGGTTCGATTTGTATCTCCTCGTAGTAGGTGGAGCCGTGGAGGGTATTCCTGTCATTCAGATGATCTGACACCGATGGCCTATTTATCCAAAACCAAAAACACGACCACGTGAAGAACAGAGTGGTTCAGAACACTGGAAAACATTAAGCAAAGGCAGCAAGACCGCGAACAAAACAAGAGACGTACGAAAGAGAAAATGTCTTTCTAAACCTTTACACCCAAAACCATTCATCAGAAATCTGTCATATTCTATCTCTGTCTCTTTCCCTACATCAATATCTGCAACACATAAACTCCCGTAATATGTGCACGACAAGGTATGGCCTAACTTTTTTGACAATTTCTTTTCGTTATTTGTTTCTATTTTTGATTTGTTTCTTAACTAGTAGAAGGATTATGTGTAAATATAATATGGGTTTGTTTGATATTTAAGTATTATGGTCGAATGACTCGAATGCATTGCGAAAGTTGGAAAGAAAAACCATGGGTTTTGGTTCTTTTTTGGAATTTTCCATTGTGTTTTGTTTTTGATTGGATCTATGGTGTGTAATTGTTGTATTTTTCCATTATTATTTTTTTTCTTGCAGAAGTTGTGGCCTTTTACTCAATTTATTTTTAGCAACATCAATCTTTTTTTTTTTTGATAAGTTATTTTTAGCAACATCAATCGAATAAATATTATCTAGAATTTGAGAATTTGAGATTCAAGATTACTGAATCAATTTGGTGACCGGGTGAAGATTTATGTTTGGATCTTGGAAGCCAAAAGATGAGTTCTTTGCACTTCTAATTCTTCCATTTATTTTGTAAACCATGTTTGTCATTATGAATAAGGAATTACATAGAATATTTAGCTCAGAGATACATGGGTACTGTCTAACAGTCTCCTTTGGGGAGAGGGAGGAGAGATAATTTATTTGGTTTTCATATGATATGGGTTTAAATTTGTTGAGTATTCAGGTCTATGTTGAAGAAGAGATGATTGCCAAGCTCTTTTATTGGGCATAGATTTGGGGAGTAGTTAAAGCTTTAGCTTTGGAATAAATTGTGTAGTGTGAAACAAGGAAATGAGTTCTTGCAGTTGAATGTGCTGATGGTTGATAGAAGATATAAAGCATTAAAGTTGATACCCACATTTTTGGAAGCTCAGATAATGGAGGAGACAACATGCAAATTGAATCTTGAAACTGTTTGGAGTTGGCTCGTTGTAAGGTTATTAGTTTTCTATCCTTAGCAATTAGCTGAACTTGACTGGACTATGAACAATGGTGAGTGCTTCTGTATAAAAACAAAGTCATATTTAGATTGCCTTGTGAAGATGCACTGGTATCCTGGATATTCATCCGCCACGGAGTCATTTTCATCATCTATTTGGAATTAGATGAAAACCAGATTATAAGTTACGGGGATACCTGATTCATTGGAAGTTCCTATTGAAAGGAGAGGCCGATTTCAAGTACAGTAGATGAAGAAGGAAAACAAATGAAACTTTGCGAAATAATATCCTTCAAAGAGTAGAGTGCCATCAACCCTTTCCCATGACAAATGAAAGTGTAAAAAATAAAAAGTTGCTGGCATTGGCATTTTATTTATTCAGTTGTTTTTGAGGGTGTAGGGGGACTGAAATTCTTGGGAGTTTGCTACTAAATTTCGCATGAAGGGGAAATTATAGATAGATGAATGATATGCAAAATTGAATCAGATACGTGTAGTATAAATGGGTTGTAAACTAATGCCTAAGCTTTCGTGTTAAGATGTTCCGTTTTGTTTTCTTTCATTCTTTCTTATCTTTAGATGTCTATAGCACCGAAGAGCTGCTTTATGCTGATCAGTAGCTGTTTTGGCCACCTTGCTGTATTCTACATGATCATCTGTTAATAGAACCTTAGGATGGCTTCTGAAAAGGAACTCTTGTTAACAACCATTGTGTCATTACAGAATGGAATGGTCATTCGGTTCAGGGACAATGGAGGTCAATACTGGAAGTTTCTGTTACAACGGGAAGCAACCTTTGGAGCATTCTTTATCTACTGATAGAGAAAAACAGCCCACAGAAAAAGATTTGAGCACTTCTGTTTTTGTCAATCATGGTAAGTCTCTTGATTTAGGTGATTTGTGCTGAATAATGGATTTGTAAGCACAAGGTAGTATCATATTTTTCCGTTTCTTTTTCTTTTCAACTCTTTTTGGTTGTTATTGTAATCCATGCTTCAAATATTGTTCTCTGAAGAATATTCGGGCTGACTGTAATGTACAGCTGCAATTGCTTGGAAAGAGAGCAGAAGAAAATGGGTGGGGGATCAATCTCGACTTCCAAAAAGAAAGGCAAAGGATCCAATTTTAAGGTATACACTTTTCCCAAAGCTTCTTATATACAATGGGATAAGTTGTTCTTGGAAATTCTATAGTTTTTATACAATCCATGTGCTTGGAATCATATTACTTTTAAAGAAAATGGTCATTTAGATTATCAAGCAAATTTTGTAGTTGGGCGTGAAAAAAGAAGCATTGGAATCCTACTGAGATTTGACCCATGTCGGTAACTTAAGTGGCAGTACGTATTCTGGCTGCTGCATTTATCAGCAGATGTAAGGTTATTATAGATTAGATTTGTTTGCAGCCACACTCTAGACAGCCTGTATAATTCTGAACTAAAATCTATGTGGACTTGCCAACTCAAAAGAACTTATTTGGTCTTACTTCTCAGAAGCACAGGTTTCAGCTTCATTATCAGACCTAGTCTCATAAAAAAGAGGATACTGTTGTAGATTAGAAAGAAAAAAAGAAACGATTGCTGACATACCTTCAAGAAAACATAAATTTGTACAGATATATGTGTACACACACATGTCAATATATATTTGCAATTGGTTTGTTGTTGACTTGTTGTATTATAATATTCTTGGCTATTACGGGGTTTGTCCCATGTTCTTTTGTAGCTACTCACTAATGATTGAAAGATGACTGCAAAATTTCTTATTGCAGCTGGTCCATGGCGTATGACGATCTGCTCTTGACTAATGAGCCTTTCTCTGAGCCAATTCCTTTACCTGTAAGCTTCTTAATACACATAATGCATGCACATCTTCTTGTACCAAACATTTGTTTACTTATCAAAAAATAGTAGCACAGGATGCTTGAATAGATCTCCGCACAGGCACATGTGTGCACGTGTGTGTGTGAGAGATAGAGAGAGAGTCAGATTTGAAGCGTGAGAGAGTAGAATAGTAGAACTGTTCATATAATTGTTATGTAACCTTTTCTACATAGATCAAGATATTCGCATTTTTTGTCTTTAAAATGATTATGTGTTGCTCATTTCTCTCATTCTCTCCCTCTCTAAGCTTGTATGTGTTGCTTGTATAGGATAACCAGTTCGCTAGTTCACAGTGTCATATTATGCCTTTCGTGTGGGTTGGAACTTACCCGACAAGGAATTTCGCTCTCTTAGGACCGTTATAGTTACGGTTTCCGTTCACCAAGGCTTCAGTCACTGGCTCCCCTGTCATATGGTCATCAATTTCCTTAACATTTTGGCATTGGGCAGTTGTCAGCCCCCACTACATGGTCTTACGACTTTGTGGAGACCTGTATTTTTGGTACACAGTCACCTGAGCCTAGTCATTGTGACCTCCTTTGTGAGGAGGCACCCCGTCTCCCAAAGTTATGGGGCTACTTTGATATTTTATCACCTTTTTACTTTAGTTTGTGATGATCTCTCCATGCTAGAGTATGTTTTTATTTGTTATGGAAAGGAAATGAAAGGTGCTTCTATGCGTTATGGATTTTTAATGATATGGAAAACTGGAAAAAAGCGTCTAAATACACCCAAACTAGTTTGTTAGAATATAGGATTAATATTAGAGAAATAATAAAAATCATTATCCTTCCCATCTTTCACCCATCTCCGTATAGTGAATTGGTGAATCTATCATTAAATTTGTGTGAGACCCACATGAGTCCACAAATCCAATGGTGGATCCTTTGGATTTGCAAAAAGAGATGATTGAAAGATAGTTGATAGAATGATGTGTAATATGCTTCTAAATATTATATATTTTCCGTATATTGGTATCAAAATATTGTTTATATAAGGGTTGATTGTAATAAAATCTTTGGATTGTGATCAAATATCGGGGATTTGATTATCATACATGTATTCACTCATTACCCTATAAATATGGACTTCTGTATTGTAAACAATCAAGTCAACGAAAGCACATTGCAGTCCTATATTCTAACATAGTTGAATAAATTTTGGAAGTAATAGATTATAGTTACAATTTGGGAGATCGTATGTTTGGAGTGTTTTTATAACTGCCACTTTTAATCTTGTTCCTAAGATTTTGAAAGATCTCATGTGGATCTGGTTGGTTGGTGGTTTGTGCAGGAGATGGTGGATTTCTTAGTTGATATTTGGCATGACGAAGGCCTTTTCGATTAGATAGCTAATGATTGAGTGGTAGGATGGAGACTGATGGGGGATAGCACAGTTGAACCCTTGACAGCCTGTTACACAGTCTAATTTCTTGTAGCTGATTCTTCCATTTATTGAAGGATGAGAAGCCTTCAATGTACTCAAAATTAACAACAGTGATATAGTCAGATTATCATTATCGCTCTGTTCTTTTTTTTTCCTGGGATCCTTAAGATTTACAAGAGTTCACATTTTGTTGAACAGTAGCTCTCATTTGTTGTAAGATACTGATGTAACTTACTCAGCTTTAACTTATGAATACCCTTGAAAGCAACTGTAATTTGTGGCATCTTCAGGAAAGACTGTTGCTCTCCTTTTGTCTTTGTGGCCTTGGTGTCCTAATTTTGTTTAGATTCATAATTTGTTTTGAGTCATTTTCTTCNCCCCCCCCCCCCCCCCCAAAAAAAAAAAAAGCCTTGTGATTCTCCTGGTAACTGCTTATTTCATTGTCTTCTTATTCTTTGCCGCATTATTGTAATATTATTGCCATCACTGTACATATTTTCAACACCTTTTTTAAATGATGTAAAGTGGCTTCCTTCAATTCTTTTGGGGATTTAGATATGTCCAGCCTTACCTGCTTGTGTAGTCTCTCAAACAGGTGGGGCGGCCTCTCACATGAAGTTGCCTTATTATAATCCAATACGGCAACCGAATGAAGCTGCCTTATTATAATGCAATACGGCAACCGATTGCACTGCCCCGATCGCTCACAAGGAATCCGTATCATCATCACCAGTCAATTCTGATTGATGGGCGTCCTAAAAATAAGAGTTGGCATATTTTTGTCGAGCATTTGGTACCATACATGTTAACTTTTAGGAGAAACTTCACAAAACTCCCTTGAACTTTCACTCGTTTTGAAATACTTTCCCTAAATTTCAAAAACTCTCAATTTACACTCCTGAACTTTCAATTGCTCTCAATTTGGACCAATCCATACAAATTAGGGCACAAAATTTTTGAAAAAAATCAAAATACCCATGACTTTCATTTTTTAAAAAAAATTAAAAAAAATCTGGAAGTTAGAATTTTATACAAAAGTCACTATTTAAAATTCACTATTTAAAATTTCAACTTCCAAAATGTTTTTTAATTTTTTTAAAAAATGAAAATCATGGGTATTTTGGTCTTTTTCAAAAATTTGGTTCCCTAATTTGTACGGATGTGTCCAAATTGAGAGCAATTGAAAGTTCAGGGGTGTAAATTGAGAGTTTTTAAGTTTAGGGAGGGCATTTCAAAACGGGTGGAAGTTCATGGGGATTTTATGAAATTTTCCCTAACTTTTAAAAGCATAGGTTCTTGTAAGTTATTTTTTACCTTGTGCTTCTAAAAGGTAGCTTTCCAATGCTCAACCAAGTAGAGTTGTGCTCTCTCTGCCTCGCTGTCTAGGGTTGTAAATGAGCCGGCACACTCGACAGCTCGTTTGATACCCGCTCGGTTAAGCTCGACCTGAACTCGAGCTCGACACTATATAAGCTCGCTCGTTACTGTTAAAACTCGCTCAATTAGCTAGTGACACATACCCAGCTCACTCAATAAGCTCAACAGGGGCTCGTGAGTTTGACTCGTTTAAGTTGAGCTTGTCCGGCTCGTTAGTTCAGCTTGTTAGCTCATTCATAGATCTTATATATATATATTACAAAAAAGAGTTACATAAATTTGTATATTAGAAATTAAGTAATATATATTATATAGGTTATTTAAGATTTATATGTGTATGTATAACTTAACATACTAACTAGTTAGTTAGCTCGTTCATATATCTTGTATATATATTACTAAAATTAGTTATATTAATTTATACTATAGATAAATATCTAGAAGTTGTTTTAAAATTCGGGCTTGAACTTTGCTCGGATCATACATTAAAGAATTTAATAACTTAATTCAAGCTCGAGTTGAGCCCGACTTGGCTCAAATAGCATTCTCAATAAACTCGAGCTTGAGCTCGCCCGAATTTTAAACTAGCAAAGCTTGAACACGCATTTTATAGTTGGCTGGAATAAGCATCTTTGTAAACGAGCTAATCTTGAAATCCTAAAGCTCGACTCGGCTCGGCTCGATTACAGCCCTTCACATGCTTGTGTTAAGTAATGAAGTGTCATTTCTTGTCTTTGCAAGTAATGAAATGTTTTTTGACAACTCCTAAAACTGTGGGAGCATATCTCCTTTATCTAATGTTTAATTTTTGAGTGATTTTTTTTTTAAAAAAAAAAAATTAAATTTTATAATTTTATAATTTTATAATTTTATATTTTTAGATTTAGGGTTGGATTTGGGTTGGACAATGCCTTGGATCAATATATGTTGGGGTGATTATTTTAAGGGAAATGGTATTTCAATTCCACATTTTGTTTTTTCCTACGCCATTTACTCTTATGGAGTGAATTTCATCACGTGGGAGTCTCCTCTCCCATTCACTTGAATTGGAGAGGATCTTGATCCCTAGTATGAAAGCAACAAATTTGGTACAAATTTAGTACTTATTAAGGGCCATCTTACCATCAACGCATATATGAAATTTTCCAAAATGGTATAAAGTATAAAATTATTAAAATATATGTATATCAAATTTTTTTTTTTGGGGGGGTCAAATGATACAAAGAAACAAAACAAAAAAGAAGGAATAATAGGCATTACACAAAGGGAAAACCATTATGAGAAAGTAAAAAAACACCTTAGCCATCAGAGAACCATTATAGAAGAAGAATCATTATGAGTCTCCCCCTTCCCTTCTACCTGTTTTTTTCCTTGTTTTCTTTGTGTTTTTTTAGATGATATTTTTAAGGGGAGGGGGAGATTAGGAAAGGGGGAGGGGAGGGGAAGGGAGGAGAGGAGGAAGGAGCCTTCTACCTGTTTTCTTCCTTGCTTTCTTTGTGTTTTTTTAGATATTTTTTGGTCATATGCAGCAACTCCAGCCACTTTTGTCCGCCCTCCAAGGTGTTGTGCCGCCCATCTCCTCCATCTGTGCCAACACTAGTCAGTGCCCATCACCTCTTCCACTATGGTTGCTGTTTTTTATTGTTGTGTTTCTTGTTTTGTTTGTTTTGAATAATAGTTTTTTTCTTCTTAGATCTGCTATTGTGAGTGATCTATGAGGAGAATGATGTAGTTTCCCGACCGTTTTGGGTCGATGAAGAGTAGATCTAGTCTTCTCATAAGCAGATCTGTGTGGGGGCTAGGTTTTCTCTGTTTTTTGTTTTCTGTAATTTTGTTTGAATAAAGATTGTCCAGACTTTTGGGTTATGGATGTGATCCGTTTTCTAGCTCTCGGGCTTAGGAGGATGAGTTTCAGAATGAATTTTCTACTACCAGGGCCGAGAAAGATGAGCTATCTATGCATTAAGTTAGATCTGTCTGGAACAGATCTGATGTTACAACTGAAAATTAGTCATGAGTTAGCGGATATTGTTGTCATAAATATATTTTGAATTTTGATTTTTATGTAAGCATCTATGACTTGTAACCTCGTAGTTTCGGCTATGATTTTATCAGAGTTTTTTGCTCTGTGATGTAAAAGCATTTACGCTCGTGATCCTTCTTCAATGAGATTGAAATGATTTTCCCTAAAAATAAAAAAAGGCAATAAAACAATGGGAGACAGAGAGAGAAGCTCTACCTTCTCTCTAGAATCATTCTTTCATTCTTCCTCCAAGAACCCTCCTCCCCCCTTTTCCGTTTGGCGGTAGCAATGTTTGATGTCTTCTCTGTGGTCTCCTCCGGTCTCCGTTTTTAGCGAATTTGTTTTAAATCTAGTTTGTAGATCGAGATTTAAATCTAATTTCTTCAATCTTAGATCTGATTGTCTTCATCAGCTAAGGTGTGTCTTCCTAGGGATGACTACAAAGTCGTGCTCCACTGTTGCTTTGTGGGGATTTTTTTGTTTTTGTTTTTCTCCTGGCCTTCGGGTTGAGGAGCGATTTGTTTCTTGACCTTCGGGTCGAGGAGGAGTAAATCAATGTAGGGGTTTATCTCTCACGGCTGGATTTTTTAGTTGTTTTGATTTTTGTATTTGGGCTACCCATGTCCTAGATCTAGTTTGCACGAAGTAGATTTGTTCATTCATTGTAATTGGACATGGGTTAGCGAGAGTTTGAAGTTATTTTTGCGAATTTGTAACCTCATAGTATTTGGTTATGATTTTTCAGAGCTTTATGCTCTATGTTGTAAGAGTTGTGAAAAACGCCATGCAGACTCCAAAAACTTGTTTATCACAATTTATGCGGAATTAAAACTATGAAGCAATAAACAATTCAATCAGCAAAATATCTAAAGCAATAAAGAAGCAGACACAGATATTTTGGTTACGAAGAGAAAACCAATTAGAGCACTTCTCTAATTGTAAAACCTCTCCGGGGCAGCCAAACCCAGGAAATCACTATCAAAAGATTATCCAGAGATTACAGACACTAGGAACACTTACAACCCTTAGCAAGACCTTGGCTCTGTAAGATCGACAAGCCTTCGACTCGTCTCCTTGCTCACAATCTTCTTCAACGTGATTCTCCTTTATCGGACCCTTCCGATAGGCTTCTCAATGACGCTCACAATTAATTAACAAAGAACAAATACTCTAAGAGAGAGAAAACAACGCTCAATATCAAAGGCTCTCTTAGCACACGACGGCTAATTCTAGATGCAGAATTCGTACTACATACAGATTTGTAGAGATCTATATATAATATCTAAAGACTACTAGACACATTAGAACTCAATTACAATGTAAAATAAACCTAGAAGCTACGGGCCGTCCGGACGGTAAGTGGGCTCGTTCGGACAGGCTACTCAAATAACACGGGGAAAGACATCTTTAACATTGGCCATCCGGACGGGAGTAGTGGCCATCCGGACGGTACTAGGGCAACATCGCTTTTTCCAGTCTTTTGGTGAGGCGCGTTCGGATGGGCATGCAGACAAGACTTCTGACGAGGCACTCGGGTTTCTTGGCGTCCGAACGGGCCAGGGAACGGGCTTTCAGACGAGGCTCTCGGGAGATCTTAATCTTCATTACTCGTCCGGACGGTCAATGAGTCAGTCCGGACGGCATTTGTTCCAATTGCACTTTTGCCACTTTGAACTTCATTTTGTTCACGAACATTAGCCAATACTTGAAACTAACAAGTTGTATGCTCTGAATTTTCATCAATGAAATTTATCGATTTCTGTTAAAAGAAGAATGTTTGTAACACCCCAATCCCATATTGGGATAATAAAAAAAGCCTATATAGAGTGGGTGATTTAGAAAGAGAGTCATGAGTGCTAAGTCTCACATTGCTTAGTTATTAGGTGAAATTAAGCTTTATAATGAATTCTAGGGAAGCTCCAACTTGACTAGTCCTTCTAGGGTGGTAGCGCAGATGTGCCTAACGCTTTTCCCTGAGTCGTTACAATGTCCATTATGACTGGGAGGTGTAGGTGTAGCCCATCTTGCAAGGTTATGCACAATCCAATTTACACTCTTAAATAATAGACCTATGGTCCTAATGGGCTAAATCACGAAGCCTATGAGTAATGATTAATTATCAAATTCCAAAGTATATTTTCTCCTTTGGCTATTCTCTCATTTTCCTATATATATATATATATATATTTTAAATTACTATTGGACCTATAAGGCCATATGGGTCTTACATATATGTCTTACTAATCCAATAAGATTTTAAAAAGTAGAAACATGAGAGAAGAGTGAGGACACTGAGGAGAAGATATGTAGCATTTCTTGAACAATATCAAAAGTTAATCTTTGTATTACATATATATTTTTCATT
Source organism: Carpinus fangiana (assembly GCA_006937295.1). Lineage (NCBI taxonomy): Eukaryota > Viridiplantae > Streptophyta > Magnoliopsida > Fagales > Betulaceae > Carpinus > Carpinus fangiana. The sequence goes on from CM017321.1 coordinate 21,421,012, forward strand.
TGATTACATAATTTCTAGATTTAGATAGTCAAACTCTTATATCCAAAACCAATCTCAAATTATATCTGAGTGAACAGAATAAGTTATCCAAACACAATTTTTTTGGAATGGTTTATTTCAAAAATTAAATAAAATTGGTTGGACTATGAAAAAAGAGCAAAAAAAATCCGTGGCTGTCAAGGCAACATTGCTTACGCATACAAGTCAAACTGCAGACGACATCGTATTGGCCAGCCAAAATGACTAAACGCGCTTTCATATTTTCCACACACACAAAAAAAAAAAAAAAAAGAAAAAGAAAAAAAGAAAGAAAAGGAAAATAGCCACTTTTCCTGGAAAACAGACATGAAAATAAGAAGGCGCTTTGAGCCTAAGCAGAACATCATCTTCTGAAGTGTTCTTTAGTTTCTTCTGAATTTTCTTCCCCCTTTTTTTTGTGAACCAGAAAGGCAGAGACAAGATGGACAAATTCAAGAGCATTTTGAAGCCCAAACCGAACCCACAGGAGCAATTGAGAGATTGGCAGCGACGGCTCCGACAAGAATGTCGCAACATCGAGCGCCAAATCAGAGGCATGCTCTTTTTATTTTTTTAATTTTTTAATTTTTTTGTTTTTTTTAACTTTTGGGTGGGATTTCATTTAGGTGATGTAAATTGTGATTCTGTGTCATGGGTGCTTGTAGAACTTATAGATTGATGGGTTTGTCTGATCTGGCGTGTTTATTAATGAATTGTGGCTGAAACAGAATTTTTTAATTTCTTATATAATGGGTTTCAGGATCTGAGGTTTATAGTGATGGGGTTGTTCGATTTTGTATTTTGGTGATGAATTTTTGTCTTAAAAAATAAAATCGTGGGTTTTTTTTAGATGTCCAGAGAGAGGAGAAGAACGTCCAAAAAGCAATTAGAGAGGCTGCCAAGAGAAATGACTTGGGCTCAGCAAAGGTATTACCAATATTCTTATTATTGTTTTTTTTTTTTTTTGGCTAATATGGTTTTGTTAGATTATTCATGGATTCATATGTTTGATGTCCATTCAAACACTAGCGATCCTGTGGCTTATTGGGTTGTTCCTTAGTTCATACAGTTCCTCGATTCATCTTCTTTAAACTATTTGTTTGTTACAGCGGGTTATGCAGTTGAAAAGTAATGCAGTAGGTAAGTGGCTAAGATTTGATCTTATCATTGCAAGTGTATTGTATGGCTCAGGACACCGGTGCCTGGAATCATGTTCTTTGCCCACTTGAGTTTGTAAATGAGTATCGTTGTGCTGTTATGGCCTTGATATGTAAGTTTCAATCAGGAATTGTAGCCTCATTCCAAGATTAATTTCATATACCATCTTCAATGTAAAATACTGATATTTTTGCAAGAGTAAAGGAGTGATAGGGCATCAAAGCCCTCTTGCATGTTTGTCTAGATTAAGCCATCATATGGGCACCTAACTCGGAGTCTAGTTTTAGCCACATTGGATACTTGGATCTGCTCCTTACATTGAATGACTACTACTGTTACCCTGTTGAACTGTCATCTCTTCCACATATTCTATGTTCCAATCCTTATATGAGTTAAATTTTAGGCACTTGCAAAGGAAATTGTGATGTCAAGAAAGACTGTGAATCGCCTTCACGAGAATAAGGCCCAACTGAACTCAATATCAATGCACCTTGGAGAAAGTGTTGGTACGATGCTCCACGTATATTCTTTATGATCTTCATGTGAACATGTGTATCATCTTGAGAAAAATAACATGTTACCTCGTCTTACTTATCAACTTAATAAACCTCGTTTTTAACTGTCAACTTCACATATTGGTCTCTTCTTTCTCTCTTTTCTTTTCTTTTTGTTTCTTTTTTGAGGGCTTGGATTTAACATAATAATTCACGTGTTTTGCTACAGATAATTTTAGGGCTTTGATGTCAAGTTTTCTAAAACGATAAAACTAATTCAATGATATAACTTTAAATTTCCCTTTTCACACTTAATTGACAAAGAAGATTTCAGAAAGCAAATTAGAAAGGAATACGAAAGAAAGAAATGTTGAGTTAAATGTACAAATGTACAAAATTTTACTTGTGGTTGACAGGCCTATAAATTGAACATGGCAGGAAAGTCTGCCATTAAGTTTATTTGTATAATAGCTGAAAAAAAATTAGGTTTGCTACGCTTTATGGTTAAAGTCATTATTAGGCTTTTTTAAATTGATTTGACTTCCAAGTTTTTTTTTTTTTTTGATAAGTCAATAGAATAGAATATATCAAAAGCGCAGAGGAGCGCAACCCTTAGTACACAGGGAGTATACAAGGGGGACTAGGGGGAAGGAGAGAAATAGGAAAGAAAATCTGAAAAGCTAATACACTGCGGGGCAAGCCAGCCCAAGGTCCAAGAGATTCTCACTAATAAGCAAGTAGATAATAAGCAACATCTATTTCTGTGAAAGGAGATTCTCACTAATGATTTTTTTGCTAGGTAACCTATGAACTCAATTCATAAGTGAAATCAGTTATTCAACTCTTTTACCATCTTTCTATGGAAATTTGATATGGTTCTATTGAAAGCCTCGTCCTATGTGTACTGGTCTGTTTTGGTTATATCTACCATGGGATTGTATTATGTTCTTATTTGACGGAGTTTTTTATTTTATTTTAATTTTAATATTATTTTTTTTTATTAAGTTTATTGCCATGAAAAATCTGAAATATTTTGTAGTGAATGAATTTTTTTTTTGTTCCATGAAACTTGCAGCAATTTCCCGTACAGTTGGTCATTTGTCCAAGAGCGCAGAGGTCATGAAAATTGTCAATAATCTCATGAAAGCCCCAGAAATGGCAACCACAATGCAAGAATTCAGCAAAGAAATGACCAAGGTAATATTGTCGCTTCTCTTATGAACAACTATTTGTTCATTCTCTTATGAACAACTATTTGTTCATTCTCTTTATTTGTAAGAAAATTAATTGACTTTGTATCTTGTTATATTCTTTTGAAGTTCATTATTTCAGCATATCACTGTTTCTTTTTTTGTTTTTCTCTGGGTGTGGTTTGGATTGCATATTAGCGTATCTTTGAATGCTCATAATCTTGTTGAGTGCTCAATGACAATGGGGCTTAACTAATATAGGGCTGTTCAAGCCATTGATTTTCCGACCTCTGACCCGGTTCTGACCCACTTGGGTCGGCTTCTGAGGGTAGGCAGAGGCGGCGTCAGATTTGGTTTTGGATTTCCGACAAAAGTTGGAATTGGCATTGGAAACCCTTTCAGGTTTTCGACTTTTCCAGACCCAACTGGACTTTTATTTATTTATTTATTATTATTTTTTAAAAAAACTTGTGTGTTTTGATCAAAGTCCAAAACGGAGTTGTTTATAAGAAGCTATAAATTTGTTTGAAACCCTACTTGGTTGCGCCTGTACCTGTTCTCTCTCCCTCATTGAGCTCTCTCAAATCTTCTTCTCTAACGAAGACGAATCTGGACGAAGACAAAGAGACGATCTCTTTGTCTTTGACAGACAAAGACGACGATGTTGGCGAAGATGACAACGATGAAGATGAGCAGATCTTCGTTGTCTTCGTCTATCGAAGACAGAGATCTTCTTTGTCTTTGTCATTATCTTTGACCACGACCCAACTCCTACTATTCAAATTGCCTCCGAATCTTGACTTTTTGGAGGCGGAGGTGGCTAGGAAATCAACTCATACTATCCCACTCTTAAACTAATGTTGTTTGGAGTTACTATTCTTGGATATATAGTTTCCTGTCATTTGGCTGAACTCATCTCTGTTCTATCCATTCAACGTATTGACCGAGAAACCTGAAATCATTTTTATTAGATGTGCATCAGTTATTATCCAGCAAGTTCTGATTGTTTTCATTTTCTCATCCTTAATCTATAAAAACTGGTAAGAGTGTATGAACCATTGCTTTTCTATCACTATTATGGAAAAAGAGGAGTGAAGACATCTTTAAGCTGGGTCTCTGTTTCTAGAGCCATGTCTGATATTCAGTGGCAGCAAGAGCCCTTTGCATAATAAGGATTCAGAATATTCACTGCCTAGCACTAGTCTAGGTGTTTGTCTAAGGAGTGGTGCTATAGACCTCATTTTTATCTTACAACTCTCTCATAATGCTAATGTGGCAGTTCCAATCAATATTTGGATTTTTTATTTTTATTTTTTTTACAATGAATAATCTAAGAGTTGGTTGGTACTATCATGTTAGCATTGTGGGATAATTGTTGGATAAAAATGTGGTTTTTGGCTCTACTCTTTCTAAATACTAGCTTTTGTTAAGTTAGAGCCTTCTTGGTTCTCTGGATGTAACACTTATTTCTAATTCAGGCAGGGGTTATTGAAGAGTTTGTGAATGATGCTGTTGACACGGCATTGGATTCAGAAGACATAGAGGAAGAAACTGAAGAAGAAGTTGATAAAGTGCTGACTGAAATAGCTGGTGAGACGGCTGCACAGCTTCCAGAAGCTGTCAGGAAGGAAAGGGTAAAGTTACCTGCCCAGAGAGCCAGCACTTCACAAGAAGTATGTAGAACTTTACTCCCTTCATAACTTCGCAATTATTATTATTTTAAAGAAACCAAGGAAATAATCTCCCTTTTGGATTTTCACAGGAAGAAGCTCTTGCAGAGGGTGCAGACGACGAGGAAGAGCTGGAAGAGTTAAGAGCGCGGCTTGCTAAAGTGAGATCGTAGGTTTTTGCAGTGTTATTGTTGCCTAATCACTCAGAATTAGAGAAAAATTGAGTGTGTATAAAGTAGGGTTTAAGCCAATTGTTCTGTTTGAGATTGTAGGGCTTCAAACCTAGCATACCTCATTATGATTAAAGAGAGTTCATAGCCAAGTCCGTGATATATGTATGCTCTCTAGTGTAATATGTCATGCCCTAAAGAAATACTAACAACTTTTTTTCTAATATAAATAAAATAGTTAAGTTACTATTCATGTTTATATTTGATGATTTTTCTTTATTCTATAGCTTCGTGCTATGTTAAATTCATATAAATAGTAAACATGTGTGTTGTTGATGCTTCAAAGCAAGGGTATCAACTATAGGTTCTGCCAATGCCAGAGTGTTGGATTTGTTTTCTCCTTTGTTGTGCTTTTATGTTTGTTTTTCCAAATCGTTGCGGACAAGGACAAGGGTATGTTTAGTGGAAATGGTTTTGTGAGTTAGATATTGTCATGTGGTTGGAAAGTCTAGTTAGTGATATTGGAGTGATGTTTTTGTCTCCTCAACAAGTGAAAAGACAAAAATATTCATAAAATATAACTATCTAAATATACTTCAGTTCATTTGAACTAGAAAGAATCATGTTCCTTTTTCGTTCCACCGCCTTTCTTCCTCAATGAATGAGACTCTGCATTCTTTGGATGACATATCTGGGTTTTTCAAACCCATAACTGCCATTTACCATTTACCTCTACTTCCAATGCAGTCCCCTCTCGCTATCTTCGGCCTCCCCTCAACCCTCGTCACTCCTCTTCCCCTGCACGTGGGCCTTATGCGCCTCTCTATTGTTCTCCCAAACCATTAGAGCTGCAGTCTTAGACCGATGGCTTTGTTATTATTTTCTGCTGTCTATATTTTCCCATGTTACAAGTGCCTCTCATTTTGCTATGTAGAAAAAATAAAATTATGTCCTTTGAGCTTCATTTGTTGAGATTTGTTGAGGCACCCTCGTATGGGAAATTGGTAAGAAGTTCCTGGTCAACTGCTTCAAATATGTATTTTTCAGGGGCAGTGCTATCCGGCTGCCAAATTGAGGCAACCTAGCGTCGTCCATAAATTCTATTGTTTTTTTTTTTATTTTTTTTATTTTTAATTTTATTTTTAGGAAAAAAATATAAAAAAGCCTCTCAAACTACTAATCGTTTACAATTTAGACTCCTAATGTTCAAAAAGGAATAAAATAGCCCCCCAAACTATCAAAATGCAACAAAAAGGCCACTTATTTTTTTATATTCCTATAATACCCATATTCTTTTAACAAATAAAATATTAAACTAATTATAAAAAAAATCCAACAAAAAAAAATAATGGGCGAATATTTATTTATTCCATTTTTTTTTTTTTTT
>CM017321.1:21428345-21465554 GCA_006937295.1 Carpinus fangiana
CTAGTGTCGAACGCAATAATGTGATTAGTGGGACCGGAAATCGAACAACTTTTAATCGCTGCTGTACATTCTTTTTTAAGGGTAGACCGCTTTACACGTGATCCCACCCCCTTTCTGTTCCTTAGGAAGCCTTCTGTTCTACTCGCCCGCAAGCCAAAGCAACTCACCGTGTCACCACCATTACCAACCCCAGAAAAAAAAAGAATAACGCTTCCGTCAGCTCCGTTATGTCCGTTGTAAACGCCAGCGGTCTCACGACTAACAGCCCCCGCATCCCATTGACCGTTAGTTGCCGCCACGTTTACTCCCTCTTTCTCTCTAAAATATCTTTCTCAGCCCATTTCTCTCTCCCAAAGCAACAATGGAGCGCTCGGTCTCTCTCTCTGTTCTATTCGCTTTTCTCTTCCTCTTTACTCTCTCTTCCGCCAAATTTAACGACGATCTGCGACTCGCGCGCTCCAATCTGCCGTCGGTTGAGGCCGAGAAGCTGATCAGAGAGCTGAACTTGTTCCCCAAGAATGACCTCAACGTCATCGACGGCCGAGATTCCTCGCCCCCACCGAAGAACAAGATCGTCGAGAAGCGGTTCGCCTTTCCCAACCTCGTCGAGTCGGGGGTTTCCGTGGAGGACTTGGGCCACCACGCTGGCTACTACAATATTGAGCATTCTCACGCCGCTAGGTCAGCTCTCAAACCCTAGAAATTCAAATTCCCTCTTTTATCTCTGTCAAAATTTGAGTGCCTGAGTTTATTTTAATTATCATTTTTTTTTTCTTTTTCTTTCAGCGTAATAAAAACGCTGTTAGTCAATGAGATTTGTTTTTTTTAATCGCAGTCCTATAATTTCTGTTAGTTCAAATTAGACAGTGATTTATATGGATATTTAACAAATATTGCTTTGTAATTGGTTTTTTTATTCTGTGTAAGTGGACCGCCTTCAGTTATTAGGGAACTTGCAAATCAAGCTTAGCTAACAGATTGTAGATCGGTTTTGTTTTAATTTCGGGAATAGCATGTTCGTATGGTGCTTGTTTGTTTCCAATTGCATGCATAAAATAAAATATAAATTTAAACTGGTAGGTGAGAATGGAGGCACTGTGGATTTTGTCAAATGAATTGGCAGCAAAGTCGCACAGAAAATTTTGTTTGTGTGCGTGTTAGTATCTTGGTCCTTGGTTACTGTTCTTAGTACTCTACGTGTTGTTTTGCAGGATGTTCTACTTTTTCTTTGAATCACGCAACAGCAAGAAAGACCCTATTGTTATCTGGTTGACGGGAGGGCCAGGGTGTAGTAGCGAATTGGCCATGTTCTACGAAAATGGTCCTTTCACTATTGCAAACAACTTGTCCCTTGTGTGGAACGAGTATGGTTGGGACAAGGTATGTTTGTTTGTTTGTTTGTTAATGTCAATCTGTGTGGTTGAATTGTATCAAGTAATAGCAAATGCTTAATATTGCATGACAATTTAGTTGGGTGTTTATTTCCTTCGTTTTTGACTTGTAGTCACTGCCGATCTCCTGCAACAATTGTTTATCTATTTATATGAGAACAAAACTTTTTGATGACTCTGCAGGCATCAAACCTTCTCTATGTTGACCAACCTACTGGGACTGGCTTTAGTTATACTTCTGATAAACGTGACATTCGTCACAATGAAGACGGTGTTAGTAATGACCTTTATGACTTCTTGCAGGTATTATTTCTATTCATTGTTATGATGGATATATAATCCAGTAAACTTTCCTCAATTGACTGAATTTTGGATTATAATATTGTGAGGACAGGATTTATAAAATTAACTGGACTTAAGTCATTCTAAATTTTGTTGAGAAAGAAAAAGATAAGACATGTTTCTATTGAGATGAGAGAGGAGGAAAACTGTGTTACTAAATGATTAAGATTTATAACTCTTTTGACTCAGCGGGCTCTTTCTATGATATCAGGCCTTCTTTGCAGAGCATCCTGAATTTGCAGATAATGACTTTTTCATAACTGGAGAATCATATGCCGGGCACTACATCCCTGCTTTTGCTGCTCGAGTTCATCGAGGAAACAAAGCTAAAGAAGGAATTCATATAAACCTAAAGGTATGTAGCTGATATAACATACAAGTTAGAGTTGTCATTTTAACTTTCTCTGAGCTGAAATTAAATGGTTAACAGGGATTTGCCATTGGTAATGGACTTACCGATCCTGCAATCCAATATAAAGCGTACACTGATTATGCGCTGGACATGGGCATAATTACAAAATCTGCACATGATCGCATTAACAAGGTGGTTCCAGTCTGTGAAACAGCAATCAAACTTTGTGGTAAGTTTGGGTCTGAGATTGGCCCCTAGTCCACTTTTCATGGTTGCTGTCCTACTACTGTGTGTCTGTGCATACTTAAATTTGTTTTCCCTTGGTGAAAATATGATCTATGTTGATCATTTTACAAATGGAAAATCGGTTGGTTACTGCCACTTCTATGGCTAAACTTTTTTTTTTTTCCTCAGGCACCGATGGTACAATCTCTTGCATGGCTTCATATTTTGTTTGCAATACCATATTTAGTAGCATCATTGCCCTTGCTGGTAATATCAATGTAAGAAAATACATGTTCTATCCTTCAGTTAGTGCTTAAGTGAGGCATTGATTATACTGCAATTTATAATTTCTTGGTAGGACATGTTTTATGCACAAAAATCATGTGACAATTTTCTTAAATTGATAAAATAAAAAGAATGATTTTTTTCAAATAGGAGAATTTCTAGAAGTTGTGAAAATCGATATTTAACGACGAGGCCTGAAAAAATGGACTACCTGGTAAGATCTTAAAATTTGATGAGTGTTAATGTTTTTACATTGCAGTATTATGACGTTAGAAAGAAGTGTGAGGGGAGCCTCTGTTACGACTTCTCAAACATGGAGAAATTCCTAAACCAGAAATCTGTAAGGGATGCACTAGAAGTTGGGGACTTAGACTTTGTGTCGTGTAGCCCTACAGTGTATCAGGCCATGCTGGTGGACTGGATGAGGAACCTTGAAGTGGGTATTCCTACACTTCTTGAGGATGGAGTCAATTTGCTTGTGTATGCTGGAGAATATGATCTCATATGCAATTGGCTTGGTAAGCTTTTAGGTTCAATGGAAAACCAGCATCTTCTTAATTACATATCTCTATTAGAATTACCTATGACATTTGTACTGTTTGTAATTCAAACATGGGGTTATAATTGTGTTTGTGTAGGTAATTCAAGGTGGGTTCATGCTATGGAATGGTCTGGTCAGCAAAAGTTTGTGGCATCCCCTGAAGTTCCTTTTGTAGTCAATGGTTCAGAAGCTGGAGTACTGAAAAGCCACGGAGCTCTCACTTTCCTCAAGGTCTCCATCTCTCTCTCTCTCTCTCTCTCTCTCTCATATTCATTCCCAACCATGCGCATCTGCATTTCTACCTACCAATGGCCAATGGTTGGTTGCCAGTCTGACATATTTGCATAATATATGTACAATAAACAGGTTCACGATGCGGGTCACATGGTTCCTATGGACCAGCCAGAGGCGGCATTAGAGATGCTGAGGAGGTGGACTCAGGGCAAACTTTCTGAAGCCCCATCTGAATCCGGACAATTGGTTGCTGAGATGTGATTGCCTTGTTCTTTCTGCCTATCTTATTATCTTAGTCTCAGTTGCCGAACTTGGCCTCAAAATCAAAGCAAACACTATGGTTTCCTTCGTTTCTCACAATGCTTGTAAATATTTATGTACTTCCCTTTGAAATCAAAAGTAACTCCAGATATATATTGTGGTATCTTGACGGTTTTTGAAGAATTCACACCAATAAACCAATGATGATAACTATGCCAAATATTTTGTATAGATTATACGCTACTCCTGTATATTCTTTCTGTTTGCAGTTTGTCTATTGTTTGCTCGTAATTTGACCTGCAAGAGATTTCAACTCCCATTTTGGGGTGTCTAAAAGGGAGTGGATATATTCATGACCAATTGCGGCTTGCTGCTAAACCCTTATTTCTCACATCCTTTTCTTCGATTATATGCCTTTAGAGGTACTACCAAGATGAGCGGTTGATTGGTTTCATGCTGTAGGTGGTAGAATTGAGTCTAAGCCCGCTACGGGCAGTAGCACATTAATAGAAAAATTCTTTCAACTTAATTTGGAACCATGTGCATATATATTTGCGAAATTCTGTGCAATGCATTTATTTTTATGATGAACTACTTCATTGTATCAATGGCTGCAAATTAAGGTAGCCCAGCAAATGCATGAGTTTTGGGGGGTGAGGGAGGATACCCCCCAAAAAAAGTTCCTTCAAGATCATGTTTGACAGAAACAATACTAAATCTCCTCAATTTTACCAGTAAATTACTAAATGTGATCCCTAACCACTTCAGCTACCATGAAGAGTTCAAGGGGTAGAATATTTTGTTAAGGTGAGAGGTTTATTATTTAGTAGTATTTAATCGTATAAATTTGTGATTTATCTTCACAATCTTTCTTGTGAGACTTTGAGGGGATCGGAATTTGGAAGCATCCTCTGTCCAAAATTAAGACAGACAAAGACGACAGTCGTCTACTACATACGTGGACTGGACGACTTGTTTGTGAAGATATCAACGACAGGCGCCGTTTATCACAGATTTTACATATGCGACGGTGTTTTAAGACTCTAAACTCAACAAACCTTATCACTATAAAACGTAACAAGTTCGTTGTACTGCGGATGGTAGACAAGACTGAACTCTCATCTCATGGCATCCGCGCTTGGGTTCTCTCCAAAACATTCTCTCTACTCTCGTGCGTTTTGGGTTCCTTCAGTTTCCATAAACCCTTTTGTGACTTCAAATGTCTCAATACTTCCATCATCATCCTCAAACAACATCCATCAGCTGAAGCTCAAGCATCCCCAACGACCACGAGCGTCTTCTTCTGAAGGTGGGCTGAACCCTTCTTAGTTTCTTGTCTTTATTCTCTCTCAGTTTCATCGTAAGATGGCATTTTGGGTGATGGGTATGTGTTAAACTTAGTGTTAAAGCTCTTAGTGATGTTCAATTTTACATTTCTTGGTTTTTCGCAAATTCAGTTTTAGTTGGAGGTCTAATGGCTTGCTGTCGCTGTTGTTTTGTGTTATGTTTGGAAACAATACGAGTATACTGAGACAATTAAATTTGTAGTTTTTCTGTTTCTTTAATGGAAAAAAAAGAAAAGAAAAAGAAAAACACAAAAGTTTCTCCGATATAAAAGAGGTCGGATAAAGGAACTAATTGCAGTTGAACTTGTAGTCATGTGCCAGCGCTCTGTAGGAACTAGGAAGATAAAAGAGTTTTGGTTTGGGGAGCAGAGGATTTAATCAAATCAATAAGGACTGTTAGACCAAAGATTTTAGATGTCAATCAGAAAAAAAAAAGATTATATATGGAAGAGCTGGCACATGTCAGGGGTTCGGGTCACAGAAGGATCGATAGGCTAGATGAAAATGTCTTGATATTATATATAGGTATAATATTAAGTTATTGAATACTAATAAGTAAGTGGAGCCGGGTTTAACCAAATCACAGTATTCAACTTTCTTAGAGTTTTTAGATCAATGGTCAGGCCTTTTAACACATATACTACAGTTGGATTTGTGAAATAATGTAGAGGGGTAGAAATATTTGAATGTTACTCTGCTTGTTTCTTGGGGAGCCATTTTCATTAAAGCATGGTTGACAGGTTGTGATTTATTTACTTAAAGTTTCAATCTTTTCTTATTGACACTTCTATAACTGTTTTGTTTCTGGATAATTATCTTCATCTAACAGCAGTCCCTAGTGACTTAATTGAAGATTCCAAATTTGTTCCTTTGACTGCTGATGATCCCACATATGGTCCACCTGTAAGTTCTGGTTAGTTTCGTTCCAAATGTCAAAAGTTATATATATATATTTCTTTCTATGTGATGTCAGAAACTGCTCACGATCTTGCTATTTTCTACTTTTAGACACTTTAGATACATGAGCTTTTGCTAAATGTATCAGCTTTAAGATACAAGTTTCTGAAAAAAAAAAGAATTCTGAAATATAGAATCTCCTTTTATATTGAGTTTTTTAGTCATAAATTTTCGGTCATTCAAAGAAAGTTGTTGTTACTTATGGATCTTGTATCCACGACCAGAACTTGTGGCTGGGGAAAATCATAAACACATTGTCCTGAAAGGGGAGATTAATGACTTATGTTTTGATGAAGTAGATGGGAACTTACCCAAAAAAGAAACAGATGGGATCGTGTTCTAGATCTTAGTAACTATAGATGAAGTAGATGGGAACTTACCCAAAAAAGAAACAGATGGGATCGTGTTCTAGATCTTAGTAACTATAGATGATTCAAACTTCACTTCTTTTTTTTTTTTTTTGTGGCAGGCTCTATTGTTGCTGGGCTTTGAAGTGGAGGAGGCCACAAAGGTAACTTTTAGCTTTCATCTGTTAAACTTGCTTGTCATCTCTTTTTTGCCCCATTTGCTTAAGCTGTCATTTCTAACCCAACCAAATGCATGAAAATGCAACACGAAAGTCATTCATTCTTCTGTTAAGGCCATTTCTTCTTGCCATATATCGATAAGGATTGGCACATATATGATCTTTTCTTGATTCTCATTGTAGTCATTGTTTGTTTTTGAATAGATCATTTAGCTTATGAGTCTCTGCACAAACTACAATGATTTTGGCATCTTCTTTATGCAGATACAACAACTTTTGAAAGACTTGGATGGTGAATTCCTGGAGGTAATATTTATATCATATCTTTGTGTTCATTTTCCTTGAAGCACTAAAAGAAAAGCCATGAAGGGACTTTGCCCGGTAGGGGTAACCCAAAAATTGTGAAATCATTTTTTTTCTTTATGCTAAACTTTTTCCGAGGGTACCCTGCCCTTGGCTTAAAATTATATTGGAAATTTCACTCTGACTCTCTACAAAATCTGCTAAAATGTAATAACTGTTCTTTTGGTAAGTCTATAAACTGCAATAAAAAACTCTGGAAGATATCGAGTACCATAACCCCATGCTAAAACATTACTGTTATAGTTTTTTTTTTTTTTTTTTTCCTATTTTAGTTGTTGGGGTTGTTGTCATGCTTTTAGTTATTACATTTTTTATTCTTTTGAGGAGAGTAAGTTTAGCATAGATGAGCAAATTGTTTAAAGATTGGCTAATAAGAGAATCCTGAGTTGCAGAGTTTTGGACAATGGATAATATTTACTTTTTCTTTAGATATTGCTTTGTAGTCTCTTCAGGCCAACACTAGTGTACACCATTCAGGTGGTAAGACTCCTATTTCTTTATATTCTCCTCCATCAGAGTAAAACTTCTCTGTCATGGTAGTTGTCACGAGTGGTAGGAAATACAGATCCACTTTTGTCCAAACATGCTTCTATCTCTACTATGAGTCTAATGTGCATTATTGTAGGTTATTTTTTGTACTGAATACATGATTACTCGTCCCCTCTTGGAAGCAGTGCATACAAAGCAACCCCATTTGGAAGCAGTAAAGGTTGAATTCTTCAAGTTGCTACTTACTTATTCTTTCTTGTTCAGAATCCTTTCAATTCTTCATCTATATTCAACCTATCATATCTTGCCATTGATATTTTACGGTGGAGAGAGCTTTTTTAATACTCTTTGATGAGCTTGTGGAAGGCAGACTATTGAATGTCTGGAATTATATAGAAAAGTGAACTATTCAATAATGTTTGATAGCATTTGATTCAAATATATCATGTTCTTCTAGCATCTAAATGAACCCATCTTCTCTCTTAGAACTCTGACAAAGATAAAGTCATCTTAGGATCCTAATAGATTATTTCTGTATTCAATTTGTTGGATATTTTGATCAGGGCCGGCTCCATATACTTTTAAGGCCTAAGGCAACAAATTTAAGTGAGGCTTTTTTTAATATTTTCATATTAAATAAATAATAATTATTCTAATTTTATAACATATATATGTTGATATATATTTTATTTAAATTACACTATGAATTGTTGTTCATTTTTCTTATTTTTAAAATACATTTAAAGTTATATTAAAGTTTGACTTTATTGAGGAAATTAATGTTGTTTTTTTCATTAATTAATAAATTGCTTTTTATTTATTTTTATAATTTTTTCTCTCGAGTGTGCTTTTAATACCATTTTGAAGAGTTTTATTTCTTAAGGAGGCCTTATATTTTTGGGAGCCACTGCCTTAATTGCCTAGCCTTTGAGCTGTCCGTAATTTTGATGTATCGAGTCGGAGAATACAATTCACTTAATAATTTTTTGATGTTTCTCATATTTTTGGTAGCCTCAAACTCCAAAACGTATGAACACTCAGTATTTCATGCAAATCAACCGAATAATTGATGCAGTTAAAGCAGTTTACCCATTTGACAAGAAGGCAATACTTCTTAGAAAGAGAATGCAGCAGTGCTCTAGGGGCTAATGAATGAAGGATCATCTCAGATGATAAAACTTGTTAAGTTCTATCTTGTATTCAAATGGTGCATGTAATTAGTGTATTCTGTTCTGCAGATAGCTAAGTCCCTGCCACGGATTTGTTTCTTATCTGGTCTTAGTGGAGAGGAGATGATTATGTTTATTGATGCTTTTCCAGAAACTGGTATGAAATTTTTCTTTATCCTAATAGAAAGTCGGTGAACTTCTCATTTGGCTTGACTAGGAGTCATTATGGAGAAATTTGACTCCACCTGAAGGGCTTCCTGAAATTTTAAAGTTTTTTTTTTTGTTTCTCTTTTTGTTGTTGTTGTCGTCTTTCTTTCTTAGCTGAATTTGAAGTTCGAGAAACTCTTATCTCAATACTTTAATATCAGAGAAAGTAATCAGTTAAAATTTTTAGAAATCTTACTATGGAAAGAATGGCAGATGCTTCATTCAATACAAAAGGATGTTGAATGTGGAACTTGTTCCCAACATTATTGCCTGGGTATATGTGGAACCGAGATCCATCTCAACAGTTTGTACTTGCATTTAAGTCATATGGGTGGAATTGTAGTGGTTTTCTTGTATGGGTGTGCTGCCAAACTTGATGTGGTTTTCTTTTGTGGGGTGCCCCAAAATGCCAAACTTCTGCTATGTTTGTTTATGTTTTTGCTTTCTGTTTTGAAGACAAATTCATTAACAAACAACTGAAAACAAAAAATAATCGTCACCTTTATGTCACATTAAAACATTTTTTTTTTTTTTTTTAAAGAAAAAACAAAAAATATCCCCAATACACAGTAAAAAACATACCCCAACCATTTTGCCATATATAGATGAAGATAGTTGTTTCCACACACACCCCTACTCTTTCTACACCTTAAGTGGACTCTTCAATCTTCCCAATGGGTGGCCCCCTTTGCTTATTTCTATCAAGGACAATGAAGAACCTCATTTCCAATATTGTTGCTTCTTCTTTTAATCAATTATCAAGGTCGTGTTAGAAATACTTGTTGAGCTGGCTAGAACCATCAAATTTAATCAATTTGTATTAAGCATCAAATATAAAACCATCCTTTTATGCAGGACTAGAACCAGCTGTCTTTGCAGCTCTTGTTCCCAACAGTGCTGACAAACCAGTGCAGGAGTTGATAGAGGAGATAATGGGTGACCATGAAATGCTGGTAAAAGAAGTCCCCTGCTATCTATGTGAATTTCTATATACTCATCTTATCATCTTACCCATGCTATACTTTTAATTTCATGCAGACTGCAAAGCAACCCAGCTCAACCTAGGCATATGCAAAAGTATTGCTTCTCTTCATGAGACTGATTTTGTGGCAAAAAAGATCATCTAGTTTCCCTTCAAAATTACATTACTTCTGTACTATTGTATACAAATGCATGTAGTAGATTTGTGCATTTGAAGTAAGTAGATGTGAAGGGCGTGGGGAATATGAATGTAAGTGGAACCACACAGGAAGATTTGGGGCACAAAATTGAACCAAAAAAGAAATGGATATCCCATTCAAACGCATGTACATACATTGATCTGCAAAAATCTTACATTAACACCGCCCAATACAACCAAACCCCTAAATTCTCACTCATCCTCATCACCACTCGTCTGTAAAATAGCTTGATTTCTTGGCCTTCTTCGTCTTCTGCATATCCCCATCGCTGCCCCCCCTCGTCAACAACCGCTGGTCTGCCCCACTATCCACCTCCAACACCCAATTCTCACCACCGAACCCCAAAGCCTCCTCATCATTCAAACCCCCCACCTTCTTCACCGCCTTGAGACCTTTTGGGTAATTTATTAAATTTATTTTATTTTCATAAGTAAGCAGTTGGCTTCCACACCTAAAACAATAAATAATTTTTTTTTTTTTTGTTTTCCTCAAAATAAGCATGTTTTATTTGTATTCTTTGAAAACACAAAATACACTATTGAGATATTTTATAGACCATCATTTTATTCTCAAAGCTCATGTGATATGGTTTCCTAAAAAAAAAAAATATCATTTTCATGCACCACATACTATGGGGGAATACACCGCATCAACTTTGGAGGATAAAATGATGGTGTATAACATTATTCAACACTCTTAAAAAAGTTGGCCAAATAATTGAAGTAATGCTATACGTCACTACGTACATTATCTTCTCTTCATCTTCCAAAGTTGATGTGATGTGGTTTCCCGTAACATTTGGTGCAAGATAATTTCGTTTTTTTTAGTGAGAGAATCACGTCACATCAGCTTTGAGAATTATGAGATGATAAATAGAAGTACTCAAATAATTTTCTTAAAGCAGATCTCAGAGACGATACTTTTTAATTGTAGACCCACTCAAAAACACTTTTCAACTTTCTATCATATAAAAAACTATTTCAAATCAAAACAGGAAAAAAAAAAAAAATTCAAAACACTTAACAATATAACCACGCATTGTGAATTTGTGAGTGTGAAAATAGGATCTATTCCCCTTTTTCCATTAAAATGGACAAAAACAATAGTGAAAATAATTGTTATATTAGGGTAATCAAATCAATATTAAAATTGAAAGGATTTCAATATTGCAAAAAAGAATAATCTACAAACAATTTTGCAAGTTTTGTTATTGTACCAGCAGCCACAAAAGTATTTAAATGACACCCATAGAATCTAATCAAAGCATGAGCCATTGAGCATTCACAAAAAATGAAACAATTTTGCAATAATTGAAAGGCAGTAGAATGCTACAATTCTCCTACTGAAAAAAGTTATAGGCTAGCATTGCTAAACTTATGAAGTATAAGGACTAAATAGAAACTATATCCGAAGGTAGAGGTCTAGAAATATAATCTGATAATTATTTTTTACTTTTATTTATTTTATTTAAATCAATTAAAAGAACAACAAAAGCTTTAACCACCTTCAAGTGAACAGAAGCGAAACTTGAAATTGTCTTCTTATGGTGTTGGTTGAGCTGAGGTAACTTGTGAAAAAGACACAGATAGAAAGAGAAGTGGATATAGACGAGAAAGATCAAGAAGCTTCAAGAAATTGCAAGCATGAACCTACCTGCTTGACGACATTCAGGAAAGCTTCAGAAAGTGACCTAAATTATCAAAAACTCGACGATTCTTCCGCTGTAACACTTGGCCTTCTTAGGGTTTCCTGTAAGTCATTATTCCCCATCTTTCCCATTGCATTTATTTTTTTCTTTGATTTTCTATATTTAAATGAATTAAAAAAAAAAAAACTGAAATTTGAGAACTGGGTTTGTAGGATTATGTAAAATTTTCATGTGGGCATTGATTTAAATGCATAACCTTAACGGTTAGGTTCTTCTTTTCAATAAGGAAACTGTTTCAAAGCAGAACGATCTGTTGGTTTGATAATAAATTTCATTAAAGATAATATATTTGCCTTGGATCTTAAGGCAAAATATGGGTTGAGATGAGTAGAGTCTTTGTGGTGGGAAAGAGCTGAACTAAAGGTGTTTGATGTGGAAAGTGTAAGAAGATTGGCTTGATAGACGATCGCATGGGGTCGAAATTATTGACACTTTATTGATATTTCGAATTTATGATATTGATTTTTTTTTTTATGGTTTGGAAATACAAACCAAATATCTACGTAGTAAGGTGAGACTTATGGGTAAATGAGATTAGTATATTAATATTTAATTATTCTTTCAGGAAAAATGAAAATCATGGAGGACAAATAAATCCTTTTAGGACTCAGAAGTAGACCTACAACTCTGGGATCTAAATTGTCTATGGGAGAGGAAAATTGTTCTGTTGGAAAACAAAGTGCTTTTCGTAGTCAAGAATTTATGTAAATAATCTAAAACTTTTTAGAGGAGATATCTTCATAATTCTAACATAGAGTTTGCTAATTACATCTATCTCCTAAACAAACGCCTATTATGAGATTTCTTTTTGGATATTTTCCCTTGTAATGATAAGAGAAAAAAAAAGAAACCTCTATGAAAATATATGCTTATAGTTGCGCTCAACTTTGAAGCATTTGTTGATTCTGAATTATGGCCTTTATATAAACTGAAAGCAAAGCAATCATATTTGCCAAATTTGCTTTTCCAGCCTTGAATCTCTCAATGGTGTCAAACCTGACAAAAAATGGCTAAAACATATCACTTTCTAATAGTAAGGGCTAGCATGGCTAATAATTCTAAAATAGGACATTTGACCACTGACTCTTGGTCTAGGAAGTGATCATATATAAGTCTTTGTAGGTACTGGAAATTTGATCTGAAAGTGATGAAATCATTTATTCCAGTAGTTGGTATTGTATATATGTAGGATGATCTCATAATACTTGGTAAATGAGCTCTGCACATGAAGTAAGGCTACTTAAAACCTAGAGACTGGAGTGCGGTGAGTCCCATTCGAGATGGAGTTAGTCATATTGTAATGCTACTTCCAAATTTTGCCAGATACATGTTACTCCCCCATATGATACCAGCTGATACTTCACATGCAGAATTGTTTCTCTGAAGTAACATTTAAATGTTCAAGTGAAGCCATTTTTCTTATATAAGTTATATAAGTCAAATGTTCAAGTGATTTATTTTATTTTATTTTTATTATTATTTCATTTTGCTTTCCTGTTTCTCCCTCCTTGAAATGCATTTGCTTCTGTAACTTTTTGACAAACCAGTGATGAACTGCCATTTGCTTTGGAGAAGATGCGTGGGTTCTCCACTGTTGATGGCTTCGTGGAGATAACTGAATGCTTGGCAGAGATGATTAAATACATTGCAAATGAACCCTCAGTAGGGCTTTTCTATGTTCAGCAGCATACTCAAAATGCGGTGCCCAACACCATTACTCTCAAGAATAATGTTGTGGATAAATCTCGAGACACGACTTTGCATGCCGAAGATTCTGAGGATTCTATCTCCATGGTGAGGTCAATGAAAGAATGTGGATTCCCCATCGCTGATGAGATGATTAGAGACATCAAGAAATCTCTAGTGATCATGTCCGTAAAACAACCAAGAAGAGGGTTAATCCATAACCCAGCTTCAGGTTTTCAGATGGGAAGAACTAGCTCTTGGGGACCAGCCACATGGGGTCGTAGTGCAGTTTTTGCCCAAGGGGATAAGGAAAGAAGAGGTAGTTATTTTCAATCTGTCTTTAAGACAGCAAGACAAAAAGCCGGCAATTTCAAGTGGCCACAACTTGATCCACGAGAATCAATACAGACCGAGGGTGAGAAGCTACTGCCATATCCTACTACAACACTCTCAGTGACCTCTGCTAGTACTAGCTCATCTTTGCTGGATGTGGAAGTAGATGAGCTGCCCTTGTCAAGTCGGATTGAAGATGAGCCACTTCAAGAAGAAGAAGAAGAAGAAGAAGAAGAAGAAGAAGAAGAGAGTGATGTCAGCTTACCAAGTCATAATATAGTCTCGGTTTCAGAAGACTTTGATGACTTCAAGGCTGATAAAGAAGCCAAACTGATGGAGTGGTTGGAAGGGACTGACAACTTGGATGATCATAGAGACGAAAGTGATGCGAAAGGGCTTTAGGCTGACAACATTCAGCAACTTCAAAATTATCTCTGGTTACAGATTATGTGCAAAAGGTATATGGTGCTATGAGATATTCATTTTTGGTTTTAAGGGTGAAAGTAAGAAATGTCTTCTCATATTTTTGTTGGTTCCATAGACCTTGAACACCTCACTGTAGAATTGTGATACCCACAAGTGTACTATTGAAAGATATATCAATTTTCAATAGCATGGATCTGCATTCTCTGAATGGAAAGTAGAATCGGGCATCTGCTTTCCTAATCACAGAGTTGTACCTTTTAGCAGCTTACCATAGCATGTCACAATGGCCATGGATCGCTCCAGAAGCTAAACCATTTCTGCGGAAGTGCTACAAATGGATTTGATGCTTCTGCCCTTAGCGACAAGTTTCCAGTGCTTGCATTTATTATTGTGGATTAATGCTGAATGATGAGATAATAGCTTTCAAATACAGTTTTGCACTTTCGGTTGTTTAGAGATGATCGACTTTGGACAAGATGATTGAAGCGTGCTGGTCTTGGTTTTTTTTTTTTTTTTTTTTTGAGCTAATGTAATAGAAGGATAATGGAATGAAAGACAAGATATTGGCTTTGATTATGAAATAAGCTTGAGAATCACAATTACATGATAATAATAATTAAGGAAAATACATTCAAATTGATCTTCGATAATCCCCTCTAAAGCACTACTCTTTTTCACTTTTTTATTATTTTTATTTATTTATTTATTTTGTTGATAAGTAATGTTATATAAAAAAAACATGCAGAAGGGCGTAACCCTAATATATAGAAAGTATACAAGAGAACACCTAATGAGGACTAGAAAAGAGAGTAAGAAAATCAGAACAACTAATCACTAAAGGGGCAAGCCAAGCTTCCGCCCAAGTGAATAGAGTAGTAAGAAAGAAATGTAAGAGATCCTCCAAGCTTCTTTCGAAATCTTCAAAAAATCTCCTGTTGCTTTCAGACCATAAGCTCCACATGATGCTAAGTGGGACCATTTTCCAAACCACGGCACTACGAGAACGACCCCCCTTCCACCAGCATTGCAAAAGATTTGCCACCCCCTGAGGCATAGCCCACGCCAAGCCAAAGCGACCGAAAAAAGCACTCCATAAGAATTGGGCACACTCATAATGAAGAAGTAAGCGATTAATGGATTCTTTATCCTTTTCGCACATCCCACACCTGTTGACCAGCACCATTTTTTTCTTCCTCAATTGTCCAATGTAAGAATCTTTCCAAGAGTTGTCGACCAAACAAAGAAAGTCACTCTCGGCGGGGCTTTAGTACGCCAAATACTCTTCCATGGAAAATGAATGCATTCTTTAGAAAATAAGAACATTGTAAAAAGATCTCGTTGCATACTTCCCCTTCCTATCCGAAACCCACCAAATTTTGTCCACCCCACCACCCAAATTTTGAGAATAAAGGAGGCTATGAAACGAAACCAGATCATCCACTTCCCAATCATTCAACGCACGAAGGAAACTAACATTCTATTGACAAGATCCACCCGACAAATCAATATTGTTCGCTATGGAAGCCTCCTTATTACTCGCTATGCTGTACAGCCCTAGGAACGCCTCCTTAAGAGGCGAATTTCCACACCACACCTCCTCCCCAAAGCTGATTCTTGAACCATCATCTGGAATAAGTCTAATATGACTTGAGAAACAATGTCAATCCCTACTATTAAACTTCCATAATCCCACCCCATCGGAGCTAGCATTGCCTCGGGAGTGCCACCTTCCCTCTCTCCAACCCATACTTAGCCTCTACCACCTTTTTCCACCAAGCACAAGGCTCGCTCGCATAACGCCACTGCCACTTTCCAAGCAACGCCTAATTGAACAATCTTAAGTTACGGATGCCTAAACCTCTGATAGGAGAGCAAACCTTAGGCCAGTTCACAAGATGATGCTTGAATTCTTTGCCAATACCGCCCCAAAGAAACACACATTGGATCGTCTCAATGCGCTTGGCCACCTAAACAGGGATAGGAAAGAGAGACAGGAGATAAGTAGGGAGGTTAGATAACGTACTTTTAATGAGAGCAACCCGTCCTCCCTTGGAGAGATACATTCTCTTCCAACTAGGAAGAGTGCGAATCATCTTTTCCACCACTCCATTCCAACTCACCTTATCTTTAAACTGAGACCCCAACGGGAGACCCAAATAAGGAAGAGGCAAAGAACTAATACCATAACCCAAAACCTTTGCCAAGGCACCAACATTGTCCACATCACCAACTGGCACGGCCATAGATTTAGCCAAATTTACCTTAAGCCTGGACACAAGTTCAAAGCATACCAACAAGTCACCTAAGGCTTGCACCTGATCCATAGAGGCCCCACAAAAAACTAGCGTATCATCCGCAAACAATAAATGCGAAATGTGAACTTGTTCATTCACTCCCCCTAGCGCCTAACCCCTCTTGAACTATTGAAAAAAATCAGCCATCGAACCATTGATCAAGACAGAAAACAAGGCCGAAGATATGCAACAAGCGATCCAAGAGACAAAAGCGATAATTTATTTAAAAATTATACCCTCCCCAAAGTCAAATTCGCACACCACAGCCCAGAGACTTCGGGCTTTCAAACTCAAATCCAATAGACTTCTCCAAATTCTTGCATGACACAAGGATTCAGGTGTTTAAATTCAAACTCAACAGCCCTTTATTTGTCCCCAAGGGATAGCTCAATTGGCTGTAGACCACGCTTAATAAAGCAGAGGTCACAAGTTCGAATTCCCTCTCTCCCTTCCTTTGTGTAGACATGTCAAAAAAAAAAAAAAAAAAAGCCCTTTACTTTAACAATGAGATTTTTTTTTTAAAAATTTTTTTACATGTTTACATAGGAAGAGAAAAAAGAGGAAGGAGAATTCAAACCAGTGACTTCCAATTTATAAGGCGTGTAAACTACTCCTTGAAAACTTTTAACAATGATTGATTCAAAGATTGGTTAAGATTAACAGATTTGTAACATGCTTGTGAGATATAAATGTAATAACTCACGTTACTATAATATATGTTTTAATTGTTCCCTCGAAATTGATATATACCTGTTTTGTACCGCAATTAAAACAGGATTTAAAACTAACAGCAATAAAAATTTACCATAACATAATAATTAAAAGAAATAATAAGACATAGTTTAAATATTTGAATCAAACATAATTCATCCCACCGTAATCTTAAATATCCTTTTTTTTTTTTTTTTTTGTTGGTAAGCTGAGAATATTGTTGACAAATGGAAATAAGGTTTGATTTGCCATTCACACAAAACATGAGAATTAGCCACAAGACCAACATAAATCCGACCATGACTCCACTTGTCAAAAGTAAAGGCTCAGCCATCAGCCATCAGCCATCAGCCATCAGCCGTCGTCATCCATCCATCCTACAATCAGCTCGGCAGCAAACTTTTCTCATCCGGATGGCATTTCAGGGGGCAAAATCGCTCTCAAGAGATTCACCAGCGGCCTGTCCAAACAGTGAGGTCTTATCACAAGCTCCAATCAATTCAGGCATCTTGAGAAGACGCCTTGCAGACTATGGGCAACATGAAGCCAAACAACAGAGAAGCATGACTCTTGCTCAATGTTCACTTTGACATTGCATTTATCACCTTACCAGAAGAGAAGCCAAACGGCAGAGTGGTCCTCCTGCAAGTAGCATAGTCATCTTCAACAAGCTGATGAAGGCACTGGTAGTGATCCGGCCAAAGGTCGTAAGTAAATATAGCAATTATGAGGCCGGGAACAGACTTGGTCACTGATTGCAAATTGGCCCTTGTTGATAGATTCGGATGTGAAGAGCAAATCCTACTATAAATTTTTGGGGGAGAATTCACAGGAAAAAAAGAAGTTAGTTCTCAATAGTACAAGGACATAGAGCTTACATCTAACCAAGCAAGTAATGCCCTTGTGGCGGCTGCACTTTTGAGTGGGGCTTGGGGAGGGGATTTGTGGCTGTTGCATCTCATACCCAAAAGAAAGAAATTTCAACAAACTAAATTTTATTTAACTTCAGTGGTTTTGTTGTCTTGCTAGTCTACTAGAAATCCAAGTAAACAATGAACAAATTCCTTTTCCGTGGAACACCCAACCATACCATTAAACTGATTCTTGAAAAGAACCTGCTGAAGTCACTGGTATATGGCCATCATCCAAATCTGGTCCCAAGCATGCGATAATAATTTTTTTTTTCACTAATTAAATATCTTTATCTAAATAAGAGACTTATTAACATACTAGCCACTAATCACTTGAAACCCATAAAAACTGTATGGCATAACATGCTTTTCAGTCGGATCCTTTTAACAGAAGGCAATGCCTCATCAGGTTACATTAAAATGGAAATTAATCTTTGCAAAATTGCATATTTGACTACTTAGGCCCACCAAAGCTGAACATCATTGAGACAAGTAAAGAAGGTTATGGACACAACATTCTCCACCAAAAGGGTTACAAGGGAAAACAGTTCTACGCGTAAAGACTAATGCTCCTGAAGAGCCAGAAACAAGTTATGAGATCTCACCTCTCAAGCCTGTCTACTCATTGTTTCAGCATGTCACCTTGATTTTGCCCTAACAAAATATGATAATTTGTATTAGATTCTATTATTCGAAACACTTGCTAGTGTCTCCTTTGAAATGGAAGGATAACAAAGCCACTGCTATAGTGGATAACATAAACTTGTAACCACAATGCATTATGTATAGTACTTACAAAAAAATTAATTAATTAATTTATCAAAAATGCATTATGATATAGTAAAATTCTTCTAACGTTGTTTTCTGTGTTTTTTGGCTGCCCCCTGTATCTCCTTTAAAAAGGGAGGGAAGTGAAGCCGCTACCACAGTGAAAAATATAAGCTGGCAAGATGCATGAGCAATGGAAGTATATTTAAATTATATATATATATATATATATATATAAAGATACCCTCTATATATTACCTGAACCAAGCGTGTCAAGAAGCATTAGATCTGCAGGCCTGATTTCCTCTGACGTTCTAGTTTCCTCTGACACTTTACTACTTACCACATTTGAATTAGTAGGCGCTGCCGACCCATTGCTGCTACGCACTATTTTAGCCTTTCTGGGAAAATTACCAAGGATAAAATGTTACTTTTACATCAATTACTGATATTGAGATTTTTCTTAATGACTGAAAACTCCTTCAAGGTAGGCCAATTCGTGTACCCACTCTTGAAAGATAAATCCTGAACCAGTGTAACGCACCCCCATCACACGGATTGGTTAAATTTGGCAAAAGGGGTGTGACACCAAGGAGTTGTATGTATCCAAGCAATTAAAAGTTTTCAAGATCTTCAGCTCATACCTCACCATTTTTCGCTTCAAAATGCCCGTGTTCAGCTTTGATGCCCCTTTTCCAAAACCATGAAATACATACATCAAGTTCTACAACAAGTAAATATTGTAAGTATGAATTACAAAAGTAAAGCTCCAACCAAGCACCTGATTTGAGCGCCAAAGTAGTTGAAGCAGGTTTGCGGTTGCCCCTCTCAGCCTTGATGGAAGCAATCACAGAATCAGCAGTAGACCCCAGACCTTTTCTTCCCACCAGCTTCACCCCCAACTTTTCACAGAGGTAATTCAACCTCATTTCATCACCTCCTCTCACCTCTCTCAGCTCAAGTGCCTGTTGTCTTGATAACAAAGTGTAAACATGAAGCTGTTGCTGATGATTAAAATGTGACTTAAGCTGCTGAAAAAGTAACTTATTTGAATGCTGTTGATCTGGTTTTGAGCCTTCATGACTCTTCTTTCGTGGTTCACTAAATGTCACTCTCAAAATTGCTGCTGACCTGGGATCAGCATTCTTCTGAGCAAAAATAACAGAAAAGCTCCCAAATTCTAGATCAGGCTCCCTAAATAAATCTGCAAGAAGGGAAGCACAAGAATGGGCATTCTTCGATGGGCTCCTGTCAATCTTTTTTCTCAAGGTCCGAGCATTAGCATAGTGAGCCATATTTGAAGATTCTCTTAACCCACTAACAAAAGCTCCGTGCATAGTTGCTGGGTATCGCCTAGTGGTGGCCTCCCCTGCAAAGAAAAGCCTTCCATCTCCCACACTTTCTGCCAAAATATCATAATCATCTCCTGATGCGCCAACTGCAACATTAGAGTAAGAACCTAGACTGAAGGGATCACCACCCCATCTGGTACAAACTGTTTGGATAGGCTCTGGAACATTGATTCCTTGCGGTTCAAAGATACCTGCATGCATTTATTCCCAATTTTGAAAAACACATTCCTCACCAGTAATATTCAGATATTTAGCTGAAAACTCTCACGACTAGGAAAAAGAATATTGTTTACACTTTTTAGAGGTACAGGAAAAAGAATATTGTTTACCATTTGGTTCTTCTGAATGAGTAAATGACTATGGAAAAGTACATATTATCACCAAGAAATGGTACAGAAAAATATAACAATTTAAAGAAGTTTGCAACTACCTCTGATCTACTTGAGTATTATGCATAGAGGATACAAATACTAAGTGATTTTTTTTTTTTTTTTGACAAGTATAATAACTGAAAAATACATGACAAAATAGTCACTTTGGTTTTAGTTTGTAATTTAATACCCAGAAAATAGGATAATTTGAGAGATAAAAACCATAACTAAGAATAAGATACTTTAAACACTCACACGCAAAAAGAAATAGATTACCCTTGAGAATTTGAAGAACACGGGTCACTGCATCTGTGGGGGGCATGCTCTCAAACTTGTGAGCTGCTTCTCCCGCTACCAGAGCAATCAAGAGAGGACCACCAGCAACTGTTGCATAGCTATAAAAGAGAAAGAACTCCCCTCGACGGCTCGGATCATCAGAAAGATGCCCAAAGGTATCAAGATCAGTGCCCCAAAATACGTGAGGAAATAGCATTGCAACCTTATTCAACAACCCAAACCCCAGCCTCTTTATCCCATCAAGCTTTCTCTGAGGCAACTCTGGAATAAATTTTATGGACCCACTCTTCAAAACCCCAAGCGGAACTGTGCAGAGGGCCATGTCACCCTCAAAAACCTGACTCCCAGCAATGACCTGCACACCATCACTACCATACCTAATGGTGTGTACAGTTTTCTCATATAAAATTGTCACATTCTCAGCCAAAGCATGAACCAGCCTTCCATTCCCTCCAGGCAAGAAGCAATGGTCCCCTCCCATATCATAAGGGTCATCTTGGTCCCAAAATGCAAGGGAAAGCTTTGAAAGCAAACCGGCATTCGCGTATTCCAAATTTGCAAGATGCCAGTTAAACAAGTTCATCTCCTCAGCATTCACGGCATCCCCATAAACCTGCCGGAATGTTTCCAATGCTGCACCAAGAGATACATCTACTGAGACCTCCCCCATTAACTGCCTAAGTCTACTTGCTTTGTCCAGAAGACGGTTAAAAGCAGTTTCCACCTTCATATCCATATCAGGGTCAACTGGCTTTCCATCCAAACTATATAGTGGGCACTTATCTCTCACCTTATGAAGCGGATAACCCAACTGTCGAGCAACAATCCCAAGTGGATTCCCTAAAGTACCTGTCAAAACACTACCCCCTAAATCTGCCGCTGCACACAGCCTATTCCCTCCCTCCATTTTCTTCGTATAAACTCGACCACCTGCTCGCTTCCTACCCTCTAAAACAGTCACCTTGAACCCAAATCTCATCAATTGCCGTGCAGCAGCCAGCCCCGCAAGGCCGGCACCAATCACAATCACATTCGACTTAATAAGTTCAGCCGGGATCTTTTCCTTGATCGCAGGTGCAACCCCAAAATTGATATACCCATGTGAAACTAAATAATTATAAGTAGAGTCCAAAAGAGTATGACAATGTTTAGGTATAGCATCAACAAACATCTCTTTAGTGACCCAAGTTGACACATTCTCACGCCATTTTGCGATAATGTGGTTCCGGATAAGAATGTAATTGACTTGCTCGATCCCTCCGATTACAGGGACAACCCCGGCATCGATTTCCTCCTCAGTTAGTGAATCGGCGGGAAACCCAGCCGAGAGAGCAATCAAGGCTTCGGCCGTGGATTCTTTATTTATCACGATGATCTCATCAGAGGTATCGGCTACAGTTTGAGTTGACGAATTAGGGTTTTCTACATTGGGTCTGAACAAAGGAGCTGAAACTGAATTAGAAGTAGAGGAAGACGAAGGGAAAATACCGTTATTACCGTTGAGAGTGACGTTAGGGATGAGAGGAAGGTGAAACGACGTTGCTCTCCGTTGAGGCCGACCTCGCCTTCGCTTCTTGGGAACTGTGAATGAGAGAAGATGGCTTGGTGAGGTAGAATTAGGGTCTTGTATTGGGATTTCGGTTGGATTATAGGGACTCGAATTAGCATTCGGATTAGGATTAGAGTTAGGGTTTAGTGGAGGTGGATATGGAATGAACTGGAGAGGAGGGAATGAAGAAAACTGGTCTGGGGTTTGATCAAAAGGATTCATCTTTGGGCCTTTGGAGAGACAAAGAGGTGATATGGTGATGGAGAAGAAGGAAAGTGGCTGTTTGGTTCCCGGGAAAATTTGAACGGCTAGGGTTCAAGTACTCCGATACGTCGGAGTTCGGAAACAGTACGGTATTTTGCTTACGCCTCTGATATCGCCACGTCAGTACTTTAGATTAAGACCTGGTGGGTCCAGGCGCTAGATCGACTGTAGAATAGGCTGCACAGGTATATATATGCGTCGCCGGACCAAAACCCTGGTTAGAAATTTGCTTTTCTTCGCTCAAAGGCAGAACCAGAAAAGAAGTTAACCAAAAAAAAATGAATATTAATTAAATAATTAAATAAATTATTTTTATTATTAAATTATCACTTATATAAAAGTTTAAATTTTTTTAAAAATGTATATTTAATTAATTAATCATTTAAAACAAATTTTAAATTGAGGAATCCATAGGAAAAAAAAAAAAACTCAAGGAAGAAAGTCCAAATTGGAATTATGATTTTTGGATTAAAAAATTTCGAGTTCATGGTTCCTAATCTTTTTTTTTTTTTTTTTTGACATGTCTACACAAAGGAAGAGAAGAGAAATTCGAACTAGTGACCTCCGCTTTATGAGGTGTGGTCCACAGCCGATTAAACTACTCTTTAGGATACTGATCTTCTATTTTTATGAAAGAAAAATATACACTAACATCAACGTCTGCTTATGAGTGCATGAACTTTTTATAAAGATCATTGTTATTGGACCTCACTCTTCCGTTGGATCTAGCAATCCGAAGATCTCGCTCATTTAACATAGGCCCAAGCTTCAAGCTCATTATTATAAAAGGCTTAATGAAATCGCTCATTATATGACAATAATCAAAAGAACTTGGGATTGTTACGTAGTTAGGGACGAAACTAGAAATTCAATTTTAAGTGAGCTAAATTGTAAGAAAACTAAAATTTAGGGGCCAAAATAAGAAAAAAGAAAAAAACCTAAATTATTATTATTTTTTTCTAACAAATTTAAAAATTTAAAAACTATTTTTCACTCCCTCCAAGGGACCAAGAGACATGTATTCTTTCTCTCGGAATCTCCTTTCTCCCTCTTTTCATCCATTTTCTTTCTTATGTAAGATTGATTTAATCATCTGAATGTCTCCGATTTCTATAAGAACAACCAGACTTTTGTAACTTCTTTTTCTATTTTACAAATCTGACTATTTGAAAATTGTTCTAACAATAGTTTAATTATGATTCAGCATGACTAAAGGAGGGTTGATTTCAACACATAGAAGTACATCCACTAAGCCAAACCAAAGAATATATCTTTTTTACATGAATCTAGCATCATAAACCTTGTCTTTTGTCCTCTTTGAACATGGAAGATAGCACTTATATTGGAACTCAAATCCATAAACCCCTAGGTCTTTTGTCATTTTTTCTTCCATCCGGGCAGCGAATCACTCCAGCCATGAATAATGGTCCAATAAATGAACTGACACCAGTTTCCTATATATAATTCAGCCCCTGCCCTTCTTCATTATCCAATATAGCTTCCATGGATTTCCATTCCAACCCAATCTCCATTTCTTTAGCTCTAATCTTAGCTCTTCTCTTTGCCCTTATCCTCTTTAGGGAATCGCAGCAAAAGCATAGGAAGAATAAGAAGTTTCATCCTATTGGTGGCACCATATTTGACCAGCTTCTGAATTTCCATAGGTTGCAGCACTATATGATTGATCTTGCTGGGAAGTACAGGACCTACAGGTTGCTCAGCCGTTTAAGGAGTGAGATTTATACAACAGAAAACAATCCAGAGTCTGCATGACATGCCTACAAGAAAAATAGAAATTTGTATCAATGAACTGGAAAAAGTGCATGTAAATACTTATCTATATACGTTAAAAGATGTGAATATGATTCTGCTTATCACAATGAAAATTTGACAGCTAGATTTTTCATAATTACCATAACTTTGGCTGCTTATTTTTTATTTTTTGTGGGGGGAGGGGTGTGGTCAACAGTAACAGTTGAACTCAAGACATATTCACACCCAATGGATGCCAATACTGCTATAGTATGACAGCATTGACATCTTCAGCTGATCGAAGCTGGCTAATCCAGCCAATTCTCTAGAATATGGCATCTCAACAGATGATAAGAGTAGAGGAGACAAAATAATTTTTCAACTCTTTTTCAAACTTTGTGCAGGGTTGGTACCATAACAGCATTTTGAAGGATTTATTAGGTGATGGGATTTTTGCAGTTAATGGTGATAAGTGGCACCAACAGAGAAAAGTATCAAGTTATGAGTTCTCTACAAAGGTATTGTGGAACTTTAGCAGCATAATCTTCCAAAGAATGTGGCAAGGCTTGCTCATATATTGTCTGAAGCCACTGTTTCCAACCAGACAATTAATATTCAGATGAGTCTTCTTTACTCAAGATTTGAATGTATAATGACTGTGGAACCTCCTCATGAAAACAACCTTAGATTCAATTTTTAAAGTTGCAATTGGAGTAGAACTAGACAACATGTGTGGATCAAGTGAAGAAATCCCCAATTTTGTCAAAGCTTTTGATGATTCTAGTGCATTAATCCTTAGGAGATATGTTGATATCTTTTGGAAGATGAAGAGGTTTCTGAATATTGGATCACTGAAGAAAAATATCAAAGTAATTGATAATTTTGTATACAAGCTAATCCATACTAAGATTCAGCAAATGCATGATTCACATGATGATTCAGCTATAAGCGCACTACCTAAAATCTTCAATATCGGATTGAGGGTAGAGGCATAATCTTATTGTCTCAGCTCATTACTCTGTAGATGAAGAAAGAAGATATTTTATCAAGGTTTTTGCAAGCAAGGAAGATAAGTCCAAAATACTAGCGAGATATTGTTCTGAATTTCATAGTTGCTAGCAAAGACACAACAACACGTACTCTTTCTTGGCTCATTTACATGCTCCGCAGGCATCCTGCCGTGCAAGACAAGGTTGCAGTAAAGGTCAGTGGCGAAGCCATACAATTCATATTATAGGGGCCGCTGAACTAAAAATATGATAAATATAATTTTAAATAAAAATAGAGTAATTCACACAATATATGCATCACAAAAAAGATATATATTAAAATTCATAAATATGTGCTCAAATTGATATATTAGAAATGTAACATGCCAGCACAATATCAAAAAGATAGAAATACAAAAAAAGTGTCTACAGCAGCACTTTATGATCTTTTAGTAGTACAAAATCATCAAATATTGAATCTGAATCAAAGCTCTCAGCAATTTCTCTTTCAATATAGAGAACTAAACTATTTGCAAGAAAATCATCCTCCATTTTGTTGCGAAGTTGTGTGTTAACAATTTCCATTGCTGAAAATGTTCGTTCGGTAGTTACTGTAAACACTGGAAGAGTCAAAACAAGACGAATCAATCTATCAATAAGATAGTAAGTCCTTGATTTTTTTGTCTTTGTCAATCCTTGGCATAATTCTGCAATGGAAGACAAATTTTGTAACGTCGGATCAGTAAGCACATCAAATTCAAAATACCTCAACTGATATCTCAAATTCATTTTCTCATGCTCAGAAAAATCAAGAGGATAATACTTCTCCGCAAGGATACATATATCGTCAATTTTAAAGGATTTATAAGCATCTTTTGGATCCAAAGCTGAGCTAAGTGTCAAAAGTTCCATCGCCTTTTCACTAAACCAACTATCAAGCTCTTGCAATTGAAAGTCGATAGTAGCATTGAATATATCAAAATGATAATAATGCTCCACTGTAATGTGTTTTTTCTGATTACGACCTCGACCTTCAATATAACGAGCACTGAAATCCGGAATGTCAATTTCATATTTCTTGGAGAAAGAGACAATGTTCTCAAGCAAATTATCCCAACCATCATCTCTCAACTTTTGGAGAAGTTTTTTTGCAATAGAAACTGAATGAATAATATTCAAAATGTCTTGAGATTTTTGCTGCAAAACTTGACAAAGAACATCAGTAATGCTCATGATTTCCTTCATTAAATGTAGAATAAATATGAACTTGAAGGATGTAAGCATTTTATAAGCAACATTAACATCTCCTCGTAGAGAGTAAGTGTCTCCTTCTCTTCCAACATCTTCAAGCATTGTACAAGTAGCATCAAACATCCTTATTAGGCTACAAATAGAATTAAAATGAGAACCCCAATGAGAATCATCAGCTTGTTTCAAAGTGCCAATTTGGTTAGCATCGTTTCCAATTTCAAGCTCACCAATAGCTCGCATATGTGCAATTTGTGTTGCATGAACTTGTAGTTGATCATGACATTTACATGAATCACTGACCACATTGATAATAAAGTTCAAATTTGTGAAGAACAGATGAACAGAAATCACTTCTCTAGACGCAGCAACTGATGCTAATTGTAATCGATGAGCAAAACAATGAATATAGTATGCACAAGGACAATCATTAAGAAATAATGCTTGTAATCCTTTCCATTCACCACGCATGTTACTAGCACCATTATATCCTTGTCCATGGATGTTTTGAATATCAAGGCGATAACGAGAGAGAACATCAGATATTTCATTCTTTAGAGTCAATGCCGATGTATCTTTAACATGAACTAAAGCAAAGAAACGTTTTTGTATAAAACCATCTTTGTCAACAAATCGCAGAACAATAGCCATTTGCTCTCTCTCAAACTCATCCTGTGCCTCATCAACAATAATACAAAATCTAAAATCTCCAATATCTTCACGAATTTTATCTCGCACTTTACTTGCAATAACTTGCAAAATCTCCTTTTGAATAGTATGTGAAGTATACTTTGCAGATTTTGAAACATTTTCCAAAACAACACTTGCCAGTTTATCATTATATGATGCCAACATTTTAATCATCTCAAGAAAATTACCTTGATTGTTTGAATCAAGAGTCTCATCATGATTTCCAAAAGCACATCCTTGAAATGAAAGCCACCGAACAACATTAATAGAAGTTTTCACAAGTAGTGATGATTTAGAATGAGTTTCTTGCATTTCTGCAATTAGAGATTCAAAAGGATGTTCTTCATCTTCAACCTTTAGAGATTTAAGATGACATTCATTGGGATTTGAAGTTTCTGCATTAAAATCCAACGGTGTATTCCTTTCTGAAATGTTGGCTTCTTTCCTTTTGAAGAATGAATCAATAGTTTTAAACTTCGACATGATTAATGAACCTAAAATTTTCAATTAAATCACAACCCCGTAAGAGACATTCAAAGTTTATAAGATAGATGATCGAATTACCAATATACATTACCGAAAACAAAACAAATTCAACAATTTATAATGGGTACCACTAACATGTATTATTCTCTTAATTTGATCAAAGCCTAAAGAGGGCTAAACAATATCATAGCACAATAGCAGCAATATAACACTTCTGGAATAAAAAAAGTAAGCAGATTCTTACACTCTAAAACACAAAAATCCATACTCTGCAGTTCATGACCACCCATGAAATGAAAAAAAAAGAAAAAAAGAAAAATGCCAACTCTACTTCTCTCCCAGCTGTGTTCACCATTAGTCTCCTAGCAGCAATTTGTATTCAAAGATATATATGCCAGTGAGTGACCTAAATTATTCAGTCACCAAAAACCCATTTTTATTTTAACAAACCTTTAGTCCAGATTGGGTTTTTTCTTTTCTTTTTTGTTTGTTTAATTTGGGTAACTAGGTTTGTCGAATTGAGAAATAATTACATGTCTAATACTAAAAACTAGAGAAGAAAAAGAATATGCCAATAAAGAAGCTGACCATAAATCTTGGGATACCTCAGCGTCGTTGGTAAAACTACATTGTAATCCAAGCACCCAATCAGTTACTGACCACCTATTTTGGGATACCCCCGCTTCCTGTGGTATGGAAATATTATCTGTATGCATGTTTGAAATTACATGCAATTTTTCATCAACAAATTTCCTCCTTGAAAACCATGTGTGGATAATTAACAGGAAAGAGCTGGCCAAGTTTTTGAAAGCTGAAAAGCCTTTGGCATCCAAATAGTGGAATGAAATACGAGTTATGCCTACAAATTCCTATATAATGTAATTGACTAATTGTAATACACTTTTGTGGTGTCACTATGGATTCTTTCCCTTCAGTTGATCCCAAGAGTTTCCCTTCATTTCTCCTTTCTGGCAAGTAAATAAAATTTTATTACAAAAAAAAAAAAAAAAAAATCCACCAACATGTACAGCAAAGTAAACAAGTATCAAGAGATCCTCCTAAGCCTAATGCTTACCACTATGAGAATAGGCAACAATAGCAGGTCCAAGAAGATTTTACTGTCTTTATATGTTACCGATTACCATTATGGTTCCAGCTTTTTACATTATCTTCATTAATTCCCTTCTTTGTGTACATGATGGAAAGATTTGCTTTTCTAAGAATACTCTGCCAGATGGTTTTTGTGTGAAGAAAGGAGATACGATGGCTTACCAACCATATGCAATGGGCAGGATGAGATTCATCTGGGGTGATGATGCAGAATAATTTTGATCAGAGAGATGGCTTGATGAGGATGGTGTATTCCGGCAAAAAAGCCCTTCAAGTTTACTGCATTCCAGGTTAATTAATAGATGTTTTCTCTAACATGTCAAACTCCTATATATATCTGCTTCAAGCTTGTTAAGAGCTCTTCAAGTCTCTAATGGTGTTAGCAGGGTGGCCCACGAATTTGTTTGGTAAAGGAATTTGCATATCGGCAGATGAAGATCTTTTTAGCAGTCTTGTTGGGGTGTTTTGTGTTTGAATTAAGCGATGATAAGAAAATAGTCAATTACAGGACAATGATTAATCTTCACATTGATGGAGGTCTCCATGTTCGTGCCTTCAAGAGACATGGAAGTTGACTTGGTATTAATTAGTTATATAGGAATTGGATGCTCTCTCTCTATATATATGTTGTTGCTATGCATTGTATAATTCACTATGGAAGCAAAGCAACATCATCCAGAAGTGTTATATATCCAATAATAATAAGAGCAGAAAGTTCTACGTTTAAATCCCCAGACCAGCTCCCGTCTATCTCATAAAATCCCTATGTTGT
The DNA here is from genome assembly GCA_006937295.1 of Carpinus fangiana. Lineage (NCBI taxonomy): Eukaryota > Viridiplantae > Streptophyta > Magnoliopsida > Fagales > Betulaceae > Carpinus > Carpinus fangiana. The sequence goes on from CM017321.1 coordinate 21,457,932, forward strand.
CAACTACTAATGCTTAAAAGAAAATCCAGAAATGAGCTACTCTAACCAAGAAAACCACAAAGGAAAAAAAATGCCTAATATCCTCTTTGATGGCCTACTGTGAAAGCAATAGGATCCTGTATAATGATGATAAAACCTCGAACCCGTGTAAGGCACCTCTTCTACAAGACGAATTGGGTAAGATTTTGGCTTCGCTGGTGAACGTGGCCCCAAGAAATTGTTAATACCCAAGGGGATTCGAATCTTAGACTTGACGAGGATGCCACAAAAACCAAAACCCTTACCACTTGAGCCAAACCCATAGGAATAAAAGACATGTATTTTACATGTTAGAATTAAAAATTTACAATCTTCAGTATATTAATGTTTTGGGAAAATTTCACTTGTACCTTCATATATTATGGAAATTTCACTCTTTAAGAGCATCCACATCATGCTCTTGAAAATTTAGTTAAATTTAACTTTCAAAATGTACGTTTTTAGATACAGCTAGTCACTTTTTAAGACAACCAAATATCAAACTCTCTAAATATTTTTCTACTTTAACTACATATTATTTTTTATTGGTAAAACTAACTACCATGAAACTCACTTTGAGGGGAATGCTCACATACATGGAATTATTTTGTGTGCCCAACCGCATCTTTAATTCAAGAGACTTCATTGATGAATGCAGAAAACAGGGAATACATACATGTCTGTAACAACAAGGCATACATTTTCACTTATCTTTCTGTACTTTAGAAAACAGGCATAGAACCAATTTGGTTACTGAAAACAAAAATTAAGAAACCACCAGAAAATGAAATCCTAACTATGAGTTACATGGACCTAAAGCAAGTAATAGGCCTAGAACAATTTTACTCAGGACCCAGATAAAGATAAGCTCAGATGTTCAAAAAGATGATATCATTTTTTTATTTTTTTTTCGTTTCTTCTATTTTCCTACAAGGATTCTCGGTTCCCAGACACAACATTCGACCATTGAAACCATAACAAAAAAGGAGCCAAATACGGTATAATGAATGAACAATAACAATTGATGGGAGAAATGGGCATTGGCTGACCTTGAAGACGGTGGTGTGTAGATTTGCACTGCACTGATCCCCGCTCGCGGACGAGAGAGGGGTCGATAGAGAAATGCTCTGTGGGTGAGTGACGAAAAGAAAAATGGATGGGGAGAAAAAGTAAAAGGGGAGGGGATGAAACTCTGGAGGAAAAGAAATAGAAAAGGAGAGGGAAGCAAAACGAAAAGTGGACCGGACCAAAGACCTAAAAAATAAATAACATTTGGTTTTAGAACATGTTCGCCAAAGTAGTCGACTAGTCCGGACCAAAGACCTAAAATATTCATCTCAAAATCAATTCCAATAATATTCTAATACTAGAGAGCTTATTGTGGATGCTTTAAATCTACGTATAAGTGTTAGAGAGCTAAACAAATAAACTTAAAAAAATTCTCAAACTGACGTAGTAGACTATAAGTGACAAACAAAGAAGAGAGAATTGCTTTTTTTTTAAAAATTTTTAATTTAAAAATTCTTGCCACATCAGTTTATAAATTTTTCTAGGTTCATTTGTTTGTATCTCTACTACTTCTCAAATTTCTATACTCTATTTAAATAGTGTTTTTTCTTCTTTATTTACAAAACTACTTCAAATTCAATTGAGAGTAGAGAGCGTGGGGATTAAAAAAGTCTCCTTTTTTTTTGTTGAGAAATTTCACTTACTCCCCATGAATTTATGCATCTTTTGCAAACATCTTCTCAATATTCAAAATATCTCATTTTGGTGTATCGATATTTGATTTTCTTCCACTTTCTCCCTTCCGTTAGGATTTAACAGAAAATCCTAATGGAGAGGTGTGAAATATTTAATTTAAATATTGCAGTTAAATTAAACGAAAAATGAGAAAAATGATTGGGGATATTTAGAACGAAACAAAAGTTCGATACACCAAAATTAGATATTTTGAATATTAAAGAGGTGTTTACAAAAATTGTGTAATTTGATGGGATAAGTAAAGTTTCGTTTTGTTTTTTGTTTTTGTTTTTGTTTGGTTGAGTAATACAGATTCAACAAAATTTGGAGTGCCCGATGCAGCATCTTTTTGGTAATTTTTTGCTCAGGAATACCAAATTATATATATAATATATTAGTTTTGTTTATTCTCATTTTTGGTAACCCTATTAAGATATTTTTCACTTTTGTCTTTGTAATTGCTGGCGCCCAAACACAGTGAGATACTTCATATGTTTTGGTCTTGGAGAAGTTGCTAAATCCAGAGGATCCTTGTGCGTGTTAATGTTGGAATCCGACATCTTGTCCATGTGAATGGCTTAAATTAAGATTGGAGTCAATATATATTTTACTAAAGGAGGGTTGATTTCAACACATAGAAGTACATCCACTAGCCAAACCAAAGAATATATCTTTTTTACATGAATCTAGCATCACAAACCTTGTCTTTTGTAACTACCATTGCTTCCTCGTTCTCTCTCTAGAAAGAACTCACTCTAAGAAGCTACTCTTTGAATAGTTTTCTTCCTTCTGCATCTGCTCAACTCTCAGCTACTGATTTTCTACTGATCTCTCCCCATATCTTGTTTTTTCTTCTCTCATCCCTTCCTTACATTCACATTGTCCACACCATCTTTTCTCTTTTTTACTTGCTACTGTCGGATCATGGATGCAACAGCTTTAGAGCTGGATTCTCTTATTGCTCAAACTGCTGCCATCTCATGGGATGATCCATCTTCACATCTTGAAACCATACCACTTGAAGAGGTAAATTCAGAACTAATACCTCTGGTTGGTCACATTATCTCTCAAAGAACTCAAAACAACCAAGCTGTAAATGCTGCCTTGGTCAAAGCTTGGTTCTTTGCAACTCCCTTTTCTTTTGCTGTCCTTGGTCCAAACTTGTTTTTTGTTTAAATTCTCTGATAAGGAGCATATTTCCAAAATCTTGGGCCAAGTTTGGAATGTCAATGGCTATTTACTAGCTCTACAACCATGGTCTCCAAATGCCACCTTGGGTGATTTAACTCTCAAACCAGTTCCCTTCTAGATCCAGGTTCATGGTCTTCCATTGAACAACATGTCACTGAAAAACACCATAGCCATAAGGAAAGGGCTGGGAAATATTCTCAAGATTGATACTGCCAATGGTGTTGACTCCACGTTCAGAAGTTTTATGAGGCTACAGGTTGAAGTTGATGTCAGTAAACCTCTCAATCCTGGTTTTCGCTTCACCAAGATGGACAAAACCACCTGTTGGATCAGCTTAAAATATGAAAGATTGGACATTTATTGTTCAGAGTGTGGCATGGTAGGCCATAAGGAAAGCTCGTTTATTGCTCCTCAAGCCAGCAGATTCCCATCCAGGTACAATATTTCTCTTCTTGTCAATATTTTCTCAAATTTACCTCCTAACAAACCACAAAATTCAGAAAACCGTTTCAATCCTTCTTCCACACCCAGAATCACCCCCACACAGCCATGCGTGTCAAGCACTCCTTCCCATGCAAACCTGCAAAATGTGCACTGTAGCTCACAACCACCCCTGACAACTCCTAACCCTGCAATCTTGGCCCGTACCTCTACTTCTGCAGTTCCCTTATCTCTAGCAACCTCTCCACAAAATAACTTCCACCAAACCTCTGCAGAAAAGGACATACCACTAGAGCATACCCTAAATGCCTTATCCCTATTTCAGAAACCAGTCAAACTTTTCCTTGAAAAGAAACTACCCTCAACCAGCAAGTCAACTCCTAGTTCCCTCTCGGAGACAATCCATGAGGACACCCACACTGGGCCCAACTATCCCACATACACTGAAAAAACCCATATCACCCAAAAATTAGTCCAAACCTGCAGCTCTCCCACCTCAACGGCTAGTCCCCCTGGTTCAAAAACCAACTCTCCCGCCATAATTTCTACCCCACCAAACAAGCAAAAGTTCTACACAAAAACCAAAAGGCAGTCTCCTTAAAACATCAGACCCCCCAAAAAACCCTCCATACCCCCAGCAGAATTACCTATAGCCCCAGCATCCAACTCTTTTTGCCCTCAAGATACTCCCCCCCACCTGCAGCCTTCAAGGAAAAGATCAAACACTTCTATCTTAGCCTCTCCTTCCAAAAAAATAGCAGGAGCCATTCTAGAGAATAATGAAACTACCAATCCCACTTTTTCCATTCTCCCTGGCTTCACCCCTGGTACCTCTGAAAAAGCTCCTGCTAGGTCTTTATTCAAAGCTGCCAGAAAAGGCAAAAACAAAGTTTCTCAAGCTGTGGAGGAGCCTGATTTGTCAACTGTGAAAAAGGAAGGCTTGTTGAAGCCTTCTAAAATCCAATGAAGATCTTGTCTTGGAACTGCAGAGGGCTCTCCAGGCCAGCTGCAGTTCAAACCTTGAGGAGATTGATCCGTGATCAATCCCCTGACATCCTTTTCCTCATTGAAACCAAATCCTCTCCCCCCCAAGTCTCTGCTACTCTGAACAGGCTTGGCTTCTTTCTTATGTCTCAAGTTGCTCCCATTGGTTCTAGTGGTGGTCTAGTTCTCTCTTGGCGCCCTGGAATTGACCTAGAATGTTTTGTCACCAAAAAGAACAACATTTCTGCATGGTGTTTCTCAGACCCTCCCCATTCTCCTTGGATTCTGTCCTGCATCTACGGCCCTCCTGACAGAGGAGACAGAATGGCTTTTTGGGACTCTTTTGAAAGTTTTGGCTCTCTTTTGGCAGCTCCTTGGCTGTGTATAGGTGATTTCAACTCTGTGTTGGATCAGTCTGATAAGCTAGGAGGAAAACCTGTCTCTAGCTCCTCCAACTGTCCCTTCAGAAATTTCATCAACCTTTTTGGCATGGTCGACTTAGGATTTGCTGGAAATCCTTATACTTGGAGCAACAACAGACAAGGCCTGCAGTTGATAAAGGAAAGATTGGATAGAGGTCTTGCTTCCCCAAACTGGATTCACTTACACCCTGAGTTTTCTCTGCTCCATCTCCCTGCTTTAGCCTCTGATCACAATCCAATTTCCCTCACCACAAACAACTCCTCTTGCTTCCTACCTAGACCCTTCAGATTTGAGGAATTTTGGTCCAAAGATTCCTCCTGTGCTTCCATCATTGAAGCAGCCTGACAACATCCCGTGTGCACCCCTCCTGTAAGAAGGCTCCCAAAAAAATTGAAAAATACCAAGATAGCTCTCCTTGAATGAAATTCCAAGCACTTTGGAAATATTCAAAAACAGATTAAGACCACTTTTCTCAACCTTGATCTGGTTCAGCAGGCTCCTCCATCATCAATGACTCATGAAACAGAAATTTCTCTAAAGCTGGAATTGAGAATTCTCCTTAACAAAGAAGAGATTATCTGGAGATCAAAATCCAGAGAAATTTGGTTAACTTGCAAGGACCTCAATACAAAAAATACTTCCACACCTCCACTTTGATCAGAAGAAGAGCAAATGCTATAAACTTTCTCAGGTTGGATTCTGGTATTTGGGTGTCTTCTAGAGCTGATATAGGTGGCTCTTTCACCTCTCACTTCACCAACTTGTTTACCTCTTCAAACACTCATATTGATATTGAAATGCTTGATCTTTTTGATCCCATCATTTCTGAGGAGGATAACACCTTTCTGTGCTCTATGCTTTCAGAGGAGGAAATAGTGGAAGCTCTAAGTAGTCTTGGTTCAACAAAAGCTCCTGGCCCGGATGGCTTTACAGCCTTATTCTATAAAAAGTATTGGAGTATTATCAAATCTGATGTGATGCTGAGCATAAGGAATTTTTTCACTGGGAATTCCCTTCCTAGAGACCAGAATCATACCTTCATAGCCTTAATTCCTAAGCTTAGTGGCTCTCAATCCACACACCAGTACAGACCAATAAGTCTATGCAACATCTTTTACAAAATCATTTCCAAAATCCTTGCTACCAGACTGAAATTTTACCTCCCAAAGATCATTTCCCCCCTGCAGTCTGCCTTTGTTCCAAATAGAAATATTCAAGACAACACTATCCTAGCTCATGAGCTCCTTCACTCCTTCAAGTCCAGAAGAGGCAATGGAGGCTTCATGTTCCTTAAAATGGATATGGAAAAAGCTTTTGATAGGATGGAATGACCTTTCCTCCTCTCTATCATGGAGAAGCTCGGTTTCAGCTCCACCTGGACTTCTTGGATCAGACTTTGCATTTCCACCTCCTCTTTCTCAATCCTCTTGAATGGCAGTCCTTTTGGGAATTTCTCCCCTAAGAGAGGGTTGAGACAAGGAGATCCTCTTTCTCCATTTCTGTTCATTTTGGGGGTTGAAGTCTTTTCTAGACTTATGTTTAAAGAAGAAAGAAATGGCTCCATCAAAGGTCTTCGGATTGCAAGGAATGTTGCTCCTATCCACCACCTCCTTTTTGCTGATGACCTGCTTATCTTTGGAAAGGCTTCTATTGCTGAAGCCACTAGTATCAAGATTTGTTTGGATAAATACTGCAAGTGGTCAGGTCAGCAAGTTAATGCTTCCAAGTCCTCTATTCACTTTACCAAAAACACCAAACCATTCATTTTTGCAGCCATTACTAGAATCATTCCATACTCCACTTCTTTTTCAAGTAACCTGTACCTTGGCCTGCCAATTCTGATGGGAAACTCAAAAAGACAGGCCTTTCAAAGTATTGTGGACAAAGTCTTAAGGAGAGTAGATGGTTGGAGAGCAAAGACACTATCCCAAGCAGGCAGATTGACCCTTATTAAATCAGTTGCAGCAGCCCTTCCCTCCTATGCTATGAGCACCTTCTTGCTTCCCAATAACATCTGCTCAGCTCTTGATAGGATTTTCAAGAATTTTTGGTGGGGTTTCCATCCAAAAAAAGTCAAAAATCTCTCATTGAAGGCTTGGGACTCTTTATGTCTTCCAAAATCAGTAGGAGGCTTAGGTCTCAGGAGAATGAAAGATGTTAATCTGGCATTGATCTCAAAACTTGGCTGGAAACTTCACTCAAAGGCTTCTTCTCTCTGGTCAGCTCAGCTGCAAGGTAAGTATCTCAAAACTAATGCCTTTCTCTCCCCCTCTTCCCTTTCCTCCTTTTCTTCATGGTTATGGAAAGGTATCCTGAAATCAAAAAATATTATCTCCAAAGGTGCCTGCAACAGAATCCATAGCCTCTCTTCTCTCCCAATCTGGAGCTCCCCTTGGATTCCAACCTTGCCTGATTTCATTCCTCATCCTTCAGCCCTGTTGAGAATGCCTCTTCCAAATCTTCTTGTTTCGGATCTTTTCTGTTATGATCCTTTGTCCTCCTCTTTTTCTTGGAATCAACCTTTACTAAATTATCTGTTTTCCTCTTCTAGTGTAAGGGAAATTCTAAAAACCAGCTTCTCCTCTCTCTCTCAAGAGAAGCACATATGGACCCCTTCCTCTAATGGTTCCTTTTCCACAAAATCTGCTCACAAGCTCATCTGCAGCCAAAGAGTTTCCACTGCTTCTTCTCCTCTTTCTCCTTCTCAATGGAAGCTTCTTTGGAAATTAAACTTAAATGACAGATTGAAACTCTTTTTATGGAAAATAGCTTGGGATATAGTCCCTTCTAAAATCAGGCTCAATCATATTTTTCCCATTAATC
>CM017321.1:21466869-21509596 GCA_006937295.1 Carpinus fangiana
CCCGGTTCAATAAGGCGAAGGAGATGGCCTTCAAGCAAGTGGTGCCGGCTTTAGGAATGGTGGCAAGGAGGATATTGGTGTGATGAGCTTGGAAGTGTTTTTGGACTGCTACAACTCCTTGCATGAACCAAGTTAGAAACCAAAGAGGTGAGATCTAGAACCTCTTTTTTATTGTATAAGTCAAGCTCCAAGAAGGACACAAGAATGTGGAGATTGATTGTGAGCAGAGGGTGTTGTTGAATGTCTGGATAGCTCACCCGGTTCAATANTGATTCAAGAAAAAGTACTACATCGATACCAAGGGTTTTGGTTTCTAACTTGGTTCATGCAAGGAGTTGTAGCAGTCCAAAAACACTTCCAAGCTCATCACACCAATATCCTCCTTGCCACCATTCCTAAAGCTGGCACCACTTGCTTGAAGGCCATCTCCTTCGCCTTATTGAACCGGGTGCGCTATCCAGACATTCAACAACACCCTCTGCTCACAATCAATCTCCACATTCTTGTGCCCTTCTTTGGAGAGGTAAAAGAGGTGAGATCTGGAACCTCTTTTTTATTGTATAAGTCAAGCTCCAAGAAGGGCACAAGAACGTGGAGATTGATTGTCCCGGTTCAATAAGGCGAAGGAGATGGCCTTCAAGCAAGTGGTGCCGGCTTTAGGAATGGTGGCAAGGAGGATATTGGTGTGATGAGCTTGGAAGTGTTTTTGGACTGCTACAACTCCTTGCATGAACCAAGTTAGAAACCAAAACCCTTGGTATCGATGTAGTACTTTTTCTTGAATCAAGTCTCGTTTTGTAGGCAGGGAGGGTATGAGGTCCCTGCATTCTTGGGTCATTTCAAGATCTTGCAAGTACTTGGGAAGTGAAGGAGAAGGAGATGGTTGATCAGGTGTAGCCACAATATTGTTAGTGGGAAGTTGGAGTGCTCCCTTGCTTTGTGGTACTCATATATATTTCAACATTTTCATGTGTATATACAGGACCATCCTAATTATTGTTTATGGGCAAGGGAAAATAAAAAATATTAATTAATGCATGCATGTGCTATGAATTAATTATTACCTCCTCACCAACTCCCATTCTATTTTTTTCTTTTTTTCTTGTTACTGTCAAGATGAGTTATAAAATTGGTGAAACAACTGATCAGTTCTTTTACAACGTAAATATTTATGATTATCACCAAGTTGGTCCTGTATCACTAAACTTATAAAATTAAAACAAAAATGAACTTGACCAAACTTCAAAATCTAGGTTAATTTGATCTTGACCCACACTTAATACTCAAAGTTAAGCAAATTAGATGATCTACGTACCACAAATGATCGACAGAAATCTTGGTTATATATGCTTATGCACACACACATATATTGCCTATTTAATTTGGATTGAAATAATAGGTTAGTTGCAAGTTTCTACTATGTATTGAAATAATCACACACACTCTCTCTCTCTCTCTCTCTCTCTATATATATATATGACTCTAATTAATTAATATNTCATATGCAGAGCCATGCCATAGGTGAGTAGGACTGTAAGTGCCTCAACAAATCCCAAGATTCTTTTCTTTTATTCCACTCAGGATGGCCATAAAATCCGGTTAGTTTCCACTGAGTACCTGTGGTTTGATTTTTTACTATCGCATTGATATGGCGTCGAGAGAAATTTTGAATCTCAATTTCTTCAACCTCTCTCCACAAAAGTGCTAAACCACCGCTCTTTCCCACAGATTATCTATTCTATTAGCTACTTGCTTTAAAATAATATTTCTCATTTTTTTATTATATTATTGTCAATTCTTAATTAAAGGAAAAAAGTAATATTAAAAATTATATTAAAATTTAATCTAGTGTGTTACAGTAAATATCTACAAATAACTATTTATTGTAGCAGATAAGATATAATAGCTAATCATAAGTTATTTTGTTAAAAAAAATTAATTAAAATAATTAAATATAACTATATTTTTTATTTTACCTACACTGAAAATGCTCTAACATCGCGATATATATGATTGAACATTTTGTCTCAATAATGGAAAAAGAGACGGAAGAAAACATAGAAAGAAATTTGACAGTACAGTACGTAGATAGACATGATGTCAAAAGCACCGGCAAAAATCTAAATATAAAACAACGTGGATAGATACTGCAGGATAGGGTACGGTGCTCTTTAAAGTTTACAAAAAATATTGGGCAAATTGATTTAGAGTTATTGGAATAGTTATTAGATGGTCACTATGTACACATGGCCACAGGCCCACAACACATGCATTTGCTTTCTCGTCCTCTTAACACCTCTCCATCCATCCAGTTCTTTAAGACCCTTCTTTGCAAATCCCCACCTACTGCAAATCCATTCAAAAGCTCCAAATTTCAAACGTGATAGTCAAAGGTCCAACCTAATAAATGGTATCAGAACTAAGGTTATGAATTTGAGCCGCAAAAACGCCATTTTGAGGGAGAAATTGTTGAGGTGCAACAATATTGCTGTTTTGCTCACTCGGACGATTCTTAAAACATGTCTTACGGGATGCGTTTCGAATATCATAAAAGACTTTAGCTTTTCTCACTAGTCACTAATTAATTTTTAGATGAAATGATCAAAGATCTGATCCAACATAAATTATTACACATATATACTATATAAATTATAAATCATGTAACTTATAAACTATTGTTAATATCATAAGCTTAAAGGAGTTTGTAAACAATTTGTGTCATTATTTTGGCACAAGTATTTCGTGCCTGTTTCCTTAGTATTACTTGGCAAAAGCCTATATTAAACTTCAATAGAGCTTCTTTGGATGTACGTACTCTTAAACTCAAAATAATAATAATAATAATAATAATAATAATAAGCCAATTAAGATGTTTAATTAGCCCTTGTAACCCTTTTTCTTATTCAATTGAAAAAGAAAAAAGATAATTAGTACTTGACTTCTTGTTAGATCATTCACAATGGTTTAAAGCCTGTTTGGGATTGCTCAAAAAAGGTTTTTGGACAAAAACTTTATTTTAAACTTTTGTCAAAAGTGTTTTTTAACAATTTTTAAGTTTTTTTTTTATCCTTAAAAGCACTTTTAATTTTTTTACCAAGCAACTACTTTTTTCTTCAAATTGATTTTTTTAATGTTAAAAATACTTTTAGACCTCTTAAATACAATCTCAAACAGACCCTTAGTTATATTTCTCACTTTTAGCTATAAAAAACTTTTTCTAGTGGCTTGAAATGTTTTTTTTTTTTAATAAAATCCTGAGATTGAATGGATGAGATGAGGCCCAAAAGAATAAAAGGAACAAGAACAGATAATGGGCTTACAATTAAAACGACATCAATTAACAGATTCAATACTGCACCAACAATAATGGGTTTAAATCTTTAGCAGTTTTTGGTGTTGTTGGATCTTTTTCCAAAACCATTTTCATTTTATGTAAAATGATTTAGAATTCCCACTCATTATAAAAAAATAAATAAAATAATAATAAAAATTAAGGGCATGTTTCCACAATTCCACCAATAGGAGTCGGTCAAACTCCAGCAGTCACCCTAGTGCCCTACACCTTTCCCATCATTAAGGATATTCGGATTCATAGTGTACCTTTTCCTTTTCTTACTTAAGAATTTTCCAACCAATTAATAATATTTCATGCATTAAATATTATTAAACTGCAATTAATATTTCAGAGAAATTTCACCTTTTAGGCTTTTATCATATATATATATATATATATATAAAGGAAAGTGCTATTTCTAATTGTATTCTTATGTACGGTACCATCATTAGCTATGGATTCGGCTTCTATGCCGTTAAAGAAAAGATACGTACAACCAAACCAAATGTAAAATTTTAACTTTTGATCTCAGCAGTTCTTACTTTTGTTGCATATATGCTGTTCTTTTCTTTATCAGTACAGAAGCCGAATCCATTAGCTATTTAGCTATATTCTTCATCATAATAAATGAAAACGTGCTAACTAATTAATGAGGGAATATTGATGAAATATTCGTAGATCAAAATTGTTCAAATACATCCATAAAATAAAATACTATATATTCATAGATATCTTCTAAATTCGATTCCATTTTTTTTTTTTCTTATATAAGATTCTTTAATCTATTGATAGTTACAAATTTCTCTAATAAATTGTTAAAACAAGTAAAGTAAGATCCAATCAATGTTGATAGTTTTTTACTAAATAACGTGAATAACATGTACTAGTTCGATCGACTGGATATTACGTCTCATAAAGTGAAGGTCATTAGTTCGAATTTTTTTTGTCTTTTTTTTTTTTGACATGTCTACACAAAAAGGGGAGAGGGAATTTGAACTAGTGACTTTTACTTCATAAAGTGTGGTTTCTAGCCAATTAAGCTATCTCTTGAAGACAATCCCCTCTGTCTATTGTGCAAACATGTAAAAAAAAAAAAACTATCCATATGGCTATGAAATCATCATTCGTTAAATCATATGGACCGACCAAACAACAGTAGCTATAAAGTCATTGACATTTAAGCAAACAAAGAAAATAGTTAGTGGGGCCAATCGAATTGGCTTGAAATTATAAATGTGGTACGAAATCCCAATCCACAACAATTTGGTCACATGCCGAAAATTGGCTTATTTATTTATTTAATTTTGTATAAAAGAAACGTACAAAAGGCATGTCACGCACTAAATTTGCTTTTAAAAGATTGATAATTATAGCTAAATCTTATTCGACCCAACTCTTAGCTAACCAATCTTACCAGCCAACCTAAAATTGATTTCTTTATGCCCCGTAAGTGCCAAGCAAACGTTTAATTTTTAATTTTTAATTTTATTTTTTAAACAAAAGTTACTTTTTCCCAATTCCATTCACACCCAAATTTTTCTTTATATCTTTCTTTTTGTGTTAACGGGGAGGTTTTATTTAATTTTAAATTTATACCACATCAAATAAAATTTATTTCTGATAATGCTTTAGAATATATTCAACATGATTTTCAAGCCATCCTCAAACATTATGGCATTGTTCCTCACCTGTCATGTCTAGGCACCTCACAACAAAATGGTCGAGCTGAACGAAAACTTAGGCACATTTTAGACACTGTCCGTGCTCTTCTCATTTCCACATCTGCTCTTACCCCGTTTTGGGGTGAAACCACTCTCACGGCTGTCTACATGATTAATAGGTTGCCTACCCCAATCCTTGAAAATTGCACTTCTCACGAGTGGTTGTTTGACTATGTCCCTTCATATCACCATCTTCGTGTCTTTGGTTCTGCCTGTTTTTTTTTACTCTAGCCTCATTAGCGCACCAAACTCTAGCCTTGTTCTCGGTTATGTTGTTTTCTTGGATATGGAGTGGAACAAAATGGCTACCAGTGTTATGATCCTGTGTCTCGTCGTCTTCACATCTCCCGTCATGTAGTTTTTTGGGAGCATCGACTATTCCATGAGATCGGCAAATTCTACATGCCATCATTCCCTCTCTTTACTACCCTCATTGAGATTCCTCTTTCTCAAACTCCAACCAGCAATATCTTACCAGAGTCACTACCACTTGAACATCAGTCATCTGATGCCCTTGACGTCGCTTCGCCTGCGTCCCTAGGTTCTGTTCCATCCGAGGATCCGGTTTGCACTCCACCATCTGACCTTTGCCGATCCACCCGACTAAGATCTCTCGCATCCCATTTACAGGATTTTCATTGCTTTCATGCCTTAGCTACCTTGCATAAGCCTCACTGCTTTCGTGAGGCCTCCATTAACCCTCTTTAGCAGGTTACGATGAAAGAGGAACTTGATGCTTTACACAAGAACAATACATGGGATATGGTTGACTTACCTCCTGAAAAGTTTATGGTTGGGTGTAAATGGGTTTACAAAATCAAGACTTGTTCCAATGGTATTGTTAACAGATACAAGGCTAGAATTGTGGCCAGAGGTTTTACTCAGGAATACGGTGTGGATTATGAAGAGATTTTTGCTCCAGTTGCTCGTATCACTTCTATGCGTGCTCTACTGGCTGTTGCAGCCTCTCGACATTGGTCACTTTGTCAAATGGATGTAAAAAATGCCTTCCTTAATGGCAATTTAAGTGAAGAAGTTTATATGCAGCTACCTCCTGGATTATCTCATCCTATAAACAAGGTTTGTCGTCTTCGTCGAGCTTTATATGGAGTTAAGCAGGCTCCTCGAGCATGGCTTGTTAAGTTTAGCGCCACTATCTCTCGCATTGGCTATTCCATCAGCTCTTATAATTCAGTGTACCATACTTCTTCTACTATATGTTGATGACATGATCATCACTAGAGATGATATCATTGGTATTCAGGAACTTAAACAGTTTCTCAGTCAACAATTTGAGATGAAAGATCTTGGCCCTCTTAGCTATTTTGTTGGTCATGAGATCTCCTCTTCTTCTGAAGGTTATTATTTGACACAGGTCAAGTATATCTCTGATCTGCTTTCCCGGGCCAATCTCACAGATAGTAAGATTGTCGACACATCGACTGAGCTCAATACTCGTCTCACTCCTCATGATGGTGAGTCTCTTCGCGATTTTACCTTATATCGGCATTCAGTCGGCAGTCTTGTCTACCTTACTATCACTTGACCTGATATCTCGTATGATGTCCATCATGTGAGTCAGTTTATGGCTGCTCCTCGCTTCACTCATTTCTCAGCTGTCCTTCGGTACTTGAAGGGGACATTAATTCATGGGCTCTATTTCTCCTCTCAGTCTCCTCTTCAACTGCATGCTTATACTGATTGGGCAGGTGATCCGACAGATCGTCTCTCTACCACTGGTTACTATTTCTTACTTGGCACCTTACTTATCTCTTGGCGAAGTAAGAACCAAACTGTTGTTGCTCGATCTAGCACTGAGGCAAAATATCATGCTCTAGCTGACACTACTGTGGAGCTTCTTTGGTTGCGATGGCTATTATAGGATATGGGTGTCTCTCTTTTTTTTGCTACTCCTGTCTACTGTGACAACATGAGTGCTATTCAGATTGATCATAATGATGTTTTTCATGAACGGACCAAACATGTTGAGATTGATTGTCATTTGGTCAATCATCATCTTCTTCAGGGATCACGACAGCTTCATTCTGTCACGTCTCGTGATCAACTTGCGGACATCTTTACAAAGTCACATCCTTCAGGGCATTTTTGTGATTTTGTTTTCAAACTTAAGTTGGTCTCTAGAACTCCACCTTGAGCTTGAGAGGGGCTGTTAGAGTTTATGTAGTATTGTCCTACCAGTGTTTGTGTTCTATAAGGTGTCTATATTATTAGCCTATATATAGGCCCCTTCTGTATATTATTCGGTGCGATTCAATATACAACTTTATTCTCAACAGTAATGATAATGATGATCCAACTTGAAGAGTGACAAATAAGAGAACACGAACAACACTTTATTTATTGAAGATCGACCAAGTGTCAACATAACCATTGATAGTTGATCAAAGCATAGTACGTACATACAAAACGTTTTATTGAAGATCGATCGGATGCCAACGAACAAGTTGACAATCGAATTAGAGGACACAGATAACATTTTATTCAGAGGCTAGCCAGACCGCACACATTGATGAGAACTAAGAGGTTTATACAATAATAATAATGAAAATGATGATGCAACTTGAATATCTAAACTCTTAGGCCAGTTTCATAAAACTTCTCTTCTGTGATGCAGTCTAATTTTTCTATCATCTCCGCCGTCAAGTGATTCATCCAATCTCCAACCTCACCACGACGAAAAAATGCATTGTTCACAATGCCAACAGGCAATTTTCCACTTTTATTCACCTCCAAGTTGCTCAGATTGTCAAAACTGCACAACCTTAAGATATCATCCTCTACACCTTGGGCCTTTTCTTCCGGAGACAAAGGGCACCCCAGGAACTCAGTTAGTCTCCTCAAATTGGCAGCAGGATGTTGTTTCATTTTCTCAAACTTCAAGAAAAGAACCTTTTGAGGTATTTCTAAGCTTTTCTTCCAATATCCCAAAACATTGTCCCAATAAGGCCCAAAC
Organism: Carpinus fangiana; assembly: GCA_006937295.1. Classification (NCBI taxonomy): domain Eukaryota; kingdom Viridiplantae; phylum Streptophyta; class Magnoliopsida; order Fagales; family Betulaceae; genus Carpinus; species Carpinus fangiana. Next base: position 21,474,899 of record CM017321.1, read on the forward strand.
AAACTCACTCCCCTACAAAACTTGTCAAAAGCCTCTTCAAGTGAATTGGTGCCCCCAAGCAGTTGGTCTCAACTTGTTGGTGAAGTGCCAAAGTGAGACAAAAGTGTCCTTAGGGTTCCTACACAAATACACAATCTTGCAAGAAGCCGAGTCTTCATAGACGTCGGTAGCAAAGCAAAAGGTAAATGAGTTGAAAAGAGCCTTGGAAAGGCAAAGGAGGAGAGGTCTGGAACCTGGCTTTCAGTGTAGAGATTGATGTCCAAGAAGGGCACAAGAACATGAGGGTTGTTAGTGAGCAGAGGGTGTTGTTGAGGGTCGTCTGGATGCATGATAGCGCACCCGGTTGACCAAGGCGAACAAGATGGCCTTCAACCAAATGGTGCCGGCTTTGGGAGTGTTAACAAGGAGGATGTCGGTGTCATGAGCTTGGAAGTGTTTTTGGAATGCAAGAACACCTTTCATGTGTCTAGTTGTGATCCAACAACCTTGGTACTGATGGAGATAATTTACAATCCAGCATGTTTCTCTAGGCAAGGAGGATACGACGTCGCTGCATTCTTGCGGCAGTTCATCTTCTTGCAGGTAGTTGGGAAGCGTAGAAGAAGGTGGTTGAAGTGAAAGCATTGTAGTCGTATTGCCACCTTGGAGTAGTCTCTCACCTTGTTTTGTGATTCATATAATGTATCCCTCTCTCTATATATAATATTTAAGATCCTCAGTACCCAACAACCCATCAACATGTACTATTGGAAACTCAAACATAATTTTAATAAGGGTTAAAGCGTAATTAATTTTTAAATATATATTTAACTTAAAAGAAACCCTTTGGCCTTGGCCTTGGCTATATATATGTACGTAGTTCGGAGGGGTGGCGAAGGAATCCATTTTATTTATTTATTTAACTTTTTTTCTAATGGGACAGGGATGCTGGTTGGTCAAAAAGAAAAATAAAATGTAAACTCAAAAGAATAATTAAAAGAGTAAAGCAGATGCTATCATGATACATTGCCAATTAACAAGTACTAAATATAGTCTTCAAGAGGTAGTTCAATCGGCTGGGACCACACTTAATAAAGCGGAGGTCACTAGTTCGAACCCCCTCCCCCCTCTTGTGTGGACATGTCAAAAAATAATAATAATAATAATAAGTACTAAATATATGTTGTCTTGATGAAGCCATCAACATATTGAGATTTCATTCAATTATTTAAAATTAGAAATTCTCATGTTACGAAATCGTGACCCTTCATTTTAAATTTAATGGTCTATAAAATGCCAACTGCTTTTGTATAACCGAGACATTAAATTTTGATTTTAAGATGGTTTTTGTTATACCAAGGTTTAAATGATTTTATAAACCATTAAATTTAAAATGAAGGGCTACAATTTCGTAATATGAGAATATCCAATTTTAAGTAATTGGAGAGGATCTCAATCTCCCACCGACACCCTCCTTATCCTTCTACATTTTCTATTTGTCTCTATTTGTGTCTTTCTCTCATTTCACTTTTTTTATTAAAAAAAAAAATCACATATAAGACCACACTTTCACCCATGTGACGAAATTAATAATAAATTGACAACAATAAAGAGAGTACAAAATAACATTAAAAAAAAAGAAAAAATTGAAAGAGGCTCATATCATATGACTATATGTGTAAATGTTTGGTTTGCGGAATGGGTATTTCGTTAGAAAAATAAATAGTTATTACTAGGAATAGATGAAAGTGAAATGAAATAATCATTCATATTTTTTAGTTTGTAAGAGATTTGTAATTTCCACAAGAATAACTACTCATAAAACTCATATAATAAACCTTTATCAAACAAAAAAATGACTATTACATAAGAACAATCCTTCCATTTTAATAGTCTATTCCGCAAATTAAACAGGTCCTAATTAAAGAACGATGGGTTCCACTACTTATGCCGACATATATATGTAGTGACTCTATGTATATATATATGACTAATTAATTAATATTACACTTAACATCGTGATATATATGATTGAACATTTTGTATCAATAGTGGAAAAAGAGACTGAAGAAAACAAAGAAAGAAATTTGACAGTATTGTACGTAGATAAACATGTTGTCAAAAGCACCGGCAAAAATCTAAATATAAAACAATGTGGATAGATACTGCAGGATAGGGTACGGTGCTCTTTAAAGTTTACAAAAAAAAACTGGGCAAATTGATTTAGAGTTACTGGAATAGTTATTAGATGGTCACTATGTACACATGGCCAACACATGCATTTGCTTTGTCGTCCTCTCTCCATCCATCCAGTTCTTGGACCCTTCTTTGCAAATCCCACCTACTGCAAATCCATTACAAAGCTCCAAATTTCAAACGAGATAATCAAAGGACCGATTCAACAAATAATATTAGAATTAGGGTTATGGGTTCGAGTCGCGGGAGCACCATATTGAAGGAGGGATTGTTAAGATGCAGCAATATTGCTACTTTGTTCACTTGGATTATTCTTAAAACATATTTTACGGAGTGCAATTTCAAATACCATAAAAAACTTTAGCTTTTCTCACTAGACACCAATTAATTTTCAGATAAGATGGTTATAGACCTGATGTAACAAAAATTATTACACATAATATATAAATTATAAATCTTGTAACTTATAAACTATTGCTCATATCATAAGCTTAAAGGACTTTGTAAAAAAAATTGTGTCATTATTTTGGCAAAAGGATTTCGTGCCTGTTTCCTTAGTATTACTTGGCAAATTAAAGCCACCTATCCTATATTAAACTTCAACAGAGCTTCTTTGGACGTACGTACTCTTAAACTCAAAATAATAATAATAATAAACCAATTAAGATGGTTAATTAGCTCTTGTAACCATTTTCCTTATTCAATTAGAAGAAAAAAAAAATGGTTAATTAGTACTTGACTTCTTGTTAGATCATTCACAATGGCTTAGAGCCTGTTTGAAATTACGCTCGAGAAATAAAGTTTTTAAGTCAAAACGAGCTTTTGAACAAAAGATCATTTTTAACGTTTTGCCAAAAGTGCATTTTGGCCATTTTTAGGTTTTTTTTACCCTTAAAAGCACTTTTAATTTTTTTACCAAACGACTACTTTTTTTTCAAATTGACTTTTTGAGTATTAAAAGCATATTTAGGCCCTTGCTATATGTAGTTCGGAGGGGAAGCAAAGGTCACTAGTTCGAATTCCCCATCCCTTCTTGTGCAGACATGTAAAAAAAAAATTAAAAAAAAAACATGATCCATAACAAGAAATCAAGTACTGACCATCTTAATTGGATTATTTTTAATATTTTGAGTGTAAGAGTACTACGTCGGAAGAAACTCTATTCAAGTTCAATATAGGTGGCTTTTTGCTTTTTGATGTCGGGCAGAAGTAGGATTATTTTGACAAATATCAACAGAAATTAATGGTTGAAGATTGAAAAGAGAACTTAAGAAGAAAGAAAATAATTATTAGGGAAGAGAATGACCCTAGTCATCCCAAAGAAACAAAAAATAATAATAATTTTGAAAGAATAAAATTTAATTGATACTTAAAAACTGAATTAAAAATAATACAGACATACTTTTTTTGATTGAAAATATGAGGATTTCATTGATTAAAAGATCATGAGCATAAAACTCTGCAAAATCATAGCCACGTGTTATGAGATAACAAAGTCATAGATGTTAGTTTTAATTATTGGCTAAATGTTCGGAAAGCAAAATGGATTAATTTACAATGTATTTGAGTTCTAATTAGACTATGAGTCTTTTAGGTGTTATATTCTAGGTCTAATTTACAACGTATTTGAGTTGTAACTAGACTAGGAGTCTTTTATGTGTTATATATAGATCTTTACAGATCTGTATTAGGTACGGATTCTACTTCTAGAATTTGCCGTCATGTGCTAAGAGAGTCTGTGATATTGATCGTTGTGTTCTCTCTCGTAGAGTATTTGTTCATTGTTCTTGTTAATTGTTGAAGTGAAGTCAACCGGAGTTTCGGTGAAGGAAAATCATGTAAGAGGATTGTGCCAGCTGTCTTTGGAAAGGGCTACTGCGGTAGAAGGCAAGTGGGTCGCTTGTCTTATACAAGAGTGTGTCATAGCAAATGTTTTGTAAGTATGAGCATCTTGTAATCCTTTATTCTTTTACTGAGTTAGTTGATTTCCTGGGTTTGGCTGCCCCGAAGAAGTTTTACAATTAGAGAGTTCTCTAATTGGTTTCCTCTTCGTAACCAAAATCTGTGTGTTATTTATTGTTTATTGCATATCTGTTTTTGGTTAATTATATTTTGTTAGGTCAGATTTATTTCCGCATAATATTGTGCGAAACACCTATACATTTAGAATAGGTGTCATTTGGAGTCGTATATAGAATTTTCAATTGGTATCAGAGCGGGTTCACTCTGTTTGGATTAAATTCCTGAGTGAGATCTTTTGACTCCTGTTTACTATGAATACTTCTCAAGGGGAATATGATCTTATAAACTACTACAACAATTTGTTGGAAAAATTCACTATTGTAAGACATCAATACATAGATTGTTGGAAAGATTTTCAAGATTTAGAACATGTGAACAAATCTTTAGTAACTGAATTGTCTGAATCACATGTCTTAATTGACTCTTTGAAATCTGATAAAGAATCTTTGGCTAATGATTTGTCTAAATCACATATCTTGATAGATTCTTTAAAATCTGAGATTTCTGTGCTTGTTGAAAAGTCTTTATCACTTGAGAATGAATTGAATAGTTCTAAGGAACTCTCACAAAATTCCTCTAGTGATAATCTGAAAAGCTTTCTTTGTATTGAAGAATCTGTTTCAAACAAGCTTAGTATGATTGTTGATAATGCTGGTACATCTACTTCACATGCTTTTAATGAGTCTTTGAATGTTGAGCTTGTGAATGACTCTACTTCCAAGACTCTTTCAGTAAAACAAACTCAAGGTAAGTTTGTTCCTACATGCCACCATTGTGGGATTATTGGTCACATTAGACCAAACTGTAAGAAATTCAAAGCTGCTCATAAGAAAGAAAATCAAGTAGCTGCTTCGACTCTTCATGGTAAGAAAGGTAAGAAAATTCATCTTGAGCATCATGCATTTTACCCTAAGCCTAGAGTCATGCATCCTCCTAGAAAATTACATTCTAAAAGGTTTGTACCCACTTGCCATCATTGTGGAAAGGTTGGTCATATTTGACCAAAGTGTTTTGATTTGAAATCCCATAAGCATAAAAGTGAAAACTCCTATTCTAGGAAAGAAAGTGAGGGTTTGGTCATGATGATGAGAGAAGTGCTATCTAGGCTAGATAAGTTTGAACAAAATCATAAGTCTAGACCTAAGATTTCTCAAGTATGGGTTAAGAAGGATGATACCATTCACCTCTTGAAGGGGAGTGGTGGTGATCTCACCTTATGTTAGGTGGGTCACCCACGTGTTGAGGATTGGTTGTCATGTATTTTTTTTAATATCCTAGATCATGTTGTTTTCTATTGCTTTGTTTTTGTTTTTCTTTTTGCGTTGATTTTTTGTGTACATTTTATTTTTTAAAAAAAATAAAAAAACAAAAAACAAAAATGTTTAATTTTGTTATTTTTATTTTTTCCTTCTTTTGTCTGATGCACCTTGAGTGTCCATTATGTGCTCATGCTTTCTCTATGGATTTAATTCCTTGTGTCTTAAAATGTTGTTAATATGCATGAGTTGTCATATTGTTTCAATGGACTATTTTTTTGTGGTTACCTAAAGCCTAAGCTTAATTGGTACGTTTTGCTCATGCTTTAAACTATTGTGTACATTTAAGCTTAAATTGAGTTTATTCTTAAAATATGAGTTGTGTGAGGTAACTATATGAGGGTTTTTGACTAGTTGTATCTATCAATTTGACCATACGCTAGTTGAACCTAGGGCTTATAAATTCCTGCATTTCTCAAAGCACAAATTGTTTAAAGACACCTTCTCATAAAAAAAAAATTGTGAAATAACAAATTAAAAGATTACATTCCAAAGGAATTAATTTCACAGTGTCAAGCTTATGCTTTGTTTCAAAAGAGGAATACATTGGATGAGAGTGGCTAGGCCCTAGTATGATAAGGTTTGACTTCTGATTTGATTTACTTGTCAAAACCTTTATCGTGGTGAAACCTTCTGCCCAACTTATAAATTTTTTTTGTTATTCAATGGTTGGCTTACACACACGACACAAGCATGGGTTAAATGGATTTTTTGGCATTGCTTAGGTTAAACAAAAAGTGTTCTTGTTTTCTATAAGTCTCATGTATATTTTAAATTTTTTGAGATAATTTGGAATATTCATTGCTTGAAAAACATGAGTTTTTTATGTACGCATCTTGTGTGTTTTCTTGACTTTTGATGGGGAGAAATTTTTTTTTTCAGAAAAAGTTTCTTGTTGATTATTGAATCTTATTTTGAGGGGGAGTTTCTGTTATTCATGATATTGTGTTATATTATGCAAATATTTATCTGTGATCATGAATTTTATTTATGATTTTTTCATGTTCCACATATGCCTTGATGTTTTTGTTTGAGTGTTTCAGGAAACATGAAACCTTTTGTCAATTTCTGACAAAAAGGGGGAGTTTGTTGGGGGAGATGAGTTTGTTGTCTCGGCTAAAGGATTTTGTTCCCGAAATTGCCAAAGGGGGAGTTTGTTAGTTTTAATTATTGGCTAAATGTTCGGAAAGCAAAATGGATTAATTTACAATGTATTTGAGTTCTAATTAGACTATGAGTCTTTTAGGTGTTATATTCTAGGTCTAATTTACAACGTATTTGAGTTGTAACTAGACTATGAGTCTTTTATGTGTTATATATAGATCTCTACAGATCTGTATTAGGTACGGATTCTACTTCTAGAATTTGCCGTCGTGTGCTAAGAGAGTCTGTGATATTGATCGTTGTGTTCTCTCTCTTAGAGTATTTGTTCATTGTTCTTGTTAATTGTTGAAGTGAAGTCAACCGGAGTTCTGGTGAAGGGAAATCACGTAAGAGGATTGTGCCAGCTGTCTTTGGAAAGGGCTACTGCGGTAGAAGGCAAGTGGGTCGCTTGTCTTATACAAGAGTGTGTCATAGCAAATGTTTTGTAAATATGAGCATCTTGTAATCCTTTATTCTTATACTGAATTAGTTGATTTCCTGGGTTTGGCTGCCCCGGAGAGGTTTTACAATTAGAGAGTTCTCTAATTGGTTTTCTCTTCGTAACCAAAATCTGTGTGTTATTTATTGTTTACTGCATATTTGTTTTTGGTTAATTATATTTTGTTATGTCAGATTTATTTCCGCATAATATTGTGTGAAACACCTATACATTCAGAATAGGTGTCGTTTGGAGTCGTATATAGAATTTTCAATAGATACAAATAAAAATTCTTACAATCAAGTGCTATCTATGACTCCAATCTTCTGCTAATCCATGTATAAATACAATTAAAGAGCAGATATAGTCCAAGCAGCCTTAAGACATTTATAGCCAAATTTCCTAACAAAATACAAACCTACTTTTATATAAGCTAAGTTTGACTACTTTCGAAGCAAAGTAATCGGAGAGAAAAGTAATCGGAGAGAAAGAAATAAATAAAAATACAAAAATAATCCAAAGCTTGGAGACAAAGCAAAGTATTTGTAGAAAAAGTAAAAGATATTATTCTAAAAATAATTCCCAAATATTATGCACAATTCTTTCCATTCTCTTGTAGATATTTTTTGTTAAGATATTTCTGTGTTATTGATTTAGTATTTGATCACAGCTCAATTACTTTTTTTTTTTTGTTTTTTTAAGATATGTTCATACAAGAAAAAGAAGAGGAATTAGAACTAGTGATTTCCGCTTCATCAGGCATGGTCACAATCGATTGAGCTACCTTTTGGAACATCACAGCTCAATTACTAATCTAGTATTTTCTCATGTGTCACTTTTATAATGTAATATATGTCTTCATAATATAAAATATTTATCCTTTATTATGAAGCATATATATAATCCATCATTTATTGAATCTTGTTTTCTTTTTGTCCACCTAAATTTACTGCCCTTCAAAAACTCATTCCACATTAATAGAAATTTTAGCAAATAGTTTATTTAATGTTTCCACCTACTCAAGACTTTAGCAATTCCCCGGTACTCATGAGGTCCTCTAGATCGATATTTCTTTGCATTAGGGCTAACAATTTTGACACGACCTTTGAACTCGACACAAACGCAACACGAAATTAGTGGGTTTGGGTTGTAAATGGGTCGACCCGTTTATCTTGCTTAAACGGGTCGTGTCGTGGATGACCCGGCCACCAGACACAGTTCTCACTTTTCTTTTCTTTTCTTTTTTTTACCTAATGGAAAATCAGAATCTTACGGCAAAGAAAAAAAATGAAAAGCGAACTGAAAAGTGAAAAGTGAAAACCTAATTTCTCACAAGTTCATGAATCACAACTTCTTCGCAGTTCGCAGTCGCACACTGGCACGCCTTCAGCCTTCTCCTTCTCCAACTTGCCGCCTACCGCCCATCATCACTCTCTCTCCCGCTTGCCGCTCAATGACTCAGTCTCACTCACTCTCTCTTCGCTCGTTGCCACTCTCGGCTCTCCCCCTCTCTCTGCTGCGCCGCCGACTTTGCACTTCGAGTCTCCACTAATGTCACATCCTGATTCGGTATGTAGAATTTGTGTATTGGGTTAGTGAAATTTGTGGGTTTTTTTGCCCTTTTGAGTTTTAGTAGTCTAAAGTTCGTAGGATATTGCTGCCAAACTTCTCTTTTTTCTCTTTTTTGTAGTAAGCTATGTATCTTTAACAAATAAATTAAACTAAGTGCGCCTTTGATCGGCATGATCTCATCGTCTTTTTTTTTCGGAATGTGTTAAAACATATTTATAATTTTCCTAAAAAATGTTTTGTGATAGCATAAGCTAAAGGGTTTTGAAATAATTTCATTTAATTATATGAAATACAGTGACCTTTTATTCTTTTCATCTTTTGTATGAACACAATAAAAGAAAATTTTGTGGGGAGTTTTTTATTAGCCATCCAAAAGGAAAATCATACGGCAACTCATGATCTCCCTCTCTCTCTCTCTCTCTTGCATAATTAACAATTAAATTTGATAAATTAGCATGCCGAATGTTCTGGGTGTCTTTGATATATAGTAAAAGTCAACATACAGCCTAGTTGACAAAGTATAGCGGAAATAGTAAGAGAATGTGAAACACAGGATTGCCTAGTTGGCCGGCTTAATTGAATAGGAGGAACTGAGAGGCTGAGACTTCATTTTACAATTGCCTTTTTTTTTTTTTTGATAAGTACTTCATTGTACAATTGTTGAAGTTTGAATTGCTTGGTTACATAACCTATGTATCTTTTAGAAGCTTGTTGCTCACATTGATTAGTAAGGCATCTTCTTCTATTTTTTTAGCTCATCATTCTACTAATGGAATACAGTTGGTTCGGTATTTAAGAAGTATATATACCAAGATTAGCCCGTGCATGGGACATACCTGTAAGACATGGGTAAATTATCATATTCTCTTAATATTTGAGACCCCGGAAAGGAAAAATTTGCTAAACTATAATGCTATTGACATCATTGACTGGGCTATTTGGTTTTGGCTTTTTTCTCCCCTTGTTTTTTTTATTCTAGATAAGTTAGTTGCTTTCATTTTGTAACATGAATGTGAGTAAGTCTTATGTGGTTTTGATAGTGAATGTGTATATATTTACGTTCATAATAGATTAGAGATGGAGCTATGAATTGGTGAACGCCTTTGGTGTTCTGTAGAGAATATAGGGGTCATTACTCATTATTAGGACTTGGTAGGAGAGAGTGTTGGGTATTGAATAGGATTTGTGGTTCTTTTAAATTTTTAAATTTTTAATTTGTAACTAACTTACTAAAGATTATGTGTGTAGAAGTTTAACGAAGATTCAGTTGACAATGTAGTTGAAATAAATACAATAGAAGATGAAGATCCTTCTATTCGTACGAATCCGATGACGACAAAAAGGGTCCAAAAGAAGCGTAAAAATACCTCAATAGTTTGGACCCATTTTGATGAACTGCCTTCTAAAGATCCAAATGACGCAAGAATATGGGCAAAATACAAGTTTTGTGATTATAAATATATAGCTAACAGTTCACATGGAACTGAAAATCTACAGAAGCCTATGAAAACTTGTGGGGGGAAAAACTTATCATGATATCTAACAATTGCTCCTATATGGTAGTCAATAAAATTTGTCAGTAAGTGCCTCAAAATTTTGTCATAAAAAATATAGAGAATTGTTGGTTGCTGCGATTATTAAGCATAAGTTGCCTTTTTCATTTGTTGAGTATGATGGTATAATAGAAATGACTAGATACTTGCGTAGTGATGTGCCATTAATTTCTAGAAATATTGTTAAGGCTAATTTGGTTAAAATACATTTGTTGGAGAAACAGAAGGTTAAGTCTTTGTTAAATGTTTGTACTGGGAAGATTAGTTTGACATCTAATATGTGGACTTCTTTGACAACTGATGGATATATTTGTCTTACTGCACATTTTATTGATAAAAATTGGGTATTATCTAAAAGGGTGTTAAGCTTTTCATTCATGCCCCCGCCACATAATGGTGCATCTTTAGCTCAAAAGATATATGATTTGCTTCAAGATTGGGGGATTGATAAAAAAAAGTTTTCTCTTTAACATTAGATAGCGCTTCTGCTAATGATTTGTGTGTTGAGAAACTAAAACCAAAATTAAACATGAAGAAAGCCCTTCTTTGTGATGGTGAGTTTTTTCATATGCGTTATTGTGCCCATATTCTTAATTTGATAGTGCAAGATGAGTTGAAAGAGATCACTAATGCTATCCAAAAGATTCGAGATAGTGTTAAGTATTTTAGGGGATCACAAGCAAGAAAACAAAGTTTTCTTCAGGCTGTTACTCAAATGTCATTCGCAATAACAAAGGGTTAAGACAATAATTCGACATATTTTATGCTTGAGAGTGCTATTCACTATAGGCGTGCTTTTTCTTATTTGGAGATGACTGATCAAAACTATAAGTTTTGTCCTAGTGCACTTGAGTGGAAAACGGTGATTGATATCAGTAGTTTCTTAGGTTACTTTTATCGTGCTACATGTGCTTTCTCTGGTACCAAATATCCCACAACCAATATATATATTCCTATAGTTGCATTGATTTATGTGAACTTGAAGCAAGAACTTGTGAGCAAAGATGAGGATAAGAGATCAATGGCAAATCAAATGATCTCCAAATTTGAGAAATATTGGTCAGAATTCAGTGTAGTGTTGGCCATTGCATTTGTCTTAGATCCTCGTTACAAGCTTCGCATTGTAAAGTACTATTATACGAAGATTTATAGAGTTGAATCTATGGAGTATGACAATGTTCAGAAAAGTTAACCAAACTTTTTATGGAGTATAGTGTTTCTACAACTTCAAGCTCCACAGTTGTTCGGCCCCAAGAAGACTTAGATTGAAAAAAGGAAAATAATATCACAAGTTTCTAACTTTCTTAGCGTATTAGTTATTAGTAGCTTAATATATCTACTCATAATCACTTACTAATTTTATATTTATGTTCTCTTTTTCATGTAGAAATTTCTGGCATTTGATGGAGTTGATGATGACGCACAAAAGACTCAATTAAAACTTTATTTGGATGAACCCAAGTATTTGGATAAGAGTGGCAGTGCGACATTTGACATCCTTTCATTTTGGAAAGGAAATAAATTTTGTTATCCTGAAGTAACTACCATGGCTTGTGATATTTTGAGTATTCATATTTTTATTATTGCTTTAAAATCCACTTTTAGTACTGGTGGACATGTGATTGATCAGTATAGGAGTTCACTCAAACCTGATATTGTTGAAGCATTGGTTTGTACTAGCAGTGGCGGAGCCACGTTGGTGGTTGGGGGTGCCACGACACCCCTAACTTCTTTTTTTTTTTTTTTTCTTTTTCCTGCTCTGTGGCTTTTTTGTTGGCATGACATGGCCTCCAATTTTTTTTCTTTTTTCCTGCTCCGTGGCCCCCCAATCTATTAAAAAAAAAATTGTTTCTTTTTTCCTCCCTTTCTCACGTTTCTTCTGAGTTCTCTCCCTTTCTCTTCTCTTGTCCCTCTCAAACTTTGCTCTCTTTGACGCTCCAGGGTTAATTTTATGCATTTAATCTTGATTTTTGTGTAAATTATCAAATTTTTAGGGTGGAGAAAATTTTTAGGACGCTAAAAAAAATTTTGGCGGCACCCCCAATATGTATAGTCTGGCTCCGCCACTGTGTACTAGAGATTGGTTATATGGAAAACAAGGTAATATTAGTTATTTGCATATTTAATTTCTTCATTTACTCTTTTTTTTTTTTATCTTACTTTAATAACATTAATTTCTCTTATCTTTTGATATAGAACAAAATTTAATGAAGGTGGATAAAGAAGAAGAAGAGGATGTTCTGACATTTGATAGTATCAATTCATGTGACATTCAAAGTTCTGAGATTCCAAGTTCATCTGGAGCATGCTAAAATGAGCATATTTGTGGGTTATTCAAGGAACCAAGATCAAGAGTGGACAATACGGGGCAAAAATGGGAACCCAATTTATATAATTGTATTTGTAATTTGTAAATTGTAATGATGTGGGTTTTTTTTTTTTTATTAGACAATTAAGCTTATTAAGTGATTTGATGCTAGCCAACTAGGAGTTTAATTTTAAGAAATGAATTACTAAAACTATTATTATTTCCTTTAAAAGAAATTACATTTTAAGCTAAACGGGTCAAACGAGTCGTGTTGACCCGTTAAACTTGTTTAGACATGACCCATTTGACCCGTTTAGCTTAAACATGTTCACGGGTCGTGTCGGGTGACCTGTCATACCTGTTTAGCTTAAACGGTTCACGGGTCATGTCAGGTGACCCGTGAAAATTCACAAGTCGTGTCGTGTTTGGAGCTTTGACCCATTTATTAAATGGGTTGTGTCTAGGTTTAAGCTAAACAGGTCATAGGTCATAAATGGGTCGACCCGTGGACCTGTTTTGCCAACCCTATGCACCCTCCAAGTTGAACGAACACTTATATCCCAATACCACAAACTAACAACACTTCAAAAACTTCAAAGAGAGGAGAGGGAAGACTTCTGGAAAAATATGGTTTCCAAAAATTAGGAACAACCGATTTTCAAGTAGTGCAAGAAAATTACACTGGCCCAAGGACTCACAACTAAAAATAGAAGAAATATCAAAACCACATAGGAAAATATACTTCTTACTTAAGAAATTACAACAATGGAAAAACTTGGGTTAGACCACACTTGCACAAGATAGGAGAAGGTTTTGTTGAGATATGATGGAATGAAAGGCTAGGAAACATGCCTAGGGTATATATAAGGGTTAGGGAAGGATTCTAGAGAATTCTCACACTTAATTAACAAGATAGGTGTGACTTTTCATGAGACCAAGGAAGAGCAACGAATTTGGCTTAGAAATGATAATAATATCTCATGGAAATGTGTAAGGATGTCTTGAAAGATGAAATAGGTTGAATGAGGGTAGTGATGGTTAGATGACCAAGATAGAATGTGTTAAAGTGGAAAGGCTAAGAATAACATGAGCCATCCATCATGCGCAAATGAGTTCCCTCACATTTAAACTTACATAAAATTCCTCACTACATCACTCAAAACAAAAACAAGAAAAGTAATAACTATAGCTTCTAGAAAATACACTTTAAAATTTAACACTCCACCTTAAAGTGATTTTCTAGAAGTGATACGAAGCTCCACTCTTAGGGATTCAACTAGCCTTGTATCTATCAACACTGTCAACTGCCTTCTGTTTGACTTTGTAAACTCATTTGCTAGTAGTAGGCTTCACTTCCTTAGGCATTGGCACGAGATTCCCATGTTTGATTTCTTATGAGAACATTCATATCATCATCCCGCTTCTTAACACCTTTAGCTTCATCAAAGCTTGAAAGTTCACACTCATCAATAGGATTATCAAGAAAACATGAGTGCATACTCACAAAATTTCCATCTCTATACCGAGCCGGCAATACCACTTTCCTCTTAGATCTCCTAAGAGGTGGCAATAATAATAATTAGTGAGTGTATGAATGACTAATAAAAAACTTGATATTATATTACAATAATAATATGAGCTTGTTGTGTGGTTGATATTACAATATTTTCATGTGTTTATATATATATAACTATATATAATTACTCCTACGAGGTGGCAATAATAATAACTAGTGAGTATATGAATGACAGAAAAAAAAAAAAAAATCCTTGATATTATATTACAATAATAATATGAGCTTGTTGTGTGGTTGATATTACAATATTTTTTTATGTGTTTATATATATAACCATATATAATTATATACGAACATCCACAATACTCTATAAATCGAGAAGAGGGAAAAAAAAAACTCCTCAAATCTTTTACGTCAATCGAAGCCAGCATTTATTTCTTGCTGCCTCACTGCCAGCATTTTTTTTTATAAAATTCCCCAGGTTGCTTGTTTGTTACGTAGGTTCAAAAAAAAAAAAAATGCTTAGGATTGTTTGGGTAAGCACTTCAAATTTTTTTAATCCTTAAGTTTATTTTTTTGGCAATTTACTTCTTAGGTCAATCAAAACTATAATAAAATTTATACCATCAAAAATTTTTTACATTTGTTAGTCTGGGTTAAAATACACCGTTTTACCTTATTAAAATATTAATTTTTTTAATTTAATTTTAAAATTTAAATCTAAAAATTAAAAAAAAAATAAAAATAAAGGGATGGCCAAACCACCTCATAGGGGGTGGCTGGCCACCCCATTTTTCCTGGAGGTGACTCGATCGGCCGGTTTGGGGGTGGCCGAAACCACCCCCATGGCCTAAGGGGGTGGTTCGGCCACCCCCGGGCAAAATGGGGTGGCCAGCCACCCCCTATAGGATGGTTTGGCCACCCTATAACCTTTTTTAAAAAAAATAGATTTAAATTTTAAAATTAAATTAAAAAATTATATTTTAATAAGGTAAAACGGTGTGTTTTAACCCAGACTAACAGATGTTAAAAACTTTTGACAGCAGGAATTTTATTGTGATTTTGATTGACCCAGGGAATAAATTGTAAAAAAAAAAAAAACTTAAGAATTAAAAAAATTTGGAGTGCTTACCCAAGGGCCTTAAATATAAATTCCCTATAAACTATTGTTGATATCATAAGCTTAAGGGAAAATTATAAAAAAAAACCCCTCAACTACCAGCAATTTACTATTTAGACCCTAAAGTTTCAAAAGTGATAAAATGACCATCTAAACTACCAAACAGTTGTGTTTTGGCCCCCCTCCGTTAGTTGTTGCCGTGAAAGTGGATGGAAATATCAAAACTACGTCATTTTGGTGATTGCAAGTTACAAAAATACCCTCCAAGAGAGGAAAAAAAAATGAAAGCTCTTACCAAAACGGCGCCGTTTTGTGTAGGAAATAAACAAAAACTCCTGGCTCCCACGACTCGATCAAACCGCGATTTTTTTTGCCAAAACCTAGCCGTCCGTCCGCCTCTCTCCCTGAAAAAACTTCTTGCAGTGCAAAAGCTTCTCTCTCCAAAGTCTCTGTTTCCTTCTTTCTGGAACTGCATTATTGGGATTGATTGGATCACAGACTCGTCAAGTCCTCAGGTCTCTATTCCCGAAGAGTAGACCATTAAAGTCTCTTCCCGGCGTCTTGACAGCGAAAACCGTCAGAGAAGATCAATACGATGCCAACTGAGGCAGCATTTGGTGACAAAGACGTAGTAGCTAACAAGCAAGAAAGCTGTCGCCAGGATTCCTATCACGGAAATGGCTATAATGGGGAAACTGGTGTCCGAGGAATGCATGGTAGGCCGAAAGATCGAGCTGCCAGTACTTGTGATTGGAGAAAGAGCTTCCATGACCAAAAAAAAAAAAGTAATGGTTTTTCTCAAATCTTGAATATAAAAAAAAAAACAAAGACAGATATATTGGAAAAGATAGAAACAATGGTGTTGGCATAAATGTTGTTGTTCGGAAGATGTAATAGCAGACGATGAGTGAAGATGTAGAGAGAGAGAGAGAGAAGGGTGGAGAAAGGAGCAGTAGAGAAAAACCCAGGTGGAAGGACGGCTAGGTTTTGGCAAAAAAAATCGCGGTCTGATCAAGTCGTGGGAGCCGAGAGTTTTTGTTTATTTCCTACACAAAACAGCGCCGTTTTGGTAAGAGGAGAAACCCTAATCTTAGCCAAAATGACGCCGTTTTGGTAAGAGCTTTCATTTTTATTTTTTTTTTCTCTCTTAGAGGGTATTTTTGTAACTTGCAATACCAAAACGACGTAGTTTTGATATTTTCATCCACTTTCACGGCAACAACCAACGAAGGGGGCCAAAACACAACTGATTGGTAGTTTGGGGGGCCGTTTTATCACTTTTGAAACTTCATGGGGCTAAATAGTAAATCGCTGGCAATTGAGGGGGTTTTTTTATAATTTTCCCTAAGCTTAAAGGAGTTTGTAAACAATTTGTGTCATTATTTTGGCACAAGTGTTTCGTGCCTGTTTCCTTAGTGTTACTTGGCAAAAGCCTATATTAAACTTCAACGGAGCTTCTTTGGACGTACGTACTCTTAAACTCAAAATAATAATAATAAGCCAATTAAGATGGTTAATTAGCCATTGTAACCCTTTTTCTTATTCAATAATTAGTACTTGACTTCTTGTTAGATCATTCACAATGGCTTAGAGCCTGTTTGAGATTGCTCAAAAAGAGTTTTTGACCAAAAGCTTTATTTTTAAGCTTGTGTCAAAAGTATTTTGTAGTCATTTTTAGGTTTTTTTTACCCTTAAAAGTGCTTTTAATTTTTTTCATAAAACGATTACTTTTTTCTTTAAATTGGTTTTTTGAGTGTTAAATGCACTTTTAGGCCTCTCAAATACAATCCCAAACAAGCCCTTAGTAATATTTCTCACTTTTAGCTATTAAAAAAAAAAATCGATTTTTTTTTTTTGTTTGGTAAGATTAAAAAACTTTTTCTAGTGGTTTGAAATGTTTTTTTTTTTTAATAAAATCCTGAGATTGTGTGGATAAGATGAGGCCCAAAAGAACAAAAGGAACAAGAACAGGTAATGGGCTACAATTAAAACGACATCAACAGATTCAATACAAGCTTGCGATGAGCCTGTGGACTGTCGAAACTGTGAAGGCCCAAATCTGCAACAATAATGGGTTTAAATCTTTAGCAGTTTTTGGTGTTGTTGGATCTTGTCCCAAAACCATTTTCATTTTATGTAAAATGATTTAGAATTCCCACTCATTATTAAATAATAAATAAAATAATAATAAAAATTAAGGGCATGTTTCCACCAATAGGAGTTGGTCAAACTCCAGCAGTCGCCCTAGTGCCCTACACCTTTCCCATCATTAAGGATATTCAGATTGATAGTGTACCTTTTCCTTTTCTTACTTACGAATTTTCCAACCAATTAATAATATTTCATGCATTAAATATTATTAAACCGCAATTAATATTTCAGAGAAATTTCACCTTTTAGCATATATATATATATATATATATATATAAAGGAAAGTGCAATTTCTAATTGTATTATTATTTAAAGTACTGTTATGGATTCACTTTTATGCCGTTAAAAAAAAGACACGTATAATTAAGCGAAACGTAAAATTTTAACTTTTGATCTCAACCGTTCTTATTTTTGTTGTATATATGATGTTATTTCTTTTAACAACATAGAAGCCGAATCCATTAGTTATTTAGCTATATTCTTCATCATAATAAATTAAAACGTGCTAACTAATTAATGAGGGAATATTGATGAAATATTCGTGGATCAAAATTGTTCAAATACATCCATAAAATAAAATACTATATTCATAGATATCTTCTAAATTTGATTCCATTTTTTTTTTCTTATATAAGATTCTTTAATCTATTGATAGTTACAAATTTCTCTAATAAATTGTTAAAACAAGTAAAGTAAGATCCAATCAATGTTGATAGTTTTTACTAAATAATGTGAATAACATATACTAGTTCGATCGACTAAAGACCACGTCTCATGAAATAGAGGTCACTAGATCGAATTTCTTTTGTCTATTGTGCGGACATGTAATTAAAAAAAAAAAAAAACACATATCCGTATGATTATGAAATCGTCATTCTTTAAATCATATGGACCGACAATAACAACAGTGGCTATAAAGTTATTGACATTTAAGCAAACAAAGAAAATAGCTAGTGGGCCCAATCTAATTGGCTTGAAATTATAAATGTGGCACGAAATCGCAATCCACAACAATTTGGTCACATGCTGAAAATTGGCTTATTTATTTATTTAATTTTGTATAAAATAAAAGTACAAAAGGACATGCCACGCACTAAATTTGCTTTTAAAAGATTGATAATTATGGCTAAATCTTATTGGACCCAACTCTTAGCTAACCAATCTTACCAGCCAACCTAAAATTGATTTCTTTATGCCCCGTAAGTGCCAAGCAAACGTATAATTTTAAATTTTAATTTTAAATTTTTAAACAAAAGTTACTTTTTCCCAATTCCATTCACACCCAAATTTTTCTTTATATCTTTCTTTTTGTGTTGACGAGGAGGGTTTATTTAATTTTAAATTTATACCACATTATAAAAAGACAACAAACTAATAAAATTGAAAAAAATAATGTGACTTTTAAAATCATCATAATCAATCATATAAGGCTAATAGTGATTTTAGAAGAGACATTATTTTTTTGAGCGGCACCAAAATATATATATACAAGTATACAAGAGTGACTACTAACATTACTTCACATCTTTTTCCTATAGGTTGTTACAATTAAGGCTAACAAAACGAGTTGATGTGTCGGGTTAATGTCAACCCGGTTGACCCACAAACATGTTTATGTCAACCCGAATCCGACATATTTATATAAACATGTCGAATGCCCAAATCTAAACACTACATGTTTTATTAACAAATAACACGACACAACACATATAACCGTTTAGATAAACGCGTTGTTTCGTATTGACACAACTTGACCTGCGAACACATTTAATTTAGCTGTCAACAGNAATTGGCTTGAAATTATAAATGTGGCACGAAATCGCAATCCACAACAATTTGGTCACATGCTGAAAATTGGCTTATTTATTTATTTAATTTTGTATAAAATAAAAGTACAAAAGGACATGCCACGCACTAAATTTGCTTTTAAAAGATTGATAATTATGGCTAAATCTTATTGGACCCAACTCTTAGCTAACCAATCTTACCAGCCAACCTAAAATTGATTTCTTTATGCCCCGTAAGTGCCAAGCAAACGTTTAATTTTTAATTTTAATTTTAATTTTTTAAACAAAAGTTACTTTTTCCCAATTCCATTCACACCCAAATTTTTCTTTATATCTTTCTTTTTGTGTTGATGAGGAGGGTTTATTTAATTTTAAATTTATACCGCATTATAAAAAGACAACAAACTAATAAAATTGAAAAAATAATATGACTTTTAAAATCATCATTTGATTAAAATCATCATAATCAATCATATAAGGCTAATAGTGATTTTAGGAGAGACATTATTTTTTTGAGCGGCACCAAAATATATATATACAAGAGTGACTACTAACATTACTTCACATCTTTTCCCTATAGGTTGTTACAATTAAGGCTAACAAAACGAGTTGATGTGTCGGATTCATGTCAACCCGATTGACCCACAAACATGTTTATGTCAACCCGAATCCGACATATTTATATAAACATGTTGAATGCCCAAATCTGAACACGACATGTTTTATTAACGAATAACACGACACAACACATATAACCGTTTAGATAAACGCGTTGTTTTGGATTGACACAACTCGACCTGTGAACACATTTAGCTGTCAACAGGTTCCAGCCCAACCCGACTCGACAATGAAGTTATTTTAATTTATATAGCCTAACCAAAATAGCAAAATCCTAACAATGTGGCAGTTTTTAATTGAAAACGAATAGTGTTTGAGAGAATTTATAGAAAGCCTCCAAAACAACAAAAGCTAATTAATGGAACTATTATTAGTATTGATTGAGCTTGAGCATGTATATCTCAACATCTCTTAAAATAACTTGCATAAGTTAAACAAACA
This sequence comes from Carpinus fangiana, assembly GCA_006937295.1. Taxonomy (NCBI): domain Eukaryota; kingdom Viridiplantae; phylum Streptophyta; class Magnoliopsida; order Fagales; family Betulaceae; genus Carpinus; species Carpinus fangiana. Next base: position 21,495,060 of record CM017321.1, read on the forward strand.
TATGGACAATCTATTTAGCACAATTTTAAGGTATGTGTCTAATTCCGATGGACATTTATAGCATGCAACAAATTTTTTATTTTTTTTGTTGTACAAAAATTTAAGTTAAAAAAAATTATATAATAATAACAATAAATAACCCACAAGTTAGACACGACACGACTCATTTATATAACCTGAACCGGCTAACATAAACAATAACCATAAATTTATGTGTCATGTTCGGGGGTTACATTGCCCACCCCTCTACAATCAGATAATAAATTTTCGTATACGACGTCGGATTTCAATGCTTTAATAAGACCGGACCGTGGCAGAAATGTCACGTGCCAGAGGGAGAAAAAAAAATGTACGAAAATGAGGCGTTAACTGTTAAGAATGAATCAGCTTTCAGACAGCCGCCCTTTTGTGTCTCCGACGATCAAGATCCGGCCTTCGTGCGCCATCCATCCATGAGGCATGAGTCCATGACCCAGCCAGCTGTAACCCCCTACAGGTCCGACAACTGTACCGTGCAAACTGTCGAGAGGCATTGTACAGCTGGATCCATCTAATCGCTAATTCGCTATTGGAGCTCTGGGTTACCCGTGGTCAATAAGTAAACGGAGAGATTTCCATGGAGTCCGTCGGGGACCAGTGCTCTGAGTGATTTCTTTTCTTCTGTGCGTATTGGGACTGAAAAGAAGGAGAACGTGGCCTACTTGTCGTTTCAATTAATACGTGGGGGCGGCTCAAGCTCGAAACGTGTACAGAGTACAGACAGACACACAGCTTTGCTCACGCGCTTATGGGGACCGCTTTGGTTTTGTGGGACTCGGTCTGGAAAAAGCGTCCCTCAGCCTGCTAACTACTCCTTGTCCGTGACAAATCCACACTCAATTTTCATTCTGGCGGGAAAAAAATGCCCTTCATTCCTCATTTTTTTANTACTTGTCGTTTCAATTAATACGTGGGGGCGGCTCAAGCTCGAAACGTGTACAGAGTACAGACAGACACACAGCTTTGCTCACGCGCTTATGGGGACCGCTTTGGTTTTGTGGGACTCGGTCTGGAAAAAGCGTCCCTCAGCCTGCTAACTACTCCTTGTCCGTGACAAATCCACACTCAATTTTCATTCTGGCGGGAAAAAAAATGCCCTTCATTCCTCATTTTTTTATTCGACTATTAATCTTATTTAAATACAAATATTATTTATATTCTTATTTTTTTTTTCTCCATATCTCATGAAGCGGGGGTAATTAGTTCAAATTTTCCTCCACCCTCTCTTATGTGGACATAATTAAAAAAAACAAAAAAAATCTATTAGGTTTACATATACATGAAAAAAGAAAAAATTGTATTCAACATATACGGCAAAGATTAAATAAGTTGTTAAAGTATTGATTAAATGATTAAATTTATCTATTTATATCAACTTAAGCTTGGGGGATAAGTGATAGTTTAACATGGCATCAGAGTTAAAAAGTTTTGGGATCGAATTTTGACCCTATCAATTCACCTCATTTAAATTAAATATATTTACGTATTTGGTCTCACAAGCTTACACGTGAGGTGTGGTGTTAAAATATTGATTAAATAATTAAACTCATATTTTTCTACCAGCTTAAGCTTTTATGATAAGTGATAGTTTAATATAATTAATCTGAATATTGGGAGTAGTTAATTAATTAGTCTAATAAAATGAAGAAAATTTTAATTTATATATGTAGCCCTTGCAACTTTTTTCCCACAATCGAACAAAATTTGAAGTGTCTAGCCCTCTAGCCCTTGAAGAAATTATTAGGCTTAATTCATTTCATAAAATCGGTTTAATAAGATAATGTTTTTATTCCTTACAAACATGCTTGAGATCTTATCTACGACCAATATGAGAGTATTCCTCAACAACCTCATACCACTTCCTATTTGTTTCTATTACATATATCCCATAATTCATCATTTTGGCCAAGAATTTGTCTATTTGTAGGTCGGCAGGCTAGAAAATGGAAAAGCATAGCTCTCATTATTTTGTGAATGAAAAAAATAAAATCATTTTTTTAATAGCTGGACCCCTTAAAACATGGACCAAAAACCAAAAAGGAAAAAAAATATACATATAATATGGTTTGTAATGCACCCTAAACGTATCACAACTTCACAAGGAGTCAAGGACCCTTCAGCGCCTCCAAAGGTCACCCATCGCTCTAAAAATAATAATAATAATTAAAAAGCCCTTTAAGATTAATAGAAGATAATAGAATAATGCTATTTAGGATATTTTTGAATTAAGTCAATTTAAAGAGAAAATCAAATTTAGAGAAAAACTGTAACCATAAAATATATTAGGACTCAAACACACGTGGACCTGTGCGAGGCTCAAAAAGTTTGAAAGGAGACTAATTTGACCGTTGACTGATTAACTATGATCAGTTAAGGTAATTAATTAATTAATTAAGTGTTGTTGATGTGGTTAAGAGATGGGCTTAGGTTGAAGACCGTTAGAATGGTGGTTGGAGTTCAACAATGCTTTTGTTTTGTTTCAAAGATTGTAGCACGCGGTTAAGTGCGGCTAATGATAGGGATCAAGCTAGACCCTAGAGGTAGCTAGCCTGCCTCAAGGCCCTCAACGTACAACTATTTTACGTACACTTAGATTTGATTTCCTTTGGATGTGGTAGCTAATGATTGTGATAATCCAAATGGCCGGAGGGTACATCTAACTAATATAATTAACGCAAAGATTATAAAATATAATATGAATCATATGATAGAGGTAAGCAAGTAGGTAGTAGGGACAATAAATCATTCAAGTGCACACGTCCAATTAGATAAATGCGATTTTTTTTATTTTTTATTTTTTAATTTACGCATGTATTCACTAGTTGCATTTCTTTTGCGAAAATTATATTATATTTTATCATATTGGTGTGATAAAGTTCATTTTAATTCTTAAATTTTTATTTTTGTAAACCCCAAACATAAGATGATTCCAGAGCGTTGGATCAGGATGTATAATAAGTAGCATTACTGGTATGGAAAAGCTACTTTTCTGGACAAGTATATGAACAAGTCAACTAGTCAAGGCACCTTTTCAGCTTTATGACCCTCAATTAATTATACTTTAAGGATATTTTTATCTTTTTATATTTTGAGGAGATAAAACTACCCTTGATTATAATTAGCCGAAGAGAATCCTAATTCTTTTTTCTTTTTCTTTTTTTTTTTTTTAAAAAAATTATTATCTACTTGTTATAAGCAATACTCTTTAAACTTATTTATCACATTCATGTAGAGCATGTTTAAGATTACGTTTGAAAAATAGTGTTTTTAAGTAAAAAAAAAAAACGCTTTATGATTTTATTTTGATGGCATGTTTGGAATTGCGTTTAAGAGGCTAAAAAGTGCTTTTAACGCTCAAAAAGCTCGTTTGAAGAAAAAAGTACTCGTTTGTTAAAAAAATTAAAAACGCCTTTAAGAATTCAAAAAACCTAAAAATAACCAAAAAGTACTTTTGGCAACAACTTAAAATGAAGTTTTTGCCTAAAAGCTTTATTTCTCAAACGCAATCTCAAAAAAACTCTTAAATTTTTGCTAAAAATGTGTTTTGATTATTTGTAGACTTTTTAAATCCTTAAAAACGCTTTCAATTTTTTTTTAAATAGACTTTTTGAGTATCAAACACATTATTAGACCTCTCATGCGCACACCAAAATAGGCGGCTAATATTGTGTATTTTAAATGGGTCATATATAAATGTAATAAATAAGTATAAAGAGTGTTTGTTGTTTTGTGTATATATATTTATAATCTCATCTAAAAAAGAAAGTGAAAGAAGACAAACAAAAAGGGCACCATTTCGGTGCCAAGTTCAAGTTGGTGCAGAAAAATGTAAACTTGGACAGATTGTTGTGGAGGCAAATGGATAACATATTGGTACGCAAGTGATTTCCAAGATTGGTGCGTGACTGTGTGTGGTGTGGTCTTGTTATTTCTCCCGAAGAAAAAGGGGGTGATTAGGAAAGCACTCGAATGGGTCCCATGAAATTAATCAATAAAAAGCTGGAGCTTTTTGGCGCTAAAAACGTTACGTATACGGTGTACGTACGTAGTATACCCGTTATGGCGCCAAAAAAACATGATTGAGGACGCACTGTACACAGTAGCTCTCTCCCCTAGCCTGCTGAGGCCCCCTGGTGTGACTACTGACTAGCTAATTTGCATACATATACAAAAAGTTTGGGAATTGGGAGTGGCGGTTGCATAGATGTAGCACCACCGCCACCACTCAGCGCGCACCACTCTCAATTTAACCACCCACTCGCCACTCCCTATAATTAGGTGGAAGACATCAACTTCACACTCATTTTAGTTTGGTCTCGCACTCTTACTTAAACATACCGTACCTACGTACGTAGTCGTACATATGACTCATATACAAAGCAAATTACAAGTTTATTTTCATGACTTTTTTTTTGTTGAGAAATTTTACTGAAGACAATTAACCTTCTATCTGTTTTGAAATACCTCCCAAAATTTCAAAAACTCTTAATTTGGTTCTTTGAAGTTTCAATTACTTTCAATTTATACCACTTTGTCAAATTTTAAACATTACATGACGTTTATATCTTTGACTTTTATATAAAATTTCAACTTTCAAAACATTTTTTTGTTTTTTTAAAAAAAGAAAATCATGAATATTTTAGTCTTTTTTTTTTATATATATTTTCAACAACTAAAATTGATGGATGGATCCAAATTGAGAGCAATTAAAAGTTCAGGAGATTAAATTGAAAGTTTTTGAAGTTTAAGAGGAGTATTTAAAAATAGGTGAAAGTTTAAGGGTATTTAGTAAAGTTTTTTTTTTAATCTTAATATATTTCTAATTCATCCTTTAATCCTCTATATATTTTAATATATTTCTTATCCATATATACTTTCCCCAATGATTCAATATTTGGTCATTCTGCATACCTTTTTTTTATTATTATTTTTTTCAAATTTTTGTTTTTTTTAAAAAAAAGTTTCCAAAATTAAAAACAAAAAATGACGTAAAACTTTAATCCCAGAAAAATGGGGGACTGGGGGGAGGCAGTAGATGGGGGCCCACGTGCGAGGGAGGGACATTAGGCCGGCATGCAACCGCAAGACATGCGTGTGTGCGCGCGCACCAAAGATTGACCGAGAAAGCAAGAATGGTTGCCTCACCATCATGTGGGGGCACTCAGATCCACCACAAATATATATATATATATACTTGGGCGATTTATTTATTTTATTTTATTTTATTTATTGAGCTACTCCCAATTGGCTATTTTTATTGTCTTTTTTTTTTTGTATGAACATATAAAAAAAATATATATATTATTTTTACTAATTAACCGAAGTGCATATTAGACGGTGATTAGTTGGGTTTGAGGTTGGACGGGGGAGATCATACACGTTAAGCTAAAAAACTTGGGTTAATTTAGTTAATATTATTATAGTGATTTGTTAGTTGTCACTGCGTTCGATCGTGAGCTAGCTTGGAGGCAAGGGTGCAACCAAATCCAATCAAGTTTATGTATGCTGATTTATTTGCAATTTGAAAGGGGGTTTGCTGACTTAATTTTCTTACCATGCCAGAGGCCAAGAGATTCACAATAATGCAATAAATAAATAANGTGATTAGTTGGGTTTGAGGTTGGACTGGGGAGATCATACACGTTAAGCTAAAAAACTTGGGTTAATTTAGTTAATATTATTATAGTGATTTGTTAGTTGTCACTGCGTTCGATAGTGAGCTAGCTTGGAGGCAAGGGTGCAACCAAATCCAATCAAGTTTATGTATGCTGATTTATTTGCAATTTGAAAGGGGGTTTGCTGACTTGACTTAATTTTCTTACCATGCCAGAGGCCAAGAGATTCACAATAATGCAATAAATAAATAACTAAATAAATGTCTCTGTCTTTTCTATTTTTTTGAAATAAATCTGTTTCAAATATATGGGAGAGACAGATGTACTCAATTTTCAACCTTAAAAAAGCATGTTGCAAAAACTAGGTAACATTATACGATTTACACTATATATGCATGGCATGTGTACCACGTTAGCAATTGTTTGTTGCTCCATTGAAAAATATCTTCTCATAGCATGCGTCTCCAAAAGGTAGCAGGTAGTTCAATCGGCTGGGACTACGCCTAATGAAACGAAGGTCACAAGTTCGAATTCTCTCCCCCCTCTTGTGCAGACATATTAAAAAAAAAAAAATCTTCTCGATTGGGAAACGAAATTAATGACTCATAATCAAATTTTATTTAACAGATTTAACTATATATATTATTTAAATTCTATAAATAATGTAGCATCATATGCACTATTAATTAAATATAATCAAATAAAATCTTAACCATATAAAATATAGCTTCTAAGTAAAATAGAAAGGAATAAAGGATGCTTGTCATATATTTTTCTTCCCTACTTATCAGGTTATCATTATGGGTGATGCTTAATAATGTGAACATGTCCTATCAGGCATCAGCACATGCTACACAAAATCCACCATCAAATCATTCGGTAAAAAAAAATTAATTTTTTTTATTTGTATAATGCTAATTTTTTTTTTATATGTCCATGCAAAAACAAGGAAATGAGTATATTTATTATTTGAATTAGTGACTTTTGTTTTATAAGACATGATTCATATTCAATTAAATTACCTCTTGAAGACGACTTTGTAAGTATTCGCTTTAAATAAATTTAAAAAAGTTTAGATCATATTCAACTAATCTAGCATTAATTATTTACAGCACCATTTATTTGCACGTTTTATAAACAATATTACAATATCGTTAATTGGATGTTTCACACAAAAGTGATTGTCGTACAATGTACATGCATGTGTGGATTGTAAAATACATACATACTCATAAATAGAAAGTTGGCAGTGGCGATGGAAACCCAAGAGTCAAGATCGAGCGAGAGAGAGAGAGTGACGGCAGCAATGTTTTTTTTTAAATTTTTTTTTACGTTTTTACCCGTTTCGGCCTTTTGATTAAAGAAAGTAAAAAAGTCATTAATATTGGTGTTAGTGAATTGGACCGGGGTCCAATTGGTCCGCTCCACAAACCTTGGAGCGATTATTAACCCAACCGACTTGTAACACGTGGCTCATTATTACCAGTTTCCACCGCCCCTTCCTTCCTTAAATAACGAAACTTCAAGCACACCAGCGCACTTTAGCATATACCTGCGGCTGTGTCTAATATGCACCGGGGGTAGTTCAGACTCACTGCTCTGTTTTAGAGAGAAACTGAAATAAGAAACAGAGCATACAAGAGAGAGAGAGAGAAGGCTAAAAGGGTTACGTGGCAATTTTTCGTTGTTGCAGGTTTTGGAGCATCGTGTCGGGGGAAGGGTCTGATTTTTTTGGAATACTTTTATTTTTGGGTTTTCTTTCTTTAAAGGTTGAGAGTTATATAAAAATATTTCCTTGGTGAGAGAGTACGTAGAGAGAGAGAGAGAGAGAGGTTGAGATCTCCGAGTGCGTCTATAAATATATATATACTGTGCTTTATTAGTCGCAATACACGAGCTTCCGTGTTTACAGAACCGAGAAAACTTTTGGTGTAGTAGATCACTAATCTTCAAGAATTGGTACGTGCTCCTTCCCCCTGTTCCTCCTTTGTTTCTCGTGCTCTGTTTTTGGTTTTGTGCCTCCTGTTCTGCGTTCCTCTGTGTGGCTGTTAATCCTTGTTTGCTTTTGGGTTGGGCTTTATCCTGGGTGGGAAGTACCGGGCGGTGTGTGTTTCATGTGGTTTTTGTTTCAAGCTTTTGGGATGGGTGGTGGGCATAACTTTGTTTGTTGTTTTGGCTTTTTAGTTTTGGCTTGTGTTGGTGAAAATTTGTGTTTTCATTATGGTTGATTTGTTGTTTCCGGGGATTTGTACTAGTTCTCTGGTTCTTTTTTTTTTCCTCGGATTTTGTGTTTTTTGGGGGCTGGATTTTGTTAGTTATGTGTTCTCTGCAGCCTTAATTGTGATCCCGGCGGATGGAATCTGTGCTTTTTTCTGGTATTTGTGCTTGACTCTCTCTCTCTGTTGAAGCTTTTGTGCTTCAATGGCTTGGTGGTGGGTTATGTGTGTTTTTTTCTCGTGTTTTCTCTCTCACACATTCGCCACTGAGCCTACCAACACATTTACATTTACACGCTCCCCCACCAACTTTTAGGTGGAGGTGGCTGGCTTAATTGGCTTTCTTGGTATCTGGGCAATTCTAGAATTTGTTAGTTTTCTCTCAAGCAAACAACCCCCCCCCCCCCCCCCATGAGAGGATTTGGTTTATGGCTTTTTTTCTTTTCTTTCTAATCTTTATGAATTCCAGTGTCTTTCGTTTTCTCTGTAAATGTCCTTTCTTCTCTGATTGGTTCATTTTTATTATTCCTACAGCTTTTATTTCGGAGGTCAACATGAGCTTTTCACATGACATGGATGATGAATATGAGAAACTCTTTCGGAGAGTGAACCCTCCTCGGTATGTAAATTTCTGTCTTCTTCAGTGTCTCTCTGAAAGTGACCTTTAAAATTTGGCCCAACTCACGCTGAGATTTACGCCTTTTCTGTCCACCAACCTTTTTTCTTTCTCAGGGTTGTAATCGATAATGAGGCCTGCAATAATGCAACAGTAATAAGCGTATGGCTTTAATTTCCCTTCTTCTTCTTTTTTTGTACTTTATTGCCTTTTTTTTTTTTTCCCTTCTTTGAGAATCTGTTGGTACTTATTTTTGCTCTATTATGATGCAGGTTGACAGTGCAAACAAATATGGAATACTTCTGGAAGTTGTACAAGTCCTTACTGACCTTAACCTTATCATAACTAAAGCTTACATATCTTCTGATGGTGTATGGTTCATGGATGGTAAGATTCTTTTAGAGTCTCTGAAACTCAATTCTCTGATATAATCTTTGGAAGTCAAAATTGATTTTGTGAACTTTTTTTCTTTTTCTTCCACCAGTTTTTAATGTCACTGATCAAGATGGAAACAAGATTACAGATGAAGGGATTTTGGACTATATTCTAAAGGTGAGTCGTATTGGACATTGATTTGTTTCTCTGATTTTTTACACATACTTAGCTGATGACTTGTACTTGTGTTCATCTTCAGTCTCTTGGGCCAGAATCATGTTTTATATCTCCTATGAGATCTGTTGGGGTTAAACCATCAACGGACGACACTGCAATTGAGCTAACTGGAAGTGACCGACCCGGACTTCTTTCTGAAGTTTGTGCTGTGCTCACGCATCTTAAATGCAATGTGGTGAGTGCAGAGGTCTGGACACACAACACCAGAGCTGCTTCCGTGATGCATGTGACTGATGAGGAAACTGGGCGTGCAATTACTGACCCAGAGAGGCTATCTAGGATCAAGGAACTTCTCTGCAATGTACTCAAGGGCAGCAACAAATCTAGTGGAGCCAAGACTGTTGTCTCTCATGAAGCCACACACACCGAGAGGAGGCTTCACCAGATGATGTTTGCTGCTAGGGATTATGATCGAGCTGACGACGATGCCTTGGATGAGAAGCAGAGACCTAATGTGAATGTTCTCAATTGGTCTGACAAAGACTACTCCGTGGTTACCATCCGGAGTAAAGACAGGCCAAAGCTTCTCTTCGATACAGTTTGCACATTGACAGACATGCAATATGTGGTTTTTCATGCAAATATTGATGCCCAGGGGCCAGAAGCTTATCAGGTATGCCATTTTCCTCTTCTTTAGTTAGTAACACGCGCTTGTGATAGATATTATTTGTATCATTGTAGCTAATTTTGTAGGGATAAATCTGCAGGAATACTATATCAGGCACATAGATGGATCCCCTGTGAATTCAGATGCAGAGAGACAAAGAGTAATACAATGTCTTGAGGCAGCTATTGAGAGAAGGGTATCTGAGGTGAGTACTCTAAATATGTTGAGGAACTTGCCAATATTTTACCAACAATTATGAACATTGAACATATGGATAACTATATCTTTGGAATAATTTTGCTGAACATATTTATTGCTTTTAACATTGATCTTAATCTTTTGAGTTTATATATGCAATTAAATACCGACAGTATATTTTCAATACAAATACAAATCTTAAGTAAAACTCACAAGCTGACTGTTTGTTTGTGTGATTAGGCTCCATAGTTCTCTAGTTACAAATGTCTTTTTAAGAAATATTAGCATCCAATAGAAGTTGTAAATAGCAGCTGAAAACAAGTGAACTTGGGTCATCATTTGTTCCTTTGAGAGGCTCTTTTTATTAAATTGTTTCTTCCTCATTCAGGGCTTGAAGCTAGAACTCTGCACCACCGACAGAGTTGGGCTGCTATCAGATGTCACCCGCATATTCAGAGAAAATAGCCTCACTGTCACCAGAGCAGAAGTTACAACCAAAGCAGGCAAAGCTGTTAATACATTCTATGTTCGAGATGCATCAGGGTATCCTGTGGATTCAAAGACCATAGATTCCATCCGACATGCAATTGGGCAGACTATACTTAAAGTGAAAGGCAGCCCTGAAGAGTCAAAGCCTGTTACTCGGGAGTCTTCCACCCGGTTCCTCTTTGGTGGTCTCTTCAAGTCTAGATCCTTCGTTAACTTTGGTTTGGTCAGGTCCTACTCTTGAGGAAATCATCAGACCTCACCTCACCTGTCATTCCCCCTTGTACATTGAAACCCTTCAAACTGCATACTCCATTACACATCTCAACCACAGTGACAGAGTAAAGTCCTTGTCAATACCACCCATTTTTCCTGCTTTTTAACCCTTCTATTTGTTATTATGATTCCAACCTGAAATCAAAGAAGGAAAAAGTCTCAAATCTAACCTTAATGTACATAATTTTTCTCTGCCTTGAATGAATCTCTTTGACTCTAATTTTGGATTTTTGTCCGCATCTTAAATGTTCTTGGAATAGGATTGTGTTAAGATACTAATACAAACCTCGGGGAAGGAATTTTCAGTGAAAAGATGTGCGTATGAGTTTGAATTTTGTGGATTCAGCTACCTACCTTGACCATTATCACCCCATTGGACGGGGCTGGCTTGTGAGTGGCGGCTTACCTTTTTCCACAGTCATAGATTTATTAGCATCTAGATTCTACCTAAAATTTGGGTGCCAAGATCTTTTAACATCACTTTCCTACAAAGACAGCCACTTCATAGCTGGGTCCGGTAAGTCAACAAGAAACCATTTGGTTTGTTGTTGAACACTATGCCAACCCTTTGACAAGTCCATTGTTTTCTTCTGCTCTTTCCCTCGTAGCTCTCGAATATTTATTTGAACAGTTGCTTGCACGGTTGCACCCAAATGATTTGGTATATACCGTATATGTAAGATTCTGCTAAGGATACCAAAGCCCATTTTGATTGAAATAGAAATAGTTCCCTCATCATTCTTCTCACCAACTAAAATAGTAGCCTGCAAGTCCTTCTCATCCAATCCAAAGCAATCTGAACATTCTTTTTGACCAAGTGGGGAGAGGAGGATATGGTTTGAAAGCTGAAAGCAAAAAGCTCAACACAATATGAAAAAGATGGAAGGAAAAAAACAAAGGCAGGAGAAAGATGCGGCCTTCTTTTCTAAATTCCTAGCCCCACACTTATTATAATAATAATAATTCTATTTCTATATCATCGTCACCACCTACATGATTGGCGCTATTATTATTGGTACGTACGTTGCTGCGTTTTTAGGGGTGCCTCCGCGTGGGGCATGGCATCAGTTTTCACTAGAATTAACATCATTGGATCGATCACTCCCCATCTACAAGATATAAGATGTACCATATAGTATATATTTTGGTTAATTAATGTGGAAAGATAATCATCAATTCATCATCCTGATTAATTCTAGTTGCAAATCATAATTTACCTTTTATTAACATGAAAGTGACGAGATACTTTTTTGTTTGAGCACCTCTTTATTAAAGCCAGAGCTGCACAAATCTTGTATGAGTCAAATAATTGGCCACATTATCCTCTTCCATAAAACCACCCAATTGGCTAAGCATTACCACTTTATTCATACAATATTTTGCAAGGCAATATATATATATATATATATATATATACATATAAACAGCTGAATAGAGAGACGTGCACAGAGCTGATACCCCTCTAGTGTTTTGTATTCTGCTAGACTAAGACTAGTCAGCAGTCAGCAGTCAACTGTCAACAGTCAATGCTCCTATAACATGTGGAGCATCAGATGGTGATTTATAAATAATAATAAGAAGAAATGCAAGTAAAGTTTATTGGATCAGCTGAGTTGGCATGATAATCATAGTCCAATAATGACCATGAATCTAAGATATATAATATATAATCGATCAACTTTAATTTTATTGGTACATATGCTTCTATATCATTAAAAAAAATGGGCACGATTCTGTGAATAAAGAAACCCAGAGTCATGCATGCTACCCACGTTAATTTGTAAAGGTGAGAAATCAGTAACTCAAGTGTCATGTGCGTCTATGGAGTTGCTGTCGCTGAAAACTTTGGGCTTTTAATGTGTGCATTGATTCTTGTTTCACGTGGAGGACGGTTGGAGATTGCCAGTTTATTACTATGGGCACATGCAGCATCTGGGCAACCTCCCCTCACATGAATGCCTTTGGAAGAGTTAAAGCCTGTGTTTTTTTTATTATTAATTAGTCGTCTTGTTGGAAATGATTCATTCTATATTTCTAAAATATATATGTAATGTGCCATTCTCTTGCTGGCCAAATATTTATATATGGGTGTCGTGGTGATGCTGATATATATATATATTGCAATAACATCCATTCAAATTAAAAAGATTACAGCATAGAAATAAAAACAAGCTAATCTGAAAAATTCAATTCAGACAGACTCCTATCACCTCAGTAAACTATTAGGAAAAAAAAAAAAGGGCACTAGCGAATGTAGCTGATTAAAGCCGCGACGCTCTAGGATGGATAAAACCATCTGGAGTAATAAAACCTTTAAAAACTTAAATCTTAACAAGTTTCCAAAGAAACGATGAAAGATTTAGCAGAGAACAAACAGTGAAAAAAGGGTTTTTTTTGCAGACACTGAGTCTATGGCCCAATCGGTTCAAGTTATTTTTAAAAACTCAATCTAGACAGACCACTAGCACTTTAATAAACTTAAAAAAGACCTAACAGTCGAAAAAAATACCAGACACAGAGTCTGAAACCCAACCAATTCGGGTTACATAGAATGCTACAGCAGAACATAAAGGAAATACATGACTAAAAATAGGAAGAAAAAAAAAAGAAAAAAAAAAAAAGAAAGAAAAAAGATGAAGGATACGTCCATTAATGCATGCTTAAGTCGGTTGAGAGTTTGGTAAAGGTCTTGGGCCGATCTGGGCTTGGGCTGGTTAGCATGGAAATGAGCTGCCAGCTGGCCGAAGCGTGGGAGGTAAATCTAGGCGTATCAGGTCCATGTGGGTGCACTTATAAGACAAGTAAAGTCTATAATGAAAATTGCAGCAATAAAATCCATTTACAACTGTCCAGCAATTCTCTTGTTCATTAGTTTATTATCTTTCATATTACATGATTGATCGATTGAGATCTGTCTCTGTCTATCACTTTCTACTAGGCTTGGGCTACTATTAAAAAGAGAAAGAGAAAGAGATCTATACATTATAAAGAGGTCGACCAAGAACATTAAAAAGTGGCGACCCATGGAGGAGGACTCTAGTTCTGAGTTTCCTGGCTTCCAAATTTGTGTTCATAAGGATGACTTCGTATTTAGAAGGTCTCTAAGCCGTTTGCAAAGGCAAGCTCCTTCTCCTCTTCAGCTAAAGCCTACAGTCCCTTCAAATGGTGCATCGATTTCAAAACCATTTGTGGGCAGCTCAAATTCCTCGCCATCATCATCATCATCTTCATTGAATTCATTCTATCACAGTAAAGGCCCCATACCTCTACTTTCGCCTCTTGTGTTGCTTGATTCTGCCTATATTCAGGAGGGAAATACAAGGAAATCGCTCTGAATATTCCCAAGCTCCATATTCTATATATATAATCTATATAAAATGTGGCCATGCATTGCTACTTCTTGATCTTAAAGGTTAGTCTTAGTCGTACAATTATTTCTCTTCTTCAAGAGTACTCGATCTTTTTCCCCTTTTCCACTTGCTTTTGTGAGATATATAACAACTATGAACTGATGATTCCACTATGATCAGCCTGCATTAGCTCTTTTAGCAAGTTACTTGAAAGTCACTTATGAGATGCATGTTCATCAATAAACCCTTCCACTTCAAAAGTCACCTAATAATTAAGTTGCTAAAGTTTTCAATTTTGGAGGCTACATCAACAGTTGCACCATTTTGGGATTGTAATTGCTATCAATTCATTTGACATTAAATACTAGAGGATTTTGGCATCTATGCTCAAACCTGGCTAATTGATTTTCATGCTCTTAATTACTTGCCTAATATATGTGGGGAACTCACTTATAATGTTGTCTCCATTTGATGGAGAGTTAGGGTTTTGATGAGAGAATTTCTTGGTCAAGTTCTTGAAAG
>CM017321.1:21509696-21677586 GCA_006937295.1 Carpinus fangiana
GGTCGCTGCTAAAGACCTTTTTTTTTGTAGTGTACGTTATGACAAACAATTACGTTTTATCAAATTTATTGATAATTATCATTTAAATATATTTCTTCTCCTATTGACATGCCATTAACTATTTCCCACAAAGTATGGTTACAATGTCATTCTTCTCAAGTGTACGATATTTTATCTAAAAGGACTTAATATTTCCAAAAAATAGGTTTGTCTTTAAATGGCATGATCTTCAATCCATTTAGCTTAATGCTACTTTTATCAATTTTTGTCTAAAATTTAAAAGAAAAGAGAAGGGCAAAAAAGATACAAGAAATAGATGAAAAAGTACAAGAGTTAAGAGTCCATAGCATAATACCTATTTGCATCAACATTCCAGCCAACCCAAGTCCCAGCTTTAGTAAGAGCTCCCCTCCACTTGTTCACCGTCTCCATATGAAACTGCTCTTCATGCGTAGCAAAGGCTTCCGCAAAAGTTCTAATCTATTTTTTAACATCCAAGGGATCTTCATGATACAATATTGGAAGAAGGGTATGGCCTACAGTATTCTTATAGTCGGTATTCTGACAGTCGATGAACTTTGCAAGCTCATTGAGGCACCACTTAGAAGAAGCATAGTCTTTGGAAAAAAATTACAATGAAAATCATTGACCTACGAATCCCATTGACAAGTTCGGTAAAGATGGATTTCCCTCTTGGAAGCTCTCATCATCTCGGAAGGTGCGAATTCCGACTTGCTTCAAGGCGGAGTAGAGGTGATCGGTGAAGTTCACGCGCGGGGTGTCTTTACCTCTAAAACTCAGAAAGACATTGTATTTGCAATGAAGTCTAGAAAAGGAGGAACTTATTGTGGTTTAGTTTGATTGGACTGCAAAAGGAGACAAATCCTGTGAGAAACAGGAAGGGTAGAGCAAGTATAATGGGTGCAATCAAGATTTTCCTTCTTTTTTTTTTTCGCTTTCTTTTTCTTTTTCTTTATTTCTAAATTGAAAAATGAGAAAGATTTGTTAAACATGATTCTGAACGGAAAATTCTTTTTTATGGATCATCCATTCTGTTTCCTTTTCAACTTAGACGGTATAAATTTTTGTGTTATTTATTTTATTATTTTCGCATTTAATTTATTTTTCTATAGCATTATTTTTCTTCAAAGCTAAGATGACTAAAAATTATTATTATTATTATTAACTATACCGTAAAATGTTATAATTTAATTTAATTTGGAGGATCTTTCTAAGATGTTTTTGTAAAAATATTTTTTTAATTAAATTATAATGAAAATTTTGCACTATAGACTAGTCTCCCCATAATTGAAAAAAAAAAGGAACTAAATTGATTTAGAGATTATCTCAATTGTTTAATTTCCATACATTTTTGGTGGTTATAAAGTACCATAATAACAAGATAGTGCATAGGAACAATAGTTTTTGTCAATCCATCACTTGCCCAAAAAACTTAATGCGGCCTAAACACTTAAAATATTGTGAGAGTCGACGTTTGATTTCATACCATTTTAAATTATCATTTATTTTAAAAGTTTGAGCTAATAAGAATGAGCGAATTAACAATTTAATTAATATTAATTCTAACCATTTTTTATGAACGCAAACATATTCATAAACAAATATACGCTAGGTCATTAAAGAAAGCACCAAAGGTTTCTCATCATTTTCCTCCACCACCACTGCTGTATTTGGGAGGATCTTCAACCATCGGTCCTCATCTTCAAAGACCTTCTCTATCAGAATCGAGATATTGGACCACGCATCCAAATTCTGTTACGAAGTTATCATTGTAATCGGATATATTAGGTAGGACTTAGAGAATTTTCTGCATAGTTTTTTATTACTCAATCACGTTCAAATAGAAAAGATTACATGCACTAGAGGTGGAGATAAATTCTGAGATAGACTCCCTATTGACATGGACTCATACTATAACAAATACCATAGAGCAATAGCAACATGGACTTTTGCACTGTAATACTACAAATAACTAAAAGAGTCTTGACTGACTTAGATACATAACTATGACTACCATATTTTATCCTTATTTCTACAAAAAAAAAAAAAACAACTAGAAGATAACTCCACCAAACTTCTTCAAAGTAACATATTCTTACATTACATTTGGTTCAGCAACAAGTAGATGAATTCCACACTTCTTCACATAAGTTTTGTACCGAAGGTTGGCAAACACCTCAATTTCATCTCCACTTTCCATAAACAATTCATTAAATATGACTCCTCTTTCTAGCTTATATTGATTTCTTATGAGCGGCGTCAAGAATAGAAAGAAATGATCTTTTTTTGGATAAAAAATTTCATGAGTAGGGAGTAAACAAAGATCTTCACAGCTTATTGGCCAAAGAGAGTTGAAGTTGCCTCTAGTTTTATTTAAGATAAACAAGTAAGGACCATCATCACCTTCCCAATATATTTCTTCATCAAATGCATAAACAGCAGAAACAAGCAACCGAAGGAATTGACCCTTTGAAATTGAAGGTGCACGGAAGGATATCGAAGACCCAATGCCCTTATGGCTGAACCAGTTTGGAATCTCTCTACCAGGGAGGTTAATGACACGATACTCATCATCGCCCAAGGTTGACAAAAACTATTAAAAAGAAAAAATATGTTCACATCATAAAATGAGAGAGAGAGAGAGAGAGAGAGGAGGGGGGATACCTGGAGAGAACTCCTACAATCATATGCTAAATTGTTACACCCTTTCGAGTGAATAGAAGCAAATTCCAAATCCGCCAAGCCTTGAATCTCAGTCAATTTGGGGCAATTACGAAGTTCCAAAAGTAGTCGTCTTTCATGGTTTGATGAAATTGAGAGTCTTTTCATTGAAGTACAACCACTTGCATCCAACCGAACTAGACTTGCGGGGAGTCCTGAAATTGATTGAAGAGCTGTACACTTACATAAATGCAAATTGTGCAATTTAGGAAGGTGTTCGATGCTCTCAGGTAGGTTACACAAATTGTTTCTTGATAAATCTAGAAACTTGAGTGAAGATAAACTCATAAAATCAACAGGAAACTCATTTTCAGACAAATTGCGCCCAGAGAGACTGAGTGTTGTCAAAGAATGTAATCTTGAAATGGAAGGTGGTAGAAAACATATTGGGTTCAGGCTTTTTGATGACATTAATGATGAGAGAAGTGACGAACAAGATTTTGGTGACATCAACGATAAGAGAGGTGACACCCAAGATTTTGAGGGTTGTTCTTCACATCTAGATAATGATGCAATCTCAAGATTCTTTAAAAGACCAAAAAAGGATGGTAATTGCTTAATAGCAATTCCATCTGCAAGTAGCTCTGTTAACGCCATCATATTCCCTATTTGATCTGGTAACTTGTCAACTTTTAAACAACCAGATAAAACAAGAGTTTTGAGGGATTCTAAGTTAGAAATGTTGCTTGGAAGACTCATAAGACTTTTGCATCCTTTTAAATTCAGCAAAGCAAGCTTTCCCAAACCTCCAATGGACTCATGAATCATGACCAACCTCGTGCAACCTTCAAGTATTAGTATCTCCAATTTTGGCACTTGAGAGAAGTTTGGTGATTTAGTGAGACGTTTGGAATTGCTGAGATTTAGGACCTTCAACTTGTTGAGTATCTGTGAAAAAAAAAAAAATAGAATAAATAAGGAAATGAAAAGTTCTTGATAGTTATACATTTAACATTAATAAAGGAAAAAAAAAAAAAAAAAAACACTTAGTAAGATTTGTCATACCATATTCTTCTCCCAAACTTGTTTGACATTACTATACTGCATGTCAAGAACAACAAGGGATTCCAGATGAAAATTATGCGGAAGAAATTCTAAAGGACACTCATGCCAACAAAGCCATATTAGCTCTTTAGAGAGATTTTCATAGGATCCTTCGAGATGTACAGCATTGATTTGGAGTAATCTCAAACACTTCATATTTGTAAATGCTTTAGTTTTGATAAAGCATACATCTTCACATCCTTTTAAGACGAGACCCTCAACTTTTATTGTTCCCTAGCAAAAGAGATAGTTGGATTAGGAATGCACATCTTCATCTTGTGTAAAGCTAGAACAACTATGAACTAGAATAGACCTATATACCCTCATCAAAAAAAAATTTCATTTTGAAAAAACACTAAATTGATTCAAAAATTATAAGAATTATTTTAAATGTTCCATAACTTCTAAGCATAATATTGCAATTGGTAAGTATTAGTTCTTGACTTGATTTAGAGAAGATTTGGATTTAAAATCATTCAATTACAACTATGATGCATGATTGTCAAAAGGCAAAAAGCTCATATATATACCTCATAAGACATTATGTACGAGTGTAACTGCATTTCCTTATATATACAAATGCAAAAACCTCTTACCATATGGTTGCGTAATACATTTAAGACATCTTTGTGAAACCACAACCTACTACGTTCTCCTGGCAAAGTGGGTTGCAAATCTTCTGGCTTTTTACGAATAATCTCTCTTCCCATATCTCGAATAAGATCATGCATTCTAAATTTATTTTCACGGTCAATTTTCAATAGTGACCTCTCGATGAGAGTTTTGATGCCAATATTTGGAAAGAAATCACAACCATCAAGTATTTGGATGACGTAATCTTTATCTTTATCCATTCCAACAAAGAAACATGCAATATCAAGGAATATGTTCTTTGTATCAACGTCCAGTGCATCAAAACTTATTTTAAGTATATTTTGAATCTTCTCAAGAGGAGCTCTTCGTAATTTTTCTAGTGTACTTTTCCATTCAGCAATGCTTATAACTTTAAGAAAAGAACCCAAAACCTCAAGAGCTAATGGAATACCTCCAGCATAAACCAATGCTTCATTCAAAAGCTTTGAGTATTCTTCTTTTGGATTGGCCATGTTAAAGGCATGCCAACTGAATAGTCGAAGAGACTTCCAATAATTCAATCCATTGACCTCATATTTTTCATCTGCTCCCAATGAATTTAACACATTTTCATCTCTAGTGGTTACAATGATTCTACTTCCCGGACCAAGACTTTCCTTTTTGACTAACTTGTGCAGGTTTTCAAAGTCATCCACATCATCAAGAATAACAAGAACCTTTTTTCCGTGAATTCTTTCCTCAATTATGCTAATTCCTCTATCAACATTACCGATCTTCAACTCCTTTTTCAGGATATCTTGAAGAAGCTGTTCTTGTAAATTAGCTATGCCATTGCGCGTTTCTGAACTTTCTTTATGGTTAAAAAGAAAACTACTTCCATCAAATGCATAATTTATTTCATTATAGACGGCTTTTGCTAGGGTTGTTTTGCCTATTCCACCCATTCCATAGATGCCCACAATGCGAACGTCTCTTGCTCCAAGATTTAATAACTTTGTTATATCCTGAACACGAGACTGCATTCCTATTGGGTATTTGGCAACATTCAAGCAAGCGGGGTTCACTTCACACAAAACTTTATCAACAATCTTGTCAATGACTTCTGATTCATAACTGCAAACAGTAAAATAATTACAAGGTATAAAAAAAGAAAAAAAAATAGTTATAACTCATCAGCACCATAAGGATGTTATCATCCCCGTCATATGAGAGTAATAAGTTATGATAAACAATTATGCTTTATCAAATTTATTGATAATTATCATTTAAATATATTTCTTCTCCTATTGACATGCCATTAACTATTTCCCACAAAGTACAGTTACAATGTCATTCCTCTCAAGTGTATGATATTTTATCATAAAAGACTTGATATTTCCCAAAAATAGGTTTGTCTCTAGATGGCATGATCTTCGATCCATTTAGCTTAATGCTACTTTTTATCAATTTTTGTCTAAAATTTAAAAGAAGAGAAAAGGACAAAAAAGATACAAGAAATAGATGAAAAAGTACAAGAGTTAAGAGTCCAAAGCATAATACCTATTTGCATCAACATTCCAGCCAGCACAATTCCCAGCTTTAGTAAGAGCTCCCCTCCACTTGTTCACCGTCTCCGTATGAAACTGCTCTTCATGCGTAGCAAAGGCTTCCGCAAAAGTTCCAATCTGTTTTCGAACATCAGAGGGGTCCACATGATAAAATATTGGAAGAAGAGTGTGGCCTACAGTATTCTTATAGTCGGTATTCTGACAGTCTATGAACTCTGAAAGCTCATTGAGGCACCATTTAGAAGAAGCATAGTCTTTGGAAAAAATCACAATAAAAATCATTGACCTACGAATCCCATTGACAAGTTCAGTAAAGATGGACTTCCCTTTTGGAAGCTCATCATCATCTCGGAAGGTGCGAATTCCGACTCGCTTTAAGGCGGAGTAAAGGTGATCAGAGAAGTTCATGCGGGTGTCTTTACCTCTAAAACTCAGAAAGACATCGTATTCGCAATGAAGTCTAGAAAAGGAGGAACTTATTGTGGTTGAGTTTGATTGGACTGCAAAAGGAAACAAATCTTGTGAGAAACAGGAAGGGTAGAGCCTGTATAATGGGTGCAATCAAGATTTTCTTTTTCTTTTTCTTTTCTTTTTTTTTTTTTTTTTTTTTTTTTCTTTCTAAATTGAAAAATGAGAAAGATTTGTTAAACATGATTCTAAATGGAAATTCTTTTTTATGGATCATTCATTCTGTTTCTTTTTCAACTTAGACGGTAAAAATTTTTGTGAGTCAAGTACATGATTCTAAATACAAATGCATACACCTAACCATTTCTATTTGATCAGTGGGTGTGGCGAATACAATACCGTCTTTCTTTGAGTCTTCACCGACGAGAATCCTAGGAGCCTGGTTTTGGTCTTGGTCTCGCACTGGTGATTTGGGAATTGGGAATTGAGGGGGAGCGTGAGAGTTGATTGTAAGGTCAACAACAATTCCTTTGAGAGGGTCGTCAGGGTTTATGCTTGTAATGTTTGGTGGATGAGAAGACTGGTTAATCAGATAAGAAGCATGGTGAGAAACGTATGCCTGGGTGAAACTGGATGAGGTTCCATCTGAAAGAGCCGTGGAAGCCATGGCAGTTGCACTACCCGAAAGTGGATGGTTATGTGTACCTTGGTAGGTTGTTATGAGTGTAGACGGCTCATCGTAGCATCTTTGCACCTGCTTGCAAAAGAATAAAGAACATATATGCATGAAAATTTAAAACAAGGAAGGAATGAAAACCCAAGAGACACAAATTGAAATACTATTATTGTACCTTTTTCATAACTGGGCATCTTCCTCGACCCGTGAGGCACCAATAACGGAATCGTGGAAAAGATTTTCTACGCCGCACAGGGTTCAACTATGGCACAATGTTTGATTAAATTAAAATCATGTGATTGTTGAGCTCATTAAAAATTTATATATGAGAATTACGTGATAAATTAAACCCAAAGAGAAGCAAATTGAAATACTATAACCATATTCAAATTCAGTTTCGGCATTTTATGGTACCTCTTTCTTAGGGTTGTTCAAACGGTTATAATATTGGCTGTAACCGGTAACCACAATTGACTTTGACAGTTATTAGTTTTTAATAATCGCAACCACCTAGGCGGTTATTGGTTATTTATAACCAGCGGTTAGCGGTTATTCAATATAATAACCGTGCGGTTATAACCCTTTTTTTAAATGAGCTTTTTAAGTGTTTTGAACCTTTAATTTGCTATTTTTTTATTTAAACTTATTTTAAGGGTTTAACGCTAAAAATGTTCCAAGGCGGAAAAAATGGCCAAATAAATTCTAGCCAAAAAACATATATAGCTAAAAAACCATAACCCAAATCCATTAATTCAAACACAAATGAAATTAAAATGACAAATCCCTTTGGGTTTCATCTTGTTCTCCCTTCAAAACGACGTTGTCTTGGTGTTAAACACTAAAATGGCGTTGTTCTCGATGTTTTATTTAATAGTTTATTAATATAAATATTTATATTATTATATATAAATAAAGTCGGTTACTAATTATAACCATCTTGCCCTACCTCTAAAACCGTTAATCACAACCACCCTAGTCGGTTAGCAGTTTTTAATAACTAACTATCAAAGGGGTTAGAGGTTATAAGTGGTTAACGACCTGCTTGAACACCCCTAATCTTTCCTATCTAGAGCCGCTTCGTAATCATAATAGCATTGGCAATGAAAATCACCTGAAAACCATCACGTTGCATTCGCCATTTGCACCCATCGTTCAACTATAGGAAAAGTTTTGATTAAATTAGAATAATATAAAATTTATAAACGAGAATTGCGTGATAAATTAAACTCACTGAGGCTACTTCACATCTGGCTTTGACCACTTCAACCCAAGCTTCCCTATTGGCTATGACGGCAGCACTCCTATCTAAATCATAAAAATCCAGTAATGTGGGCTCAGCTTCTTCTTCTGATGTGGCCTCAGCTGCTTCTTCTGTATCATGTACATGTACTCCTCTTCAGTCTTTTTCAACTTACATTTTTTTTTTTTTTTTATATAAAAAAAAGGTTTAACTTCAACTATCTATGGAAATGAAAGTGACATGGAAGTTTTCTATCAGTGCCTCAAATGGATCTTAAAAAAAATTAAACGCAAGAGAAAATATTTGATCGCACAGTCTTGTGGAGCACAAGTGAATTTAACTCCTAAAGTTACTTTTCCTGGGCTAATGGAACCATCACACACAAATAAATACAAATGCATACACCTAACCATTTCTATTTGATCCGTGAGTGCCGTGAAAACATTACCGCGTTCGTTTCTCTCTTCGACGCCGACAACCTGGCAGGCCTCGTTTTGGTCTTCGGATTCTGGCTCACGCTTCCGCTTCAAGCTTCGTTGTATGATTCCGATGATTTGGTCCATGTGTGGTAAAGTGGTAGATAGAGAGGGATGGCGTGGGTTGTTTGGAAAATAAATCGTGGTTTGGAGGAAGTTTTAGGGGAGAAGTGAGAAGTGAGAAGTGAGAAGTGTGGGGAGGTTAACGAAATTGGGTTTCACGCTCAGTTTCTGGGTTTTGATGGCCAAGACTTGGATTGGGATTCCTGGGTAACGAAAAACAGATATTTTTGGTTGATAGACGGGGAAGTGAGAGAGAGGGGATCGAAGATGGAGATCACTGAAGTTCTCTGTCTCTGACGTCTGCCTCTTCTCCCTCTTTTAGACTACAAGCGTTCTCCGCGAAATTTCTCCGAGCTCTGTCCTTGGCAGGTTGAATCAACGGCTGGGTCGATGTTGAAGTAATTGTGCGGAAGCTGCTCTGCTCTGCCATTCCAACACGGAATCCATGTAGCCTAACTTACAAACTATGAGATACCACATCACTTTCCTACCACCTTCAAAAGCTATAATTGCATGCAGGTCTTTTCACAGAAAGCTATTTTGACTAGTGTTCTCCTGCCGCGGAGAAAGTTAATGAGAAATAAAAAACGTTATCTTCTATAAAAAAAAAATAATAAAAAAATAAAAAGAAGAAGTTATCTTCTATATTTGCGAGACTTTCTTTGTCTATGCTGTCGGCTTCTTTTTGACAAAAGCCTCCTCTGCAAATTTTCTCCAAGCTTTCTCCTTGACTGGGTGTGGGTGAGTCATTAGCTACGTCAATGGTGAGTCATCAGTTGGGCCAGTGGTAAATTAGTGATGAGTGATTACGAAGAAGTTGCTCTGCATTTTATAATGTATTTTTTTAATATATCCTCGTAGAATTTACATTTATGTTGCGGATGACTTGGAATTCCACAAATCAATATTGATGGTCATATTAATTCCACCGAAAGAGCTCTTTGGAGCTGGCGCCACATGGGCTAAAGTAGCCATTTTTGTTGACAAAATGGATGAAAGAAGAAAGCTAGTGGATGGAAGTCGGTGACCATCAAAGCTTGAAGGAGAAAAATTGCTGCATGCCCAATTAATGTGGGAGGATGGAAGCTGGTGGCTATTTATTAAAAGCACCAAATTGTTTTCAGCCCACTTGATGGACTTTGCCGTCCATGAAGCATCAGCCGTGGCCTATAAAAGGCAACCCTTGAGAAGCTTGAAATCACACCGAAAAAGAGAGAGAAATCATCCCAAGATGTAGAATGAAATCAGAGCTCCTTCTTCAATGTGAGGAAGAGAAGAAGAGAGCTAGGGTGGGGATAGGGCAAAAGAGTGAGTTTGTTGTCTAGTTTAATTATCATTTGTTGAGAGGGGTGTATGAGGCTTTTCTCTGGAGCAAAGTGTAATTGGGTGGTATAGGCATATACTATGAGTTGTAAGAATTTGCTTGTAGTGAAACTCTCTTGCTAGTGGACGTAGGCCAAATTTTGGATCGAACCATATTAACTCTTTGTGTACATCTGTGTATATTTGTGCGTGTTTATAGTATACGTATATGTTCTGTCTAGGAAAGATTGGGTTTTAAGTGAGACCGGTGTGACTCCTCCAATCTTACCTGGGAATGTACTGAGCTGTATTTTTGGTAAAATACTATTTACCACACTGGTGTATATTCTCGTGTGTTTTTCATTTTAAACTTATCTTTCGCATAAAGGGCTGGTGGGAAATTGGTTGCTAATTTATTTGTAGTTATTTGAAATTTATCAATTTTTCATTCGAGCTTAAATTGAGCTGAGTTTGTTTCAGTACCCAATTTGACTTAAATGACATTCTTAACAAGTGTTTAAATTATTGTTTTATTCATTTATTTTAAATGAGGTCTAGCGAAGATATTTTATTCTTCTACTTGATGCGGTTGAAAGTTGAATTTTATGTTGATTAAAATTTAGGGTTAAAGGGGGTGTTCGGCAACTACCACCACTTTTTTAAAAAAATAATAATAATAATGATTGATATGAGAAAATGAAAAAGTGGTATTGGAAAGTAGAAAATTTTGTTTTGTAGTGATTTTTTTATTTGAATAGTAAATGATGTGATATAAAAAGTGAATGATTTGATATGTTTTTTTTGGAAAAAAAAAAAAATGAAGTGAATATTATGATAAAATGTGGGGGAATGTGAGGGGAAGGGAAGGGGGTAGCCGAACAAGCCCAAATTAATTATATGACACGTGGCGACATCTAATTGGTGCCAATGTGGCATTCCATTAAGTTTTGAACTAAATTTTTACAGAGGTACCATCTTGGTCTTTATGGTTTATACCTCTTGTGATAAAAATGAAATCCTAAAAGAAAAAAAATGAAGTCTTGAAACCCTAGGAAGCAAAAGAGTATATAACCATATAATTTATTCATTTGCTTTTTTCAATGCACTTGTGATATGATGTGCATATCTGAGGGTTTACCATAACATTACAGCGTGTCAATGATTTTGCAGTATTCACACATACATACTGCTCTATTCACAAGTCAAAATCAATGTGATTGAAGGTGCGAAAATGTGTCTAGAATATGTCATTGAATTAGGTTTCCATCTTTGTATCAAAAAGCGGTATGGTTTCTGTCATAGAGTAGCCACTACTTGAAAAACTTCAGCTATCTGGGGATTGTTAATTTGATTGGCTACTTGATTAGCACCGCCAAGTTTATGCAACTTGGCAGTCAAGACATCTGGCTTCTACATTGTTGTCAGAGGACATAAGCTATTCACAATTGACAATTATATGCCATCTCTATACCCTTAAAAGCTGGGGAGAATAGATGAATCATACATGAAGAAAGTAAAACTGATCATCTTTATCAATATGAGAGGATTATATTTCATATATAATGAATGAAGGGTAGAAAACAACCTCAATATTCAAGTTTTCAAAAAAGAAAGGAAAAGAAGAATAAAAACACTTATTTGATTTTCTAAATATTTAAAAAGAAATATATATATATATATATATATATCAACGGATATACCTACGAAAGCATCAACCCATCTCTTGCACAGCATCTGTTTCAAAAAAGTGCTTATGTCATAAACACATAGAGAGAGAGGGAGAGAAAGAACGTGGAGAAAACTCTTCCCAAAATCACATGCTAGATTGTTGCACCTTCCCATGTAAACATCTGATTGAGGTCCCAAACTTTTCAAACTTTGAACCCCAACCAGTTTGTTGCAATTATTAAGTTCGAAAGAACTTGCAGAACTCTGGTCAATCAAAATTAAGATTCTTTCCAATGATGTGCAACCATTTGCTTTCAAAATTGGTACACTTGTGGGTAGTGAGATTGATTGAAGAGTAGTACACTCGTGCAAAGACAAATTGTTATGAGTCTACGTGGAGATGACAGCATGCAAGTAGAGTAGTAGTAGTTATTTAATTCCTTTTATTAGTTTGTTAGTAATAAGAGTCTGTTTGATGAGAATCACTAAGGTGATATCTTATCAACTTATGTTACAGTTTTATTGTTTTCAAATTCATAGGAGTTATCTCTTAGAGTCATTATAGGAGTTGATTACTAGTTATAGAACTCAACTCCAAGTAGGTTTATTTTCTCTATTTAAAGAGAAGAACGTTTAATAAAAAGGCATGCAAATTTAATCAACAAACCTTGTGTTCAAAAAAAGGTCTAGGTTCCCTCAGAACCTAAAATCTATCCCCGTTACGTATTCACGTAACAAATTGGTATCAGAGCAACCAGGTTGGTTGTTTTCTACAACAATCAACGATCCATGGAGGATTCACGTCTTAGTCGACTTGAGCAACAAAATATCAACAGCCTTCTCTCAAAGAAGGGGTTTGATGTACAAAAAAAATGAAGTTGTCGTTCAGCCATTCCGCCATTTTGAAGCCCCAATTCCACAACCCAATCTCACTACCAGCCAATTCTGCCATTATTCCAAAATAGCCCCATCACCACCAACAATAGAATCTCAACACAAAGCCTTCTACAAATCAGCAACCCACCGCCCAACAAACCCATCTCTCACCGAGAAAATTCATCAACCACACTTGCTACAAAAGCTCTACCTCGTGACCCATAGAGCAACCACCATCTCCAACCCACACAGAACTGTCAAAGAGAATCGAATGGTGCAGATCTGGACACTTGGGGACAAAGTAGTGTTTCCACTTTCTGAACGACCACCTAGAAAGAGGATGAAAGGCCAAAGACGAAAAGAATGCAAAATGGGGATAACATTGGAAGAAAAGAATTTCTAGAGTTCGCCCTTGAGGACAATGACGTTTTTTAGGAGGGGTGGAATGTTATGAGTCTACGTGGAGATGACAGCATGCAAGCAGAGTAGTAGTAGTTATTTAATTCTTCTTATTAGTTTGTTAGTAATAAGAGTCTGTTTGATGAGAATCACTGAGGTGATATCTTATCAACTTCTGTTACAGTTTTATTGTTTTCAAATTCATAGGAGTTATCTTTTAGAGTCATCATAGGAGTTGATTATCAATTATAGAACTTAACTCCAAGTAGGTTTATTTTCTCTATTTAAAGAGAAGAGCGTTTAATAAAAATGCATGCAAATTTAATTCCCAAACCTTGTGTTTAAAAAAAGGTTTAGGTTCCTTCAGAACCTAAAATTTATCCCCGTTACGTATTCATATAATACAAATCCTGTAATCCAGGAAGGCAGCTGATAAGCCTAGGTAGGTTACAAAAATTGTTTCTTGATAAAAAAAATTTTGATATCGAGAAACCTCTTCAAGGCAAGGACTTTCAAACCTACCCCTGTAGGGTAAAACCCCAGTCCCGCGCACCGCACTCTCAAAAAAAATTGTTTCTTGATAAATCCAACACATTGAGTGCATGTAAACATCCAAATTCAATAGAAAACTCATCTTTAGACAAATTGCACCCACCTAGAGCTAGTTGTCTCAGTTTTGTCAAAGAACATAATTCAATAATGGAAGGTAACAAACTTATGATGTTAAAGGTTTTAGGTGAGGATGGTTGTTGCTTACTACCAATTTTGCTTGTGTGCAAGCATTTTAAAGCCTTCAAACTCTCCAATTGCTCCGGTAACTAGTCAAGTTCTAAGTAGTCTTGAAATTCTCCAAGCATCTAGCTTTAGTCTCAAGAAAGCATGCCCTAAAATAGATCAAGAGACATCTTGAGATTGTTTTGTCTCCATATATGATAAGCACTAAAAATTGCACATTCAAGCCCCATAACTCACTTATGTTAATTCCTTAGTATTGTTATTTGTTTGATTTTGTTTTGTTTTCATGTTTTCAGGTTTTTAGGGAGAATACAAGAAAACACTATTGATTTTGGGCTTAAAATGCACTTTGAGAAGACCTATCATATGTCTCAGTATTTTGGTCGTAACTTTCTACTGAAGTGTTGGATTGAGGTGAAATGAAGGGTATTAGAAAGCTAACTAAAAAATCTACAAATCGTTGTGAAATACAAATTCCCCAATTTGAACGTTTGCTATACCAAAATCACCCCACAATATAAGACACAAAATAGCCACATGCTTAGATGAGCTCGAGCACACTGTAAGTGGGATCGAGCGCATTTTTGCCCACATGTATAGGTAGGATTGAGTGCACCACAAGTAGGATCAAGCGCACTCATGCTGAAAAGTCCATAAAGTGCCCAAATCCACCTTGGGCAAGGTTTTTAGTGTCTCATTTGGAATCGGAGACTAACCTACGATTTTTTTAGGGTTTCTAGAGTTTTCTTAATCTCTATAAATATGCCTCTTAACTTGTAAAACAAAAAAAAAAAAAAAAAAAAAAAAAAAAAAAAAAAAAAAAAAAAAAGAAAAAAGAGAGAGAGAGACTACTTCCAAGAGCTAAAAATCAAAAAAAATGTCTTTGGAACTTAGAAGATCATGAGCGACTAAAACCCTTTGTAGGGTGTTAATACAGCCCTATCCAAACACAGTGGTTTGATTGTATTTAATTTCTAGATTTTCAGTTTATGTATGTTAATTGTATAACTATGAAAATTGCTACATATCGACTCTGTTCTTAATTATTAAATGCAATTGTTCTTAAATTCTAAAATCAATATTTGTGAAATTCTTTTCCTGCCTTAGAAAATCTTTTACTTTTATTGAATTCAAATAATTCTTATTTTTGTGATTACGAGGATGATGATTATACAATGAGATTAATTAGCATATGATTAACATGATTTGATAGGTCATGCTTAAGGAAGACATATTGTATTACACCCTAGTTTAAAGTAATTTAAGTAGATAGTCAATGCCAACCGAAGATGGGTTACACTTATCCATTGATTGTATGTATCATGTTAAAGAATTTGATAATTTATACCTGGGGAAGATGGGTCGTACCGCATCTTTGTAGTTAGGTGGGCGATCCATGCCAACCAAATATAGGTTATACTTATTCTTTAATAGGTAGTTTCTTGTTTATTTATAACATGCATATAATGAATTTCTGAATTAAATCTGATTAACCATTGTTGTGCAAATAGAGATGAAATCAATACCCTACACTCTCTCTTATATTTAATTATCTTCTAATTTCATGCACTTTAGTTACAAATGTTGTGAGTTTTAAATTACTCATAGGTGCACAAGTCATTTGCAATATAATGTTTGTGCAAGTGCGATGTCAAATTTACAAGGAATTACATCGTGAAAATCAATTTCTATCTAAATCAATTCTATCTTAACCTAATTCCAAATTTCGAACTCTGTCATGCAAAAAATATAAACTAAACTAAATTGATTTAAAACAAATGATAAAAGCACTAAGGTTTCAGAATTCACCTCACCAAATTAAAGCATATATTCTCATGTTATTGTTCATAAATCCGACAAACAATTAAACACTGTCCATGTTCTATTGTTCCTATTGAAAGATTCAATGAATCCATCTATATAACAAAAGATAATGTATATCCAATTTAATTCAAAAGATCCAATGGATCCATGCTTTACACAAAAAAACAATGGATATTCAAAGTAAATCAAAAAATGCAATGTATCTGTCGGATGAAACAAAATGAATATCCAACTACGACACAATCAAACACAGTTTTTGCCACATAATTGAATTGAAACGAACACACATTATATTAAGTTCGGAATTGTACGAACAAAACATGAAAACATAAAACTAATCAATGGTGAAGCTTCATCTTCAACTTTAGTTGAAGAATTAACCTCTCATGACAAAAGGAATCATAAAGAAACTATTTAAATTCATTAAAATCAAAGTACTTACAAAAGAATTGGAGTTCAAAGCTCCAAAAGCCAAGAAAAACTCAAAAATGACCAAGAACAGCGCCCTCGGTGCGTCTACCTCCGTTTACAATGACAAAATATGATATTTATAAGCTAATTTTAGAATTTCAACACTGACAGGTCGGCCGAGTGTGCTCGATCGTACTCGAGCATGCATTTCCGTTTGCGATGGGTATGTGCGCTCGAGCGCACTACATTCAGAATTAGCCTCCTCACATGAAATATGACTTTGTAGATCTTTGAGTTAGCTTTCCAGTGATACCAAGATCATCCCAATCGGAGTTTTACAACTCTAGATATGACCGTTTTGGTGGGACTCATCGGGTGTGAATCATCGCTCGACTCAAATTTGTTGCCAATGCTCTCCGAACTATCTTAAACCCCAGAATTAATGAAATTAGCTACAGATGTACTTTAGCAACCTGCAAAATACTAAAACACCAAAACTAACAAACATTAGAAAATAACAAAATTAAAGGTTTAACAAATATAAGTTAAGGGGCCCAACTATGTAATATTTGGCACTCATCAACAAACCAAATCAAATCTCTTTTTAATTAAGTTAATTTTAATATTTCGAATTTGATAATAAAACCCTTGCAGTCCTTGAGGTTCGACACCATCTCTATAACTGTATCCTACAAAGATTTGTCCTATTACGAGTGGTTATTTTTATAATTGATATTTTTTGTCACAAAAATACCACATCAATATAGGAAGCTCGTAAAAAGCTCTACTCTTCATTTCAAATTTGTCTCGAAACTCTTCACGGGATAAATATGCCAAAAGTAGCCACCATAAAATGTAGATCTTTTTTGTTAACAGATATATGGTAGTAATGAAGGGAGAACTGATGTGATCAAACTAAATAACAACCATAAGAAATTTCTGTTGAATGCTATGTCAACTAATAATAATAAGCTGAAATTTCATAAGGCTAAAATGTTCCTGGCACTGGGGAAGGAGAAAGAGGAAAGTATTGGTAGTGATGGAGTTTGATTATCATGGCAAGGAAAACTAGTTTATCCAAAAGTTTTGAGTTAAATTGGATAACTGAACCCAAAATTTACAGTAGAATGGCCCTTAAATCATCCAATTGAATCAAATTTGGACAAGCCAATCCTCAACATTGCGTCCTTTAACCATAGTTATGCCACCATTTATTTAAAAAGTAAATTGAGTGCATAAAACTATAATTCACTGGTTTTTGTATTACTCCATGAACAAATTTAAGAATTCTCCATTACCAGCACCACCAAGAGGAGAAGATCTTGAGAAGAGCTTTCTGACAATTGGTGTTGGTCCAGAAAACAGGTGATTGCTTGGAGACATCAAATTTGAGCCTAAAACACTTGATGAAGGAGACACACTTGTAATAAAAGAACCAGCAGCATTAAGTGATGCCCATATGAACCCGAACCCACTACAGCCCAGCAGCACTTGGAAAATTTCTCATAAAAAAAAATGCCTCAATAAGAGAGCAAGATCAAAGATGAAGGTCTCAAGGCCTTTTTTATTTCCAACCTTTTCCCAGTAATCAGACAACCAACAAGCAATAATAAAATTTAAGCACAAAGCAAAATAAACAGACCCAGATTAAAATTTATTATCTCACAGAGTTCCGATCAATACATCCAACAAGAAACAATTAATCAATCACCTTCATAACAACACCAAGACGTATAAAATTAACTTTTTAAGTTTCCGAAACCAAAGGAAGTGGAAAACAAAACAAAAACAAAGGCAGAGTATGGGATTGAAATAAAAACATACCCGAATTCGAGTGTCAATTGCATGATTTGTGCTCTAAGAGTTCAATACCCTAAGAGAGAGAGAGAGAGAGGTTGAATGGAATTTACGCTCACTCTGCATTTTGTTGGACAAGTTTAGGGGGATGACACGGCGTCGTTTACTGATCAATTGTATTTTATAGTCATAAAGTACAATTTATCAAATATGGATCTCGTGTAGTCCGTATCTATTGCAGGAAATGTAGGATCATCCAATATAACCAATAGCATTGCACGACGTGTGGGCCTGGGTCAAACTAAACCCGGAATTGCATCCTACGGTCAGAAACCGTTACAATCTAAACTTTGCAAATTGACAAAAGCTACACCGCATCACCACCGTCAACTCTCTCTCTCTCATTTCTCGTTCCTCACACTACAACTGAAGTTTGATCTCTGCACCCCGAAAATCTAACCCTACCCTGAAATTACAAAAAAGGGCTTCACTCTTGGCGCGTTTGTGCTTCTGGGTCAGTGGGCAGAGATTTGAGTTTGAGGAAGGTTGGTAGTAAAAAAGGCCTTGAGACCTTCATCTTTGATCTTGCTCTCTAATTTGCTTTAATTTTGCTTTCTCCATTTCACCAACTGGGTTAATTTTTACCTTTGAATGATGAAGAATGGCAATATCACCTTCAACGGTGGGGCAGAAGTACTCATACTGTCACACAGAAAGCAGTCAAGCTTGCCCCTGCCTCAAGCAGATGGTACACTTGCAGGAATTCTTCGAATATGTAACTGAGAATAAGGAAGGCATACTGCAGGGAGACCACACTTGGTGGTTTGAAAAGCAAGTCTGTGTGTTCCAATGGACAGGGAACAAGTGTGTCTTCTTCATCAAGTGTTTCAGGATCAAATTAAGTGTAACATATTCTTACATTACATTTGGCTCATCAACTACTAGATGAACTCCACACTTCTTCACTTCAACTCCTCGCCAAAGTTCAAAGGACACCTGAATTGCTTCGCCACTTTCCAGCTCATATTTATTTCTTATGAGTGGCGTCAGGTATAGAAAGAAATGATCTTTTCTTGGAAAATAATAGGAGTGCTCAACTGCTCATGGCGGGCTACAGGAGTAAAGTGTGTATTTGCCTTTAGTGTTGGTCTTAGACCCTTCCATGGCCAGTTGCCTCTAGTTTTATTTCGGATTGTCACGTACAGGAGCATGAACAAATTAAACTCGCTCCCTAAACCTTCGGTTGAATAAAAAGCACAATTAGCACAACCAAGCAACCGGAGGATTTGACCCTTCGAAATAAAAGGTACATGGAAGGATATCCAAGACCCAATTCCCTGATGGCTGAACCAGTTTGGAACCTCATTACCTGGGAGGCAAATCATACGAGACTCATCGTTGCCCATGGTTGATGGGCACTGTTAAAAAAAACAATGTTCAGAACACAAAATTAGAGAGAGAGAGAGAAGAGAGAGAGGGAGGAGAATAACCTGGTAATGAGTACTCCTAAATTCATATGCTAGATCGTTGCACCCTTTCAAGTGAAGAGAAGCAAATTCTCAATTCTCCAAGCCTTGAATCTCAGTCAATTTAGGGCAATTACAAAGGGCAAAAATTAGTCCTCTTTTATGGTTTGACGAAATTGAGAATCGTTCCATTGATATACAATCCCTTATATCCGAAAGACCTACACTTGCGAATGTTAAAGTAATTGTTAAGTGATTAAATTTGTCTCTTCTTATCAACTTAAACTTTTGGGATAAGTAATAATTTAACATAGTATTATAGCCAAAGGTCCTATGATCAAATCTTGACTCCGTCATTTCACTCCTTATTTTGAATTAAATATTCCATGTGTTGGGCCTCACATATTGAAAGAGAGTTTTTAAATTTGCCTCTTCCGAAGAGTCCTGAAATTCAAATTGTACAATTTACAAAGGGGCTCAATGCAATCAGGTAAATTACGAAAATTGTTTCTTGATAAATCCAAAAAATATATTTAGAAAAATTATATATAATTTTTAAATCTTTTTAATTTTTTTTTAAAAAAAATTAATTATATGACGCGTAGCAACATCGAATTAGTGTTGACGTAGTGTTTTGTTAAGTTTTGGACGAAATTTTAACAGAGATACCATTTTGGTCTTTATGAAAATCATAGGTACCTTCTGTAATAAAAATGAAACCCTAAGGAAAAAAATAAATAAATAAATAAAGTCTTGAAATCCTAGGGGGTAAAAGAATTTAATCCTAAAATTTATTCATTTGCTTTCTTCAATACACTTGTGATATGATGTGCATATCTGAGGGTTCACCATAACATTACAGTGTGTTAATGATTTTGCAGTAGTCACACATACATACTGCTTTATTCACAAGTCAAAATCAATGTGATTGAAGGTGCAAAAATGTGTCAAGAATATGTCATTGAATTAGGTTTTCATCTTTGTATAAAAAATCTGTATGATTTTTGTCATAGAGAAGCCACTACTTAAAAAACTTCAGCTATGTTGGGATTGTTAATTTGATTGGCTACTTGATTAGCACTGCCAAGTTTATGCAACTTGGCAGTCAAGCCATCTGGCTTCTACATCGCTATTAAAGGACATAAGTTTTTCACAATCATATGCCATCTCGATACCCTTAAAAGCTGGGGAGAATAGATGAATCGTACATGAAGAAAATAAAATAGATCATCTTTATCAATCAGAGAGGATGATATTTCACTATCATTTCTTCACTGTTGTGACCCTGGGCTTAAAAATATAATTAGTCATATATAATGAATGAAGGGCAGAAAACAACCTCAATATTCAAGCTTTCAAAAAAGAAAGGAAAAGAAGAATAAAAACACTTATTTGATTTTCTAAATATTTAAAAAGACCAAAAAAAAAAAAAAAAATCAAAGGATATACCTATGAAAGCATCAACCCATCTCTTGCACATCATTTGTTTCAAAAAAGTGCTTATGTCATAAACAGAGAGGGAGGGAGAGAGAGAACGTGGAGAAGACTCTTCCTAAAATCATATGCTAGATTGTTGCACATTCCCATGTAAACATCTGATTGAGGTCCAAAACTTTTCGTACTTTGAATCTCAACCAGTTTGTTGCAATTATTGAGTTCAGAAAAACCTGCAGAACTCTGGTCAATCAAAATTAAGATTCTTTCCAATGATTTGCAGCCATTTGCTCTCAAAATCGATATAGTTGTGTGTAGTGAGCTTGATTGAAGAGTAGTACACTCATGCAAAGACAAATCCCGTCATCCAGGAAGGCGGTTGATAAGCCTTGGTAGGTTACAAAAATTGCTTCTTGATAAATCCAACACATTGAGTGAAGGTAAACATCCAAATTCAATGGAAAACTCATCTTCAGACAAATGGCACCCACCTAGGACTAGCTGTCTCATTTTGTAAAAGAACATAATTCAATAATGGCAGGTAACAAACTTATGATGTTGGAGCTTTTGGGTGAGGGTGGTTGTTGCTAGGTGAGGATGGTTGTTACTTACTACCAATTATGCTTGCGTGCAAGCATTTTAAAGCCTTCAAATTCTCCAATTGCTCTAACAACTTGTCAAGTTCTGTAATACCCCGAAATTTATACCTTAGAATAAAGGTGATCTTAATATCAAGGATAAGGAGGATTTGCAATTTTATAAGTAAATATATTTTATATGAAAATGATGGAAATTGCTAGTTAGAAAAGTTAGTGGGTTATTGAAAGAAAAGTCATGTTGTTTTGGACGCCAAAACTTCTATGAGTGACCTTAAATAAAACAGTTTTAAGACCTTGTAGAATGATGAGAAATTAAGATTTTAAAAGTGGTTTCATGATTTTTGGACTCTTATAGAAGGAGATATGATTTTTAGAAGATGCAAGTGTTAAAACAGGAATTTCAGTCAAACAAAGGTACAGAATTCTGAGGGATTATTTAGGCATCAAAAAGTTATGCGTTACTATGATTTTTGGATATGTTGTGAGTCTTTGAATGAGGAAAATTTCAAGCCAAATTTTGAGTCATTTGGAGTTAAATTGAAAGAGTTATGATTTTTTGAAATTTAATATGTCAAGCTGTCAAGTAATTAAAGCACTTGTGATTTGGGGAATTAATTGGATGGGTTAATGATGTCTATAGGCCACAATTTTTGGGTATGTGGTAGTCAAAAGGTTTAAGTTTATTGAGGATTAATTATAAAATTTTATGACTACATCTTGATTAGGTTCATACCAATACATGTAAGTGCTAAGGTGTAAGCACTATTTTCCTAAGAGACCTATTTGTTTGACACCTAGAACCATAGGTGTTGTACTGCATGTTTCTCTTATTCTCTCCTGGACACATGGACCAAAGGTGTCATCTACCTACAATTCACTAGACATTTCTCATGAGGTATGGCTGGAGTTGAATGTGAGTGGGACAAATGTCCCACATGCGACAGGTATGGACAAGCATATAAGGAGAGCAAATCTTCTCAATTTCTCAATTGCCCAAGTGAGCGTAAGATGAGGGAGAGAAAAGAGAAGAAAAGAAAATAAAGAAGAGAAAAGAAAAGAGAAGGAAAGAAGAGAAAATAGAGAAGAAAGAGAGAGAAAAAAGAGAAAGAAAGGAGAGGAAGAAGACAGAAAAATAAAAGAACTTCAAGGTAATTTTTTCATATCCGTTATGATATTTTTAGCATGAAGCTAAGTTTCTAAAATTAAATTGGGGCTTTTAGTATATAAACACTTGAATTGCTATTTGGAGGGATTAGTTATAATTAGAGTGATTGTTGTAAATGTTTCTAAGCTTTTGATATTGGTAGTAAGTCGCTAAATTAAATTGCTTAGGAAGAGAGCGATATTATGGCTAGGTAGACTCCTTAAGTTGTTAATTGTAGTCAGATGATTTTTTTTTAAAATAATAAGAATATTATAACCTTAGATGTTTTATTGAGGTCTTAGTTGAGTTGATTATTAGAATTTTATAGGAAACATATAAGTCAAACATGGTGGGGTTGGATGTCAGTGTAATGTTTTTGGCTAAGGACAAACGAATTGATGACTAAGCTACTTTTTACCTCCGTTGTAGGAATTATGAGTCGAATGCATAATCAAATTAAGGACTTGCAGTGACAGGTAAGGAGACATAACCAAAACCCCCAACATATTTTATTACAAATCTTTTGGGAAAATGTTGGGGATTTTATAAAGAATTCACTTATATGATTTTCAATTGCACTTCATTTCATATTTTTAATGCAAAGTTTTATTCAATCATATGGCATGATTTAAGAATTTTATATATTACAATTATCTCAATTTCATGAGTTATGCATGAATACGATTATAAATGAAAAGAGCTCTCAAAGTTCATGGCATAATATAAAATTACAGAAGAGCTTACAGAAATGTTACATGTGCATTCATATTCATAAATGTTTAACCCCAAGGCACAATTATAGTCACGATTGATACCACATAGGGTAGCATGACAAGCACACCGAATGACGGTTACGGGAAGGTGTGTGCTACCGGCCAAGTGGCCTTCACTTAGGGAAAGTTTCCAACCCCGATAGCTCTCCCCTGTGACAATAGGATGAGCATATAGGTCTTTTGGGACAAGCCAATGTGTGCTGCTTATAGTAAACTTGAGATGTCAGGTCAAAGGGTAAAACAACCATTATTTTGACAGAAAAGTAAAAAGGAAGTACTGCTTACTCATTTTGCAACTATCATGCTTTATTTATTAATTATGTTATTATGCATAAAATTATTGTTATGGATGACAGAGATTATGACATAAAAATCTGCATACCATGTTTATTGCATTTGGTGTTGTGGCTACTTACTGAGTTGTCGAACTCACCCCTTTTCCCTATACATCTTTTTCATGTTTGCCCTTTATATCGTAGTACTAAGGACAGGGGTTAGGCTAGGACACATTGTGTGATGCCCTACCCGATGGGAATATCAATTAACTAATTGATCCCACGGCACGCCATCCTAGCCATGTCCCTCCAAGACACGACCTTCGAGAAATCAACTTCCTAGTCGTAACGAGAGAACTGCAGCGGAAGACTTTACCAAGACTATGGGATCAAGAGATAGTAAATTAAACATCACACAACAATACCAGAGATAAAGTACTACATCCATAATATCATAAAGAGTCACCAAATATATCGGTCATCAGATCGTCAAATAGATATATTCCCAAAATAAGATACTACAACATTGTTCACGAAATATCAACAGATTAAAGCCTAGACTTAAGCTTCAACAAAGCCAATGAGATCAAAATCTCTATCATATCTGCACGGGTAGATCCTCCATCCTCCCACATCGTCCTAAGCCAAACAAGATCCATATCCTCAAAGATCACCCGTATCAGGTCCTGAGCAGCTAAACCATATTTGCTTTTTGGCCCTATAAATACCCCCTTGCCCATTTTACACCATATTTGCCCCCAAACCCCTCTGGTGCCCCCAGGCTGCAAAAATCCTTCTTTTCTAAGGTTTTGTGAGATTTTGTGAGTTCAGAGCTACTGGAGTGGAGGTTCTTGAAGTTTCGCTTCAAAGAGGTAATGCTCTGTTGCCTAGCTCTTTACTTTCGTCGTTATGCTACTTGATTGTTGTTTTATGTTGTTAGTCATAGTTTAGCCTTAGTTCTGCTTTAAATCTTGTTTAGGTTAGTGTTTCATTAACTTAGCGTTGTTACGTTGTAAGGAGGTTATAATCTAAGTTAGGAGGCTTTAGGGAGTTTCTAATAGCCCTAGGAGTCGGAGAATAGGTAGACAGTGGAGAGAAAATGAGGTTCTCCCTGAAAACCTCAGAGTGGACGTATGGTCTCAAGACCAGACGTACGGTCAAAAGTATCACAGCAAACATACAGCCCCGAGCCCGGATGCACGGTCCAGAGTGTGACAGGAAACTTTATTTTCACCAGTCGTCTCATAGCTCCTGTTTCCTTATTTTAGAGTTGTTTTAGTAGAAATAGAACTGATGATAGGTATTTTCTCAGTATTCAAACTTATGGAGCCTCAAGGGAATTACATGGAGGAGCTTTAGAACCCGGGTGAGTACAAACTCACATAGATGCTTTGTTGTTACTTTTTCTGTATTGTACGTATTTTATATATATATAAAACATGCATATTTTGCAACTCTCATGAAATATATTTTTGAACCACTACAAACTCTCTTTTGTGAAAACGTGTGCTGATTAATAAGGTTAATATAGTGAGACTTGTAAAAGAAACATGCATATAAAATACAGACAAGATAATTTGTATCGTATGACATGGTAACCGGTACATGCAGTATAATGACCATGGGCTTACTATACGGGTTAACTTTATGGTCAAATGTGTGTGTGTGGGCTTTGGATCCAAAGATTTTGTGACCAAAACGCAGCCATTCCCAATGGATGGTCACTATAGGACGGACATCATTAGCGGTATAGGCCACCTGAGGTTGGACTCGGTCGTGCTACTACTATTATGTACGGTATGCTATGCAATGGTTGGGGCACCAACATTATACTACAGGTCCATCGGGACAGCGTCAACCCTACTGAGAATGAGTAATATCTCAAATAGACCATACTGTCTAACTATGACTGTCACTCTATATCATATGCATATATTATATTATATTATATTATATATATCACATCCATGATAAACTGTCATCTCATAATGTTGCATGTGATTTATAAATAACTGAATCCACAAATTAATGAGGGGTACGTTATGTGCATTTATACTCACTAAGTCATTAGACTTACCCTTGTATTATTTCTCTTTTTTCTCCATATGTACAACTATGTTGTTATAGATAATGGTTACCGCAGAGAATCCGGTTCTTGTGGAGGATTCGATTCAAGAGATGCTTTAAGACTTATTGCAAGTTTAAGCAGGTACTCATGGTAACTAATACTTTTGAGTTATGTTGTAGACATAGGGCTTGATGCATGCTTGCATATTAAGATATAGTATAAATCCCTTGTAACGAAGATACGTATATAGTATGATTCCTGCTACTTTAATGATCTTTGGTAGATGCTCTTGTTGTAATGATTAATGTTTATAGAACTTTAGTACTTTCCGTTGCTTAGTATCATCTGTTTTCGAGAAGTAAAGGTCCTTGAATCTTGTTCGGAATGGAATAAGGCTGGGAGACGAACCGTGAAATTAATTACCAGTTAATTAATTACCAGTTAATTAATTCTCAGTTGGTATTAGAGTTGTTGCTCTTCGGACCATAGGATTTGATCTGTTAGGTATTAGGTCTTGATTTATTAGAGCTTTTTGCTTAGTGGACTATAGGACATGATTTATTAGGTGTTAGGAGATGATATAACAGAGCATAGGATTGATTACAAGGGATATAGAATTTTGATACCTATGATCTTAAGGATGTTAGACATGAGGATTTTAAGGATTTGATATGGTATTAACGTCAGGACTAGGACCGGCAACTTTGGAGATTAAGATTGATCTGCACTAAGATAGGTAGATAGGGTCTTAAGCTTAGATCCACATTAGGACTTTGGATAAGGTGGTAGTAGTTTAGGCATTTAGTATGAATAGGTTTACGACTAGGTTTGACGTTTTGAGCAAGGCTTGACGTAGCGCTTTGTTGTAAGGGCTACTAATCATTATGACTGCAACAATGTCACCACGACACGACATCATTAAGAGCAATGATGGTAGGGGACCGTCCCAACCCAATGAAAGGACAAGGAACATTTTGGACGCCACCCAAGCATTGGAAGCTGTGGCAAGTTGTCTTTTGAAAGCTTTGGTCAACATACGAGGAGAAGGGAATCCAAGTGGAGGAAAGGGTTTCTCTTTCAAGGAGTTCTATAAGCATCATTTCCCTATGTTTAAAGGGAACCTAGACTCTGAAGAAGCGAGGGATTGGCTTACAAACTTGGAGGCGCTACTACTAGTTATGGACTGTACTGAGGAGCAAAGAGTCAAGTACGCAGCCTATAAGTTCTCTGTAGAAGCAAGGGGATGGTGGTATGCTAAGAGAAACTCGCTGGTGATGGAATTAGAAAGCGAGGAGACCATTACATGGACTCGATTCAAGGAAGAGTTCTATTAGGAATACTCAAGGAGCTTAAGGAGGAGTACACCCTAAGAGATGCATTCCAGCAAGAAACATAATTGTTGGTGCCATAAGTGTGGTAGACTGCATTTTGAGAAATACAGATCAAGGAAGAACTTGTGCTACGGATATGGCAAGGTAAGACACTTTATTCGGAACTGCAACCAAGCCAAAAGGAATGGAGCTAGTCCACCTGGAAGGAAATTGATGTAGATCGGGATGCTTGGAAATACATAAGGAAGAAAGGGAGAGATATAGAGGTGGAGCCACCCCGGAGGATGACGACACGCTCCCAGACCAGAACTGCAGCAGAGGACCAGAAACAGAGTTCTCTAGAGCTGCGCTCGATCACAAGGTGATCTGCGATCAATCGTAGAACTCGAGCCCAACATCAAAAGCTACTGAGGAAGCGAGCAATGGAAGGTGATTGATCGCAGAACTAGCACCAAAACATCCAAAGCTACTGAGGAAGCGATCGATGGCAAAGGTTCGAGCACACGGGGTCTTATGTTATTTTTTCATGTTTTTAATTATTAAACCTCCTTAGTTTTATTTATTTGAGTTGTATTAGGGTTTATGAGTCTTTATTCCGTACTTCTCTAGTCTTGGGGCTATATATACATAATTATAGCCTCCAAAGAACTCACTTCTTGATTATTGTTTTTACAGTTTGCTTAATAAGACTTCTCACAGTTGAGATTTCTTTTATATTTTCCTTTGATTTACAGATAGCCTCTGTTTATTAGAGAAGAGTTCTTAGATTCTTGATAGACTCGAGATCCAAGATCTATTTATCCTTCTTCTTGTATTGTTCTTTGTTTCTGTTACATTTCAGGCTGCATCAGTTGGTATCAGAGCGCAAGTTTTTTTCCATGGCTCCAGTCACAAGAAAAAGGGCAACCATTTTCCAACTCAGCACGACGAGGATGATCGTGAGGAATCAATACATAAAGACCAAAGGACGACAAACGGGGATAACGAGGAGGTACAAGCGGCTATGAGGGCTCAAATCGAAGACCTCACTAACCAATTGGCTGAATCGCACCTCTACGACAAGCGTCGACGTCAAACTCCACCTCAACAGGTGGAAGAGGAAGACAAAGGCAACTACGGTTATGAATCTGCAAACCCTTTTGTGGAGCGCCGAACGTAGGGACATCGACCACTTGCACAAGCTCATGCTAATCGGTGGGAGAGCGGGTTTAAACTGGATATTCCAAAATTTTTATGGGGGATGCAACCTGAGGAATTTCTAGATTAGGTAGCGGCAGTTGAAGAAATTCTTGACTTCAAAAGGGTACTTGAAGACAGACAAGTTTCTTTGATCGCAACCAAATTTTCAGGTAGAGCTACAGCATGGTGGCAGCAATTGAAGCAAACAAGAGTGCGGCAAGGCAAATTGAAGATCACTAGTTGGGAGAAACTATTGACTAAGATGCGACCCGCCTTTTTGCCCCACAATTACCTTCGGACTATGTACCAAAGGCTACAAAATTAGAGCCAAGGTTTGAAGTCGGTAGATGAGTATACAGAGGAGTTTTACAAATTATTGGCGTGAGTTGATCTATCGGAGTCGGATGAGCAACTAGTGTTACGGTACATTGAGCATTTACGGATACAAATCCAAGACACAGTAAATCTTTTTGATCCTATGAATATTTCAGCAGCCCATCAAAGAGCTTTGTTGGTTGAGAAAATGTTGGCACATGGGTCTATGGGAATTTTTGGATGTGGAGGAGTGGGGGGCTACAACCAG
Source organism: Carpinus fangiana (assembly GCA_006937295.1). NCBI lineage: Eukaryota > Viridiplantae > Streptophyta > Magnoliopsida > Fagales > Betulaceae > Carpinus > Carpinus fangiana. The sequence goes on from CM017321.1 coordinate 21,538,351, forward strand.
TCGGGAGGTTCATTTCAAAATGGGGGATCTACCCCATCAAACGGTCCAAACAAGGGGACCACCATTGCAGGGCAGCCTAGTCAAACCGGAGCGACTACTGGTCTCAAGTGTTTCAGATGCGATGAACCGGGTCATCGAATAGCGAATTGTCGCAAAGGGGAGAAATACAGCAAGGGTCTTCTTGTCCATTTAGGAGGCGCCTTTAAGGAACAAGGCGATGGAGAGGAACAAGAAACAGAATTTGATGAAGACGGAGGGACTGAGGAAGAATTTGTCACAGGGGAGCCCGAGAGTGGACCTCTATTTATGGTAAGAAGGGTGTGTTTTACCCCTCAAAAGGCAGAAGATGGAGATGAGCAGCGGCACAATCTTTTTCACTTAAAATGTACGATCAGGGGCAAGGTATGTCACCTTGTCATTGATTCGGGCAGTTGTGGGAACGTTGTAGCAAAAGAAGTAGTCAAGAAGATGGCCTTAGAAACGGAGCAACATCCTACTCCTTACCGTTTAGAGTGGCTTAAAAAAGGCACCGAGCTATTGGTTTCTAAACGCTGTTTAGTGTTTTTTTCAATCGGGGTTAGATATAAAGATCAAATGTGGTGTGATGTCGTTGCAATGGATGAATGCCATCTATTGTTGGGGAGGCCGTGGCAATATGATAGAAGTGCACACCATGATGGGAGGAAGAACACATATAGCTTCATGTTCGGTGCTGTGAAAACTACACTCTTACCTAGCGTGGGAAGTGGTCTTAAGGCCACCAAAGACACGAGTCACTCTCAATCTTTGTTAGCAAAACGAGAGTTTATCGCCGAGATGCTATCATCAAAAGTGGTATACTTACTATTGAACAAGGAGAGTTCCAAAGAATAAGAGTTACCGGAAGAAGCTAAGAAGTTGATAAATGAATTTAGGGATTTGTTTCCAGAAGAGCTACCCGATGAGCTACCACCTCTTCGGGACATACAACATCAGATTGACTTAGTACCGGGATCGAGCTTGCCCAACCGACCACACTATCGTTGATCGGTGTCAAATATTATAAATTGGACCCCCCTTAACTTATGTTTGTTAGGCTCTTAGCTATGTTAATATCTTATGTTTTGTGTTGTTTTTGTGTTGTGTTGTGCTGTAGGTCATTGTCGTGAAAACGTGGCTTAAGGGGAAGATTTGAGCTAAGAGATGTCAAGCCCTTGCCAGTGTGCTTGAGCGCATTTAGTGCGATCGAGCACACTATAATCGAACTTAGAGGCAACGATCGATCGCAAGCCATGTCAGACCGTGAAGTCCGCGTTGCCCTAGCCGACCCTATGCTCCATCGCTTCAATGCTTGTGCCGTGGGCAGTTACATGCGACCGATCGCACTATGTGCGATTGAATGCAATACGGTCGAACGCAACGCCTACACTCGAACGCACGCAGCACCGCGATGCATTTACGGTCGAATGCACATCAGACGATCGAACGCACGTAAGGATACGATCGATCGCACCCCTGACCTGGTAGCACGATTTATTTTGTCTATAAATAGAACCTTACCTCATTTCATTTATTTTATGTTTGGAAACGCTTGGAGGTGCCCTCAGTGGCCTAAGTCCTCCCTGTTCATCACTGTAAAACCCTCTAAATGTCATTTATTTATTTAATGTTTTCATTTGTTTTATTTTAGTCTCTTACTTCCCTCACTATGGATTTGTTTATATATATTCATGTTTAGTTTTCATTTTCTATCATTTAATTTAATGTTTGTTCAATTCAATCACAATTTAGTGACAAGATTGGGATTGGTTGTTGTTTATGGATCGTTTTTCCATCCAATATGCGTTGTGATTTATCCGGGTTACATCGGATGGTTTAATCGAGTCCAATATCCATTGTCGTCAACGACACATTGGATGATTCGATTTCGGTTCAACATCCGTTGTGATCATTTATGGTTTAATACATTGCATGATTCGACTAGATTCTGTAAAGGCAAAAGAACATGCGTAGAGCTAAGCCGTACGACGGGTGTGTGCACTATCGTGAGAATAGAACATGCATTTTAGCCTAATTGTTTGATGGATGTGTGAATTAGCATGCCTATATATTGATTAAATTGTGGTGAGGTAGATTATGGACCTTAGTGTTTTTATTTATTTGTTTTATTGCATTTTAATTAGGTTTTACCTTATGCACGCCATGTGCTTGCTTTTTGGAACTAGGTTAAGATAGGATTAGTTTAGGCAATTTAAATTGGTTTATACACAAAACATGATACTCTATGGGATTCGACCTCACACTTGCATACCCGTTACACTGCATAACGACTCGTGCAATTGACGAGTACAATTAAATTTGTGCATCAAATTTTTGCGCAGTTGTCGGGAACTTGTTGTTTTGTTTAAATTGATTTTTTTTGCTTAGATTAATTTTATTTTTCTACTAGTTATTTTAATTGTGCATTTATTTTATTTATTTTGTGCTTTTGTATAGAAAAAAAAATCCATAAAAAAATTAGATTAGTGTTTGTTTTTGCAATTTTTAGTTTTAATTTCAATCCCTGGAAAATCAACCTGTGATAGTGCGATCGATCGTACCTCTGTGCGATCGAACGCACTTGAGTCTATTCCAGTACAGTTGCATACCTACGCTCGCCTAGTACGCTACTGCGTGCGAGCGCGGGCCTCTGACAGACTGCAGTGCGCATGTGCAATCGATCGTACCTGAGTTACAATCGAACGCACGTGCACAGACTGCTACATATTTGTGTATCTGCGTGTTTGCAATCGATCATATGTTCTTGCGTTCAAGCGCACCTCAACTGGCTGCACCAACAGACCCGAGGCAGTGTATGTGTTAGTTTTTATTTTTTATTTTTTGTTTGTTTAATTATTAGTTTTTCTTTAATTATTTATTGTTTTTGCCTGTTTTTATTTATTGACTAGCTATTTTTAATTTTTTTAGTTTATTTTTGTTTTTAATTGTTTAATTAGTTTATTGTTTTGTTAGTTTATCGTTTAGTTATTTGTTTAGCTTATTTTTATTAGTTTTTTGTTTATTTTATTTTATTTTTTTTGTAAAATGGTTATTGTTTCTTGTGGAATATTTTGAACTGTTTGGGGTGAAGCATGAGTCTTCCGTTCAATTATTTTGATGTTCCCCCTAGTTGTAGGACGCCAAATCCTACCAATTTGCACCCACATGAATTATGTTTAGCCTGCTCTATCCCTTACCATAATTCCAGTGATTGTCCACATTGGGGAGAATTTACTAATTTCTCATATGGGCAGCTAAACACCAATTTTTCCGACAAGGGGTTTGAATCACATTCTAATTCTTGCACCCCTAATCGGAATAACCATTCTAATGTCTCATGGTATGCTCATGCCATGGGAAACTATGCTCTCTATTCCGATGAACTACACCATTCTAAATATCCACAGTTCAATACCCACTCTGCCATGCCTTCATCATATAATCCTCCTCATTAGTGCAACATTTTCCAACTGCTCATATTGATGACTTAAATGAGAGAGCAAACCAACTCATGGTAGCTAGGCGTGCCCACACCCAGCCTCCTCACACTCAAGCACCTCATCAGTCATGTGATTATTGTTATCATCCTTCTCATGGATTTGAGGATTGTCTATTCTATATTCAATACGTGAGTCAAATTAACATGTCTGCACATGAGGATGCACAAAACACCACCACACTTGTTAGTGAGGAAAAAGCTGTCAGTAAGGTGGAAGAAAATGATGAGCAATTTGAGCCCCTGCCAATTCAAAATTTATCCAACGACAAGAAAATGAGTATTGAAGCTCATTCATTCGTCACAATCCCTCTCGAGACATATCATGCACCACAAGTTTTACCTTTTCACTATCTCAAGGAACCATTTTATGTAGAAATCTTTAAGGATTCACACACATAAGATCAAAAATTTAGAAATCGTGGTCCTAAGAGAATTTTTCAAAAAAAGCTTTTAGGCTACATAAGATGGCGAAACATCCTTCAAGATGGCTATATAGCGTTTAAGAAGAAAGGATGGAAGGGATTGATTGGACACCTATATGAGCCGGGAAGGTACAGTATGTTTTCTTTTTTATTTTTCACACTTTAATTTTTGTCATTTTCTTTTTGTTATTTTATTTTATTTTGTTTCTAACAGCAATTAACCTTTTGATGTTTGATCTTTGAGAAAAATATTGCTGTTAGTTTTTTATAGGTGTTTTGATGTTTAAGTTTAGGGGACGCTTTGGATTTTGCACATCTCGGTCCATCATCCCACTGTAATGTATTTCTTGCCACATTGGGGACAATGTGTTATTTAAGTTTGGGGGTGTGGACAAATACTTTGTCGGTCTATTTTGTTTTATTTTTGTCTATATATATTTGTTTTTGTCTGTACATAATTTTTTTTTTCTTTTTGTTGGTTGCTATGTTGTTGATTGGGCACAATTTACATCGTAACTGTGGATTGCATGTCATTGGTATGTTTAACTTGTTTCAACATTGCATATCATTAGAAATTCCAGTTTCTTATTCATGTGTTGGATTAGAGAGATTCCACTTGTTTGATTAATATTTCACATGCACACTAGCATAGGGTCTGGAGGGTATGAGATTTGATTTTAAAGTGTGTGTCTTAAGATTTCTAGGTTTGCGATGTGATGATGAAAACCTTGATTGTTTTTAATAAATAAATAAATAAATCAGAATAAGTCGAGCTTTTCATTGAGTAACCGTACCTCTTGCCTGGCCAAGCAATGAGTGTTCGCGTCAAAAGATAAGAAATTTCAGCTAAAAAATGGTATGGCTAGTTTAGGCTCTGTAGCTCTTTTGACTTGAGTAATTAAGCCCTAGGAATGTCTTTACATCTAGTGCCCTAAAACCGCCTGGTTTGGGAGTCACCGGCCCAACGCTCGTTACATAGGTCATTTAAAAGCTTAAGGGAGTCAAACATTGCACAGCCTATACAAAAAAATTGCATGTTTCAATTCAAGCCTTGATTGTAGTTATCACATTGTTTTCCTTTGAATTTTGGGATACACGTCTTTTGAGGATAATTGAAACCACATGATCTTGTTGTTAGTTCACTTTGCATTCTATGGAGCACGTGTTGTCTCAATTTTCCAACCTTGAGTGAAATGATGTTTGGATGCTTAGATGATGTGATTCGTATGTTTAACATGTTTTACTTGCTAATGATGTATGAACCATGTGTTTGTGAGAAGTGCTTTGTCCATTAGTAACATAGTGCCAAATAATTGTTTGTAGGTGTCATTCCTGAAAAACCCTCACGAGACTTCACTCGTCCACTAGGGATGCCTAGTGGTTTAAAAGGCTTGTTGCATATACTAAATGCAATCGTTTCTCCCATGAAAGCGAATTTATATTTCTTGTTTTCATTTGTGTTTTCATTTTTGTTTTGCTAAGGGACTAGCAAAATGTAAGTTTGGAGGTATTTGATCGGTGTCAAATATTGTATATTGGACCTCCCTTAACTTATGTTTGTTAGGCTATTAGCTGTGTTAATATCTTATATTTTGTGTTGTGTTGTGTTGTAGGTCCTTATCGTGAAAACGTGGCTTAAAGGGAATATTTAAGTTAAGAGATGTCAAGCCCCGGCCAATGCGCTCGAGCGCACTACGATAGAATGCAGAGGCCACAATCGATTGCAAGCCATGTCAGCCCGTGAAGTCCACGTTGCCCTAGCCGGCCCTATGCTCCATTGCTTCAATGCTTGCGTCGTGGGCAGTTACATGCGACCGATCGCATTATGTGCGATCGAACGCAATACGGTCGAATGCAATGCCTACACTCGAACGCACGCAGTACTGTGATACATTTGCGGTCGAACGCACGTCAGACGATTGAATGCACGCAAGGATGCGATCGATCGCACTCCCTGCGATCAAACGCACCCCTGACCTAGCAGCACGATTTATTTTGTCTATAAATAGAACCTTACCTCATTTCATTTATTTTACGTTTGGAAACGCTTGGAGACACCCTCAGTGGCCTAAGTCCTCCCTGTTAATCACTGTAAAACCTTCTAAACGTCATTTATTTATTTAATGTTTTCATTTGTTTTATTTTAGTCTCTTATTTCCCTCACTATGAATTTGTTTATATATATTCATGTTTAGTTTTCATTTTCTGTCATTTAATTTAATGTTTGTTTGATTTAATCACAATTTAGTGACAAGATTATGATTGGTTGTTGTTTATGGATCGTTTTTCCGTCCAATATGCGTTGTGATTTATCCAAGTTACATCGGATGGTTCAATCGAGTCCAATATCCGTTGTTGTCAACGACACATCGGATGATTCGATTTCAGTTCAACATCCGTTGTGACCATTTATGGGTTAATACATCGCATGATTCGACTAGATTCTGTAAAGGCAAAAGAACATGTGTAGAGCTAGGCCATACGACGGGTGTGTGCACTATCGTGAGAATAGAACATGCATTTTAGCCTAATTGTTTGATGGATGTGTGAATTAGCATGCATATATGTTGATTAAATTGTGGTGAGGTAGATTAGGGACCTTAACGTTTTTATTTATTTGTTTTATTACATTTTAATTAGGTTTTACCTTATGCACGCCATGTGTTTGCTTTTTGGAACTAGGTAAAGATAAGATTAGTTTAGGCAATTTAAATTGGTTTTTACACAAAATGCGATTCTCTGTGGGATTCGACTTTGTACTTGTACACCCGCTACACTGCATAACGACTCGTGCAATTGACGAGTACAATTAAATTTGTACATCAACCGCATGAGTCCCAAAGAACATGAGGAATTGAGGTGACAAGTGGAAGGCTTATTATCCAAAGGGCATATTCGGGAGAGTTTGAGTCCTTGTGCTGTATTGGCACTGCTCACACCCAAGAAGGATGGCACATGAAGGATGTGCGTGGATAGTCGAAAGCCATCAACAAGATAACCATAAGGTACAGATTTCCTATCCCTAGACTAGATGACTTGTTGGATCAATTGAGTGGGGCCATAATTTTGTCAAAACTTGACCTACAGAGTGGGTACCACCAAATTTGAGTGCAACCAAGCAATGAGTGGAAGACCGCGTTTAAGACGCAAGAGGGACTTTATGAATGGTTGGTGATGCCATTCGGGCTATCAAATGCCCCTAGTACTTTCATGAGGGTGATGAACCAAGCTTTCCGACCATTCATTGGAAAGTTTGTGGTTGTGTATTTTGATGACATCCTCATCTACAGTCCCAACAAAGAGAAGCATATTCAACATGTACGGTAGGTACTTTGTGTTCTCCGGAGGGAGAAATTCTATGCTTCACCCACAAAATGCACATTCATGAAGGACTTGGTCCTTTTTCTTGGTTATGTGGTGTTTAAGGATGGATTGGCGGCAGATGAATCCAAGGTAGCAGCTGTGAGGGATTGGCCCATACCCACTACATTACATGAAGTTCGAAGTTTCCATGGGTTGGTGTCATTTTATAGGCATTTCATTCATAATATTAGTACTATTATGACACCTATCTTAGAATGCATGAAAGCATGGAAGTTTTCGCGGAGCGAAGCGGCAACCGAGGCGTTCGGGTTGATCAAGCTTAAATTAAAAATGGCCCCATTGCTTGTGCTGCCAAATTTTGAAGTTCCTTTTGAGTTACATTGTGACACGTCCAAAGTCGGCATTGGAGCAGTGTTAAGTCAAGGAGGAAAATCGGTGGCATTCTTTAGCAAAAAGTTGAGTGGTTCAAGGCTCAACTATAGCACCTATGACATGGAGTTTTATGCATTGGTGCAATCATTGAGGCATTGGAGTTCTTACCTAGCCTACAATGATTTTATCTTGTACTTGGATCATGAGGCTTTGAAGCATCTCAAAAGGTCAAGATAAATTGTCGTCGCATCATGCGAAGTGGGCTACATATATCCAACAATTCTCTTTCACCATCAAGCACAAAGTAGGAGCACTGAATAGGGTGGCTAACGCCCTCAGCCGAAAGTCGACACTTTTGGTCACAATGAAGAATGAGGTACTTGGCTTTGACTTTATAAAAGAATTGTTGCATACTGACTCTTTCTTTGGACCAATTGTGGATGAAGTAGCTGTGGGAGCAAGGAGTGATTGTGGAATGTATAATGGGTTCCTTTTCAAAGGACACCAGGTATGTATTCCCGACTGCAGTCTGAGACTTAAAATCATCCAAGAGCGCCATAATGAAGGCCACATGGGGAGAGACAAAATAGTCCTTTTAGTGGCGGAGCATTTCTATTGGCCGACCCTGCGAAAAAAGGTAGACAAATTTGTGCGGTGCTATAGTGTGTGCCAAGTATCAAAAGAGGGAGCAACTAATGTAGGGTTGTACATGCCCCTGCCTATCCCGGAAGGTCCATGGATGAATGTGAGCATGGATTTTGTATTAAGCCTACCTCGGACCAAAAAAGGTAATGATTCCATCTTTGTGGTTGTTGATCTATTTTCTAAGATGTTTCATTTCATTGTGTGTAAGAAGACTGCCGATGCTGTGAATGTGGCACAATTGTATTTTCGTGAGGTCTATCAACTACACGGCCTGCCTTTATCCATAGTCTCCGACCACAACACGCGATTCCTTAACCACTTTTTGTGGTGCTTGTGGCAATTATCGCACACTAAGCTAGATTTTAGTAGTGCGTATCATCCTTAGACGGACGGTCAAATAGAGGTGGTCAACCAATCCTTGGGGGCATTACTGCGGAGTTTATTAGGAGAGAATCTCAAGTAGTTCACCGACAATCGGTCAGTTAATCGAAGCACAGGTCTTTGTCCATTCACTATCATCTATGGTGGTAACCCGCGCACACCGTTGGACTTAGCACCTCTCCCTGATTTGAAAAGGACACATACCAAGGCGGAGGATCTCATTGCACACATCAAGGAGGGCCACAAGTTAACAATCAAGAATCACCAGGAGTCGATAGCAACGTATAAAGCAACGGCAAATAAGAAACGACGTCCATTGGAGTTCGAAGAAGGTGATTTTGTGTGGGCAATCCTAACTAAAGATCGTTTTCCTATCGGAGAGTACAACAACTTGGCGGCGTGCAAGATCGGCCCTGTTGAGATTGTGAAGAAGATCAACGCTAACGCATACCAACTGAAGTTGCCCAGCCATATCAAAACATCGGATGTTTTTAACGTCAAACATCTTGTGCTGTTCATTGACGATTCTTCGAAAGAGGATGCGAATTCGAGGGCGAATTCTCTCTAACCTGGGGAGGATGATGTAGACCAGGATGCTTGGGAATACATGAGGAAGAAGGGGAGAGATATAGAGGTAGAGCCACCCTAGAGGATTACGACACACTCCCAGACCAGAACTACAGTAGAGGACTAGAAACAGAGTTCTCTGAAGCTATGCTCGATCGCAGGGTGATCTGCAATCGATCGTAGAACTTGAGCCCAACATCAAAAGCTACTAAGGAAGCGACCGATGGAAGGTGATCAATCGCATGGTCGATCACAGAACTAGCGCCAAAACATCCAAAGCTATTGAGGAAGCGATCAATGCCAGGGGTTCGAGCGCACCTGATCGAGCGCCCATCTGCTCTCAATCGCACCCGTACTGCGCTCAAGCGCACACGGGGTCTTATGTTATTTTTTCTCCTTTTTAATTATTAAACCGCCTTAGTTTTATTTATTTGAGTTGTATTAGGGTTTAGGAGTCTTTATTACATACTTCTCTAGTCTTGGGGCTATATATACATAATTATATCCTCCAAAGAACTCACTTCTTGATTATTGATTTCACAATTTGCTTAATAAGACTTCTCACAGTTGAGATTTCTTTTATATTTTCTTTTAATTTACAGATAGCCTCTGTTTATTAGAGAAGAGTTCTTAGATTCTTGATAGACTTGAGATCCAAGATCTATTTATCCTTCTTCTTGTATTGTTCTTTGTTTCCGTTACGTTTCAGGCTGCATCAGAAATGATGGTAGGACAAGGGTTAAGCGTAACCACCAGAGTTGTTTAAGGCATGTGGGTTCGCCTTATTTTGTAATTAAGAGCTAGGTTATTGGATGTTTGCTAATACATTAGCCAGATATATTTTGTTTTGTACTTGCACTTGATTTGGGGTTTTGGACCTAAAAGTGTAACATTAACTAGGGTTTTGTTAATGCTTGATGCTTGTCACGCTTTGTTGATGTGTTGATGATTAGATTCCTGATTTTGTTCATTGCCCATTAGAAATATGTTAAGGCATGACATTCTTGAACTTGGATTTTGGTAAAGGGCAATTAGTGAATCTTGTACACATTGATCTTGTATTGGATCACATGATTTTGGGTTACTTAAGAGCTAAGAGATACTAGAGAATCGTTCTGAATTTAAATGGACTAAAGAGTTCTCGGGTACAGTTATCTGTGGAGACAAAAGAAGGTGGCTAGAGCTAATCTAAGGGTTATGATCAGGTTGGCGTAGTAGCTAATACCTTAAGTAGAAAGTCAACGGGAGAGCTTGCCTCTCTTGGAATTTCTCAATCCTAGTTGGTTATGGATTTCACTAGAATGAAAGTAGAAGTGATTGATGAGGATGCGTTTACATGCTTGTCTAACTTGGTGGTTAAATCAGGATTGCTTGCTTGGATTAAGGCCGCTCGGGTGGAGGACCTTGAGTGCACCAAGATTAGGCAGTTGTTAAGGCATAAGGGTTTTTCCTTAAGAAGGATGGGTTGCTCACCCATGAGTTTATGTCAGAGGATGAAAGACTAAGGAAGGAGATCTTGAGCAAGACTCATCATTCTCCGTATCATGTACATCCTGAAAGTACCAAGATATACAAGGTCGAGGAGAGATTAGAATTGGAATATAGTACCTACCTTTCATTGAGTTCATTACAGGCAACTTTTGGAATGCTGCCTTATGGAGCACTTTGTGGACATAAGTGTCAATCACCATTGTATTGGGACAATGTTGGAAGGAGACAACGTTTGGGCTTGATACTTGTGATAAGTGCTTACCATTGGACGAATGATGAGTGCATCCTAGAGTCGACAGAAGAGTTATGCCGATATCTAGAGACGGCCTTTGGAACATGAAAGGGAGGGTAAGGTATTCCTCAAGATATCACCCATGAGGGGAGTGATGCGATTTGAGAAGGAATGAGAGATTGGCATACAAGGTTGCCTTACACCTAGACTTGATAACTCTTTTTCTCAAGATTATACTTGGAAAGTATACCTATCCCTGTTTTGGTTGAAAGTGATAGCCATGTAAGAAAGAGTTTGTTTTTCTCTATAGGGTTATGGCTTAGATACCCATTGACCCAAACTGTATGTGGAATTACTCGACTTGGGTATTGAGATTGGTAAGGACTGGTACAGTTTAGGGAACACTGGGTGCAATGTCGTTACATTGAGGTTCAAAGATTTTATTTGTATGGTTAATTTCTTTTGGGCTGTGTGCCAATCTGTTACGGTTTTGGGTAACCATTACATTTTTTTTTTTTTAAGAGTAGTCGATTAAGATGAGTTTGCTTCCAACTAAGAAGTATGAAATCATGTCAAAGATACCCATGGGCTTGACTCCGTTTTGGTGTATTTAGGGATCGTTGAGTTTAGCGATGATTGATATAGTGTGGGTAATATCAACTACAGACCCTTGGTGACTTGCAAAAAGATTTGCTATAAATTGTAAGGATGCCGACGTGGATTACTTTATATTGGACGAAGGAGGACAATGCTATATGGACGAACAGGATAATATTTTCCAAGGACAAGGCTAAGCACGAACCTTGTAAAACTACAGATGTTAAGGTGATGCTATTGTTTCTTCTTGTGTTTTGGGGCTACAAAATTTTGAGGACAAAATTTTTATAAGGAGAGGAGAATGTAGTGCCTCAAATAATTAACTAGGCATAAGTAGCTTAGTTAGAAGGTGGGTTAATTTGGACTTTGGGTCACTAGGATTAGCTAGAAGGGCATTTTGGAGAAATTAGACTTCTGGACTAGACGTATGCTAGTCTTGGCGAGCATACGCTCTTGTCTTTTAGTGCAGACTTACTAGGTTAAACGGACATACGCAGGGGACCACCGAACCTACACTATAACGACCTAGATTTTAAAACTCTTATTGAAATAATATTAAATAGATTAAAAGAATAATAAATAAATTATAGCAATGATATATGAATTAACAATATTAAATAATTATTTGGTGTTAAGGGTATATATTACATTAATTGTTGACCTCTTTTGAGTATCACTTTAATTCTCAAATTTACTTTCATAAGTATGTTTATGAGCAAAATTAAACATAATTTAGTGAATAAATTATTTATGTTAGTGTTTGGTGAAATCAAAAATTAATTTGAAGCTTTTTAGTTTTTAGGCTTAAAAAGCAGTGTCTTAATTTTCATACTGTCTAGTAAAGATTAAAACTACTAAGGAAAGGTAGGCTAGCCACTTTTGTTGAAAATTTGGAGGCTTCTAGTAAGAATAATCATGAGAAAATTTCAAGATAATTTAGTAAGGCAAGTGGCCAAGTGGCCAAGTGTGAATGCAATTAGTTTAAAGTCTAATTGAGTGGGAAACTTTGTAAGGGCCAAAAACTGAGACAAACGAATTCAGATGAAGTTGAACCAAAAATATAAAATGTTTGTCTCGGAGTCCTCTATCTACCCTCAAAATGTCATGTCAATCGGAGTACGTTTGGACATCAAAAAATGGATCGGAGTACACTGCCCTCATTTTGGACGAAAATGCTAAAGTGGACTAGGTTCTTTCTCTTGGTTGAATACATCTCAACCCTTGGATCAAAAGTATAAAAGTGGATCCTAACCATTCATTCTCTTATAGATAGAAGCTTGTAATTAACCCTTGGATCAAAAGTGTTAAGATGAATCCTAGCCATCCATTCTCTTATAAATAGAAGCCTAAGTAAATCCAATTTTCACTTGAACTCTTTTACATTCTTAGTGAGTAAAGATAGACTGCTCCTCCTTTCTTTCTCTTCCTTAGCTCTAAGTCAAAAATCATATCGCTTAGATCTTTCTTGTAGTCTTCAAGTGTTCTTAGTTTTCTAATTAGCTACTTGGAGAAGATTGTGTAGAGTTCTACTTCAAGGCTATTGGGTAAGTGTTTCTTGTGTAAATATCATGATTTATTGTTTGTATTATTTATAATTGTTTAAGACCCAATAAGCTTATGATGTAAAATAAAGTAAGAAATGAGTTAATGATAAGAGTTCATAGACAAATTGATTAAAGGCTTATGATATTATCTATATTTATTACATATATTATTTACTTTACAACTTTTATAGTCAGTCATTTATTTTATTGTCATTTAAATTTTAATTCATATTTTTGGCGGTACGGACCATTGGTCTCAACCCCAAAATATGAATTCAGTATTTATATTCAGTCATTTATTTTATTGTCATTTAAATTTTAATTAATATTTTTGACGGTACGGACCATCGGTCTCATCCCCGAAATATGAATCACGCTTTATATATATTTTTTATAATACTAGTTTTATGATACTGGCCATTAGCCTCATCAGCAAAAACGAATTCAGGAATAAAACTATTTATAAGTAACTATCTCAGATTTATATGATAAAATGAGTAAGTAAATATGAAGTGACGGATAATAAATAAGTATAAAAAGATGAGAGTCTTTAAACAATGATATTATTTGATAATGAACTAATATGTAAATATTGTTTATATGTATGTATTTGTATGCAGAAGTGGAGCAGAAATTCTATACTAAGGAGTGTAAGTATGGATGTACTTACTGAGTATTAGCTTTATTTTGCTGGTATAAGAATTCTTATTTTGCCTTATTGACATAATTTTCGCATTACAACTGTTGCATAATGTGTCTAATAATATGGGCTGATAAGATAGCCACCTTAAGAACAAGCTAGGTGGATTGCCGAGAGTAACTGTCGGTATCTCAGTGGATGGGGGTATATAACCGTCCAACAGGCCTAATATATAATTAAGCTAGGGCGGTGTAGTCGCTAGCACCAAACAGGTAAAACTCTAAAGTGTGAGGGACATAACGGACGTGAACGGGCTGAGAGCTCATGACAAGAGGTCTGAAGAAAGATTATCATAAAACACAAACTAATATGTCGCTACGCTGCATTCGCATCTCATGCATCATTATATATTTTATTCCTTAATCTTACTTTGTCTCAAACTAGGCTTTAGTCTTTATTTCTAGGAAAATAGATTACTCACTTGCTTGTCTATGTAAATATGATAACGTCATATTTACATAGACCTTGATGCAGGAATAGAAAGTGAGGACGATGGTACTTTTATTGGTTTTGATGGTTGATAGATCATCTATTGCGAGATTGATGCTTATTCTTTGAAGCAAGTCTCATTTATATTAATCGCTTTTATTACATAATGTGATGTGTGCTAACTTGACAAATAGTACTATATTGATTTAGTGCCGTCTGTGGCATATATTTGGTACACCTAATGTGTACATATGTTGTAATGAAACCATATTTCTATTTTCATTAAATAATATATAACCTTTAAGTATTTCAGTCAGCTCAATTGTGTTGTGCAAATTATTCATAGGCCATAGAAAAAGGAAAAAATTATATATATTCTACTGTAAAATTGTATTTCTAAAGTTGCAGCGTAATGAATTCGATATTTGCTAATTCAAATATCAGGGCGTTACATACACTGATAGATTGTACGCCGTACTCTATGAATAGTACAGCGGACGAACGCTACTTTTTGGATGGATCGCTAATTAATACCTAGACGTATAAGACAGCCTTTGGACAGCTGTGTAATAGCACCGGACGTATGTCCCTAGGACCGGATGTCCACTGCTTTTTGGCCCTATAAATACCCCCTCACCCTTTCACCCATTTCACACCATATCCGCCCCTAAACCCCTCTGGTGCCTCCAGGCTGCAAAAATCCTTCCTTTGTGAGTGTTTTGTGAGGTTTTGTGATTTTGAAGCTAGTGGAGTGGAGGTTCTTGAAGTTTCGCTTCAAAGAGATAATGCTTGCTTGCCTAGCTCTTTACTTACGTCATTTTGCTGCTCAATTGTTGTTCTATATTGTTAGTCACAGTTTAGCCTTAATTATACTTTAAATCTTGATAAGGTTAGCATTTCGTTAACTTAACGTTGTTACGTTGCATGGAGGTTATAATATGAGTTAAGAGGCTTTAAGGAGTATCTAATAGCCCTAGGAGTCGGAGAATAGATGGACAGTTAAGAGAAAATGAGGTTCTCCTTGAAAACCTCGTAGCAGACGTACGGTCCAAAGTATCACAGTGAACGTACAACCCCAAGCCTAGACCTACAATCCAAAGTGTGACAGGGAACTTTATTTTAACTAGTCGTCCCATAGCTCCTATTTCCTTGTTCTATAGTTGTTTTAGTATAAATAAAACTGATGATAGGTTTTTTCTTAGTATTCGAGGTTATGGAGCCTCAAGGAAATTACATGGAGGAGCTTTACGACCCGGGTGAGTACAAACTCACATGGATGCTTTGTTGTTACTTTTTCTGCATTACACGTATTTTATATATATCAAGCATGCATATTTTACAACTATCATGAAATACATCTTGGAACCACTGCAAACTCTCTTTTGTGAAAAACGTGTGCTGATTAATAAGGTTAATAAAGTGAGACCTGTAAAAGAAATATGTATGTAAAATACAAACAAGATAATTTGCATCGTATGATATGGTACACCGGTACATGCGGTATAATGGTCATAGGCTTAGTATACGAATTAACTTTATGGTCAAATATATGTGTATGGGCTTTGGATCCAAAGGTTTTGTGACCAAGACGCAGTCATTCTCAATGGATTGTCATTATAGGACAGACATCATTAGCGGTGGGCCGCACGAAGTCAGACTCGATCGTGCCGCTAATGTTATGTACAATATCAATGGTTGGGGCACGGGTATTGTACTATAGGTCCCTTGGGACAAATTCAACTCTACTGAGAATGGATAATATCTCGAGTAAACCATACTGTTGAACTATGGATGTTACTTTATATCATATGCATATATTATACTATATATATCACATCCATGATAAATTGTTATATCATAATGTTGCATATACTTTATAAATAACTGAATCCACAAATTAATGACGGGTACGTCATATGCATTTAAACTCACGAAGTTGTCGGACTTACCCTTGCATTATTTCTTTTTTTTCTCCATATGTACAACTATGCTGTTATAGATAGTGGTTACCAAGATTCGATTCGGGAGATGCTTGAGGACTTATTACAAGCTTAAGCGGGTACTCATGGTAACTAGTACTTTTGAGTTATGCTGTAAACTTAGTACCTGATGCATGCTTGCATATTAAGATATAGCATAGATCCCTTCTAACGATGATATATATATAGTATGATTCCTACTATTTTGATGATCTTTTGTAGATGCTCTGGTTGTAATGATTAATGTTTATAGAACATTAGTACTTTCTGCTGCTTAATATCCTCTGTTTTCGAGGAGTAAAGGTCCCTGAGTCATGTTCGGAGTGGAATAAGCCTGGGAGATGAATCATGGAATTAATTACCAGTTAATTAATTCTCAAGGCATTACAATAATACACCTAAAATTGCCACCACCGCAGTGGACGTAATTGATACTAGAAAAAGAAAAACATAACAATAGCAACATGGATAAAGGAAAAGACAACATCCTAAGAATGTGATCACCTCCTCGGAGTCGGCTCTACAGACGCTCATCTCGGTGTTCCTTTGGCACCTGGGCTCCCTTTCGCTCTAAGGCTCCCCCTCGCACTAGGACTCCCTTTCGCACCAGGGCTCCCTCTCGATCCAAGGCTCCCTCTCCCTCGGCTGAAGCTTGAATTGGGAATGCCGTAATTTGGGACATCTATGGACCCCATCAAGTGATCCCACGGCTGGGGTCATGATGGTGTGATCCTCTTGAACGGTCTGTGTGAGACGCTACAAGGACTACTCGTAAGTCCAGAGCAAGGCCCCCATCCTATCTAGCCGCTCATATTGGCTAGCAGAGGTGAATGCTCCATCTGCTCTCTCCGTCCTCCACCGTCGGTCGGGGTCTCAGTTCTTGTGCAGGCTCTCAGAGGTAGGCATTACTTGCGTTAAGGTAACGTGAGGTGATGGGTCCCTTCTTTGGCGCTAGCTAAATCATGCCCTCAGTAACTACCCCGGCATTTTGGACGATCCGGGTGATCAAAGCTCTATAGGGCAGCGCAGTGCATGAGTCTGCGAGTCAAACTGACATCATCATAGTCATGACTACAAAGCTGTAGTCAATGGTAGCCTCGATTATGAGAGCGTAAAGGCATTGGGCCCTCTTGGTGATCAAAGTGAGGTTCAGCACCGGAAGCACATGACTCATCACGATGCGGTAGATGCACCGAACCTCATTGCTGATGTCGTGGGTCTAAAAGCTACTCTTTCCCTCTGTCTCCATCTGGTGAGGGCGTCCCTCTACGAAGCACTCAACCATCTCCGCTTGGGTAGGAAAGTGGTCAACTGGCCAAGGATACACCAGGTTGCACACCCGCGGTGCTCCAGTGATAGTACTGATGAGGTCAAGGGTCACATGGATCTCTTGTCCTCTGACCCAGGTATGGAAGGAATCGCTAGCCCTCCTGTGCAGGTTGGTGTAGGACTCACGGACTAAACCCTTAAAGTTGAGGAGAATTGATGATTCATGAAAAAAGTTAAACATATCATTTTTATCAATCTAAAAGGATTATATTTCACTATCATTTCTTCACAGTTGTGACCCTGGGATTAAAAATAATTAGCCATAAATCCTCGATCGCTGGGTGGTGATCCTCCAAAATCTCCATCCAACCCTGGGCATCTAGCACTGCCTGTATCCGTGGAGCGAACGCATCAAGGTCTGCCACCTTGACCCCTCTCTACCACTATCAGGCGCTTAATGTAGTACTTGTATCGGTGCTACGCCTTAAACTTGCAAAAATGCTCGCGGTCATAGACGAGGTCTTCATCGTCTGAGTCTATGGCACTACTGGCCTTTATGATGGGACCCTCAGGGCCCGGCTCACTTATTGAGGCTGCTACGGCCTCCTCCATCTCTACCTCTGTCTCAGACTTCGGGTCCTAAGTGAATTGTGACTCGCGCAGGAGCCTACGCGATCGTGTACGAAAAGAAATGGATGCCGCTGCGCTTGCCTTTTTCCATGACATTTTGCTACATCGGAATCTCTAATCAAGACTAAACTCTCAAGACTATGCAAAATCCTACCCCATGCAAAATGCAAATGTAAAGCATCACAAAGCACTTAGTTGTGAACTCCAATATTGTGACCCAACTAGATAAGGTTAATGGATAAGGTAATGATGCCGGAAGAAGTAGGATAATCGGACATCATGATTAAACCTTTAGGTAATTGACTTGAGTTGAAAGTATCTAGATATCTGCCTGATGGCATGGCTTAGATAGGCTTGGTACCCTTGCAAAAGCAAGTTGGTACCAAAGAAAGGATTATCCAGATTAAGGGCATTTTGGTCATTTTGGGGACAAAATGTTCAAGATTTCAAATAGCTAGGTGGACCTGGAACTCCCAATAGTCAATTAAGGCCTATCATGGTGAAAATATCGTTTACAAGAAAAGAAAGGTATAGAGGGCGTTACGGGATTTGAATACAATTCCATGGACCAAGTTTGTAAACGAAGTCCTCAATAAAAGGGTTTATGGGTACGATTGGTAAATAAGTTTGAATCGACGTTACAGAATCGAATTAGGGCAAAAAATCTATTCTTGGTGTATGAGGGGCATTTTGGTAATTTTTTGATTTGGGCAAAAAAATCCCAATCCAAATGGTCAAAGTCATAGGCTGGGTCCCTAATTATACGTTTTTTGTCTCAATTGGTCCAAAGGACCCCAAGAAAACCATCAAATCCACAAAAATCTGAAATCCCTAATTTTCAAGAACTAGGGTTTGACCCAAAAATTTTGATTGAGTTCGGACAAAAAGAGTGAGTGGGGTTTGTTCCTAGGGCATCATGGAAAGGATTAGAACTCATTTCATGCATCAATTGCATGGGAAAATAAAAATAAAAAATAAAAAATAAATCTCATGGGTTTCGGATTTAGGGCAAAACCCTTAAAGTTCGAAAAATAAAGATTCAATCGGGAAAAATACAATAATATAGTCCCAACTATCTTATAGTGTGATCCTAGTTCACAACCAACCAGCTAGTATGCAAGAAAATGCAAGAAATCAAAATTGAAAACTCAAAACCCTAAGTTGCGAAAAATTGGGGAAAACTGGGAAAAATTTCATACCTTGGGTTTAATCCATAATGTGAGCTTGAAAACCTTTTGAAATCACGGAGACTTGGCCAAAAACCACTCTGGGGTGTTTGGTTTGAGAGAAATAGTGAGAAAATGAAATGAATAGGGCTTAAAGTACATTCGGCCGTTTTAAAGAGAATGCTGGGTTAGAGCATATGTCCGAGCACAAGTGTGTATGTCCGCTCAAACCCTAAAACTCATTTTGTTTTTTGAAAATGATCCCAAAGTAGCAGAAGGTTAAAGGCTTGGATAATTCAAACTCATTTTATTTCTAAAATTCCGAGGTATAGTGAAAATCCATTTGTGCTTTAAAAACAACCTCAGATGCCTAAACACCAAAACTCATCACTTCTAAGTGTGAGAGAAAACCTAACTACCTAACATCTATGGATTACTACCCTAAGACCTAGCACTCCTCAGACGAGCCTTTAGATGGGTCTTCTTCATCCTTAACCAGCACCTCGTAGTCCTTGTTGATGCTAGAGAGGAAGGAAGCCCTTTGACGGTTGGATCCTTCTGGTAGCACTCCCACCTTCAGCAGTCGGATCTCCTCCAGTTCCATCTGGGCGTATTCATCAAAAATCTAGGTTAAATGAGTATGCATTGCTCACTTCCTTTCCATGCTAAGATGAGGGTTAAACCTACCGGGGATAGGTGTAAAATCTCGTATCGCCAAGACGCTACGATACTTAACTACTGCCTATTTCTTCTTGGTGGCCATTCCTATCTTCTTTCCTTCAACTGGTTCAAGAATAGGCAAAAGCTTCGGCTTTTGGCTAGACCGGGTTGAAGCCCTACATTCACCATAACAAGGATGGTATCCGAGTGCATAAGGTTCGAACTTAGCTGGCCATTTGCGAACAGTCGGTCGACATCTACAACCATCGCTCATTTGAGTATGAAGCAGGATCAAGTGCCTGTAACGCAGAACAGGCAATCCCGTTCATCCCAAGCTAAACAATCAAAAAGGTTGTTACATTAGCTTGCACCAACAAACAAGGGAACTAAACCTATCCTATGTTCCAGTTCTTTAAGATCAAACCTAGATATTATAACCTATTCTTAGATTTACATCTCACAGTCTGCCCCAAAATTAGCCACAGCTAATTCGGTGGGGTCACTGGCAATTACCCCATTAATGCCAACTTGTGACCAAACAGGGAATCGCCCCTTTAGAAACATCAGAGTAAATGCAATGGAAGGTGAGTAAATCTGAGTTACTATAATTCATCAAATAAGAACATGGAGCAACTAAGTAATAATAATGACAAACTTGTGATAATTGACAAGTCCTAAACCACACGGGTAGCAGCAGCCATGCTACTCTCAGAGTGTTCAATCCAGTTCCCTATAGAATAATAACAGCATAAGTTTAACAACTTAGTAAGTAGACTTTACAACGTAGGTATGACATGAGCCAGTTTAATAAAAGTAAACGTGCAAGTTGAGTAATAATCAAAAAAGGGCATTACTCCGTTAATACACCATTCTAGTAGAGTTAAGGTTTTTTATCAAAGATCGTGGTGTACTATCAGCGATAACTACATAATATTTTAATGTAGAAAAAAGACTACCCGAGATATTACCCCTTCTCAGTAGGGTTGGTGTTGTCCCGAGGGACCTATAGTACAATGCCGGTGCCCCAACCATTGCACGCTACCATACATAATACTAGCGGCACAATCGAGTCCGACCTTGGGTGGCCCACACCACTAATGATGTCCATCCTGTAGTGACCAATCCATTAGGAATTGCAGCACCATGGTCATGAAACCAGTGGATCCAAAGCCTCCATATACACACACATTTAACCATAGTATGAAGTCTATATAGTAAGCCCATGGCCGTTCATACTACACGTACCAGCATACCATGTCATACGATGCATCATAACAATCAATTTATAATGCAATTACCAAGTATTTACAGAAAGTAAGCATGCTCATATCATACTTGTGGTCAGTCAACTGACATATCCCATGTTTTAAGTAAAAAGATCGTAAGTGTCCACTTACCTCGCACACTCGAGCGAATCCTCTGATAAAGCTAAGTCTTGTTATAACAGAATACAACACACTGTTATATTAAGTCGTGTTTATTCATAAGGTAGCTAAACTAAAATGTGCACGATCGAAGCTTAAACTGTGCTCCACTCCTTGACCATTCGTCCAGCCCCGATAGCGTACGTCGACTCAGTGAATTAAGCACGCCTTTAAGTTTTCGAGCAGCACTTGATTCCTATAACATTTCTAGATCTCTAAACCTTTTATAAGCTAACAAAAGAGCACATGCAATGCAAGAAATCTAAACATAATGAAACTTTAAAAGATCTTTTGAAAACATTAACATTTTTTAAGGAATGCTTATCGAATACTTTGGAAAACTCATCAAGGTGTAAGCTAAAAGGTAAAACAAAGCTGAAATGTAAAAAGAAATAGAGTTTACCCTGAAGCTAAGCACAGACATGATCTCCCCTCCTTAGAATCTCCTTTTTAAAGCTCACTCTCACCAAATAACACTCAACAAGCAAAGATTTGATTTTGGCAGCCTAGGGGCGTGCCAAAGGACTGGGATGGGCATGAGGAATAAGAGTGGGAAGTATTTATAGGGGAAGGTCACCACCAACTCTCTGAAAAAGTAGCAGACGTCCACTCAACTCTAGCGTACGTCTGGTACTGTTGCACAGCGGACCAAATGGTGTCTCGTATGTTTAGATATTATCCAAGGAGTATTTCAGAAGTAGCGTACGTCCGTGTGGTCCCACATACGTCCGTTGTACTATTTACAAAGCATACGTTCGGTGGTCCCCACGCATACATTCGCACTAAAAATAGTAGCATACGTCCACTTAACCTAGCGTACATCCGCTCATAGAGGATTAATGTTTGGCTTCTATTTTCTAAGGATTCAAGGTATTGTTGGGGTTAACACTAAGGGCTTGGGTCCTTGTTAAAACAATCCTATTGAAAAACTTGTTCAGCACTTTTATGAGAAGGTTTTGAATAATAATAAAAATGGTTATTTTTATCAGGGTATTACACTCTCCCCTCCTTATAGGAATTTCGTCCTCGAAATTAAGAGCATAAAAAAATTAAGAAATAAAACAAAATTTTCCCTTTGCTAGATTTTAAACAATGACAATAAAACTTGGGGTCCAAAATATTTGAAAGAAAGGTTTTGCAATTCTAAGTTGGAGAAAAGAAAAGATAATATTCAACATGTAAAAAGATAACAAGCACAAGTAGTCATATATACAATCAAAATTGCCACCCCAAGGTGGACTTATACTGCAGCATAATACATCCAAAATTACCACCACCGCGGTGGACTTAACTGATACTAGAAAAAGAAAAGGGGAAATTACACTTTACCCCTGAAGTATTTATCGATTTGCACTTTTACCTCCAAAGTTTCAAATGTGACACTTAATACCCCCCAAAACTTTCAAATTATGGCAATTCGATACCTTTGCCCTTTTTTTTTTTTTTTCCAAAATGCCCCCATCACTTATTTTACTTAAAAAAAAAATCCAAAAAAAAAAACAAAAACCAAAACAAAAATTAACGATCTATGCTGGGGTGGCCGAACCACCCCCTTGGCCACCCCGTTTGGCTTGGGGGTGGTTCGGCCACCCCCAAGCCGCCTGTCTGGGGGTGGCCGAACCACCCGTAAGGCCCAAGAGGGTGGTTCGGCCGCCCCTTAGGCCCTGGGGGTGGTCTGGCCACCCTCATTAACGATCTATGCTGGGGTGGCCAAACCACCCCCTTGGCCACCCCCATTAACGATCTATGCTAGCGTGGCCAAACCACCCCCTCGGCCACCCCGTTTGGCTTGGGGGTGGTTCGGCCACCCCCAAACGGCCAGCCTAGGGGTGGCCAGACCACCCCAAAGCCACTCCAGTATATTTCTTTTTTCTTTTTTGGTTTTTTTTTTTGTATGGGGATATTTTGGGAATAAAAAGGTGTCGAATTGCCACAATTTGAAAGTTTAGGGGGATTAAGTGTCACATTTGAAACTTTGGAGGTAAAAGTGAAAATTGGTGGATACTTCAGGGGGGTAAAGTGTAAATTCCTCAAAAGAAAAACATAACAACAGCAACATGGCTAAAGGAAAAGACAACATCCTAAGAATATGATCGACTCCTCAGAGTCAGCTCTGCAGACGCTCATCTTGGTGTCCCTCTGGCATTAGGGCTCCCTCTCCCTCCAGGGCTCCCCCTCGCACCAGGACTCCCTCTCACACTAGGGCTCCCTCTCGCTCCAAGGCTCCCTCTCCCTTGGCTGAAGTTGGAACTGGGAATGCCGTAATTTGGGACATCTGTGGACCCCATCAAGTGATCCCGCAGCTGGTTCATGATGGTGTGATCCTCCTAAATGATCTGTGCGAGACGCTGCAAGGTCTGCTCGTATGTCCAAAGCAAGGCCTCCATCCTGTCCAGCCACTCTTCCTATCTAGCAAAGATGGATGCTCCATCTGCTCTCACAATCCTCCGTCATCGGGGTCTCTCTTCTTGTGCAAGCTCTCAGAGGTGGGAATTACTCGCGTTGAGGTAACGCGAGGTGATGGGTCCCTTCTCTTGCACTAGCTCAATCATGCCCGCTGTAACTACCCCAGCATTCTGGATGATCTGGGTGATCAAAGGTCCATAGGGCAGTGCGGTGCACGAGTCCACGAGCCAAACTAACATCATCGTAGCCGTGACTACGAAGCCGTAGTCAATGGTAGCCTCGGTTAGGAGAGTGTAAAGGCATCGGGCCTTCTCCATAGTGATCAAAGTGAGGCTCAGCACCAGAAGCACATGACTCATCACGATACAGTAGATGCACCGAAGCTCATTGCTGAAGTTGTGGATCTAAAGGCTACTCTCTCCCTCTGTCTCCATCTGGTGAGGGCGTCCCTCTGCAAAGCACTTAACCATCTCCGTTAGGGTAGGAAGGTGGTCAACCGGACAAGGATACACCGGGTTACACACCCGCGGTGCTCCAGTGATAGTACTGATGAGATTATGGGTCACATGGATCTCCTGCCCTCTGAGTATGGAAAGAATCACCAACCCTCCTGTGCAGGTTGGTGTAAGACTCATGGACTAAACCCTTAAAAGCTAGGGAGAGTTGATGATACATGAAAAAAGTAAAACATATCATTTTTATCAATTTGAGAGGATTATATTTCACTATCATTTCTTCACAGTTGCACCCTGGGATTCAAAATAATTAGTCATAAATAATGAATGAAGGGTAGAAAACAACCTCAATATTCAAGCTTTCAAAAAAGAAAGGAAAATAAGAATAAAAACACTTATTTGATTTTCAAAATGTTTAAAAAGAAAAAAAAATCAAAGGATATACTACAAAAGCATCAACCCATCTCTTGCACAGCATCTGTTTCAAAAAAGTGCTTATGTCATAAACACATAGAGAGAGAGAGAGAGAGAGAGAGAGAGAGAGAATGTGGAGAAGACTCTTCCTAAAATCATATGCTAGATTGTTGCACCTTCCCGTGTAAACATTTGATTGAGGTCCCAAACTTTTCAAACTTTAAATCTCAACCAGTTTGTTGCAATTATTAAGTTCGAAAGAACCTGCAGAACTCTAGTCAATCAAAATTAAGATTCTTTCCAATGATGTGCAGCCATTTGCTCACAAAACTGGTACACTTGTGTGCAGCGAGATTGATTGAAGAGTAGTACACTTGTGCAAAGACAAATCTCATAATGCAGGAAGGCAGCTAATAAGCTTAGGTAGGTTACAAAAATTGTTTCTTGATAAATCCAACACATTGAGTGAAAGTAAACATTCAAATTCAATGGGAAACTCATCTTTGGACAAATGGCACCCACCTAGGACTAGCTGTTTCATTTTGTAAAAGAACATAATTCAATAATGGATGGTAACACACTTATGATGTTGGAGCTTTTGGGTGAGGATGGTTGTTGCTTAGAACCAATTCTGCTTGCATGCAAGCATTTTATAGCCTTCAAATTCTCCAATTGCTCTAATAACTTGTCAAGTTCTAAGCCGTCATATACCTCAAAAGTTTCAAGAAGTTCTGTGTTAGAAATGTTATTTGAAAGATTCCTAACCTTCTTGCATCCACCTAAATTTAGGTAAATCAATCTTTTTAAAAGTCCAATTTGTGGCCCTAAATCCTAACCATTAACTAGATACTTTTCAGTCCATTTTGGACTGGAGAGGATCCGAACCCTCAAGTTTGTGGGACCCATCATTAATATGCTTTTTCCTTCTCAATAACTTTTTCACCAACTTATTGTTTGGTTTCACCGACACTTTTCACTCTTTATAACTTTTTCCCACAGCAAAACATATGAGATATTTATAACTTAGAATTTTCATTGTTTTTTTTGTTGTTATATTTATATTTTACATTTGATAGTAAATTTTTTATAAGATATGATAGGGACTCAACTGAGTTCTATCTAAGACTCAACTTTTGTAGACATATGTTTTAATTTTTGTCTTTTTTTGAAATTTCAATTTTGAACCTCACACAACTCTTCTATAACTTTGTGCCACGTAAGTAAAAGGTATGTATTAGATGAGGCTCAATTGAACTCCTATCATATCTCATTTTTTATTATCGGATGTGCTTGTGGGCTTACCTCAAATTGAGAAACACACGTAATTAATATCCTTATATGTAATTTTTTTTGTCTCATTTATCATAATTATGGTATTTTGCACGACACTTATCTTGTGAAGTGTTAATTTTCATGCGCTCAAGGGGATTTGAACATAAGCTAACAACCAACCTAACTCAGTTCGCATGCTAGAGAATATTAGGAGATTTAATTTCATTGTAATTGATTGTAATCTCTTATAATCAGATTTGATGATAAATCAAATCTGATTGATTTTATTGTAATTAGATTTGATGGTAACATATATGTCCCAATTATCTTATAAATAGAAGTATCATGTAATAAGAGCATAATGTAGCACTTTGGGCTTTATCCTACGTGAACAACGTAAAATCTTTGTGTTATTTATTTTATTATTTTCGCATTTATTTTATTTTTCTATCCATCATTTGATGTGGTCTAAACACTTAGGGCCTGTTTGGTTCGCAAAATAAAACCTTAAAATGGAATGGCTATTCCTATGGAATAGTCATTCCTTTGTTTGGTAAAAACATATTCCTAGGAATGGCTATTCCATGGGAATAGTTAATTCCTTCTACAAATGAATAGCTATTCCTTTAAAAAATGAGAGGAATAGTTATTCATTTCCAAGTGGGAATAAGGATTCCGTTTAATTTGCCACAAAAGTCCTCAATGTTTTTGTGCTTTTTTATTTATTTAATTTTATAAATAATTTTGTAGCATAACTAAAATTTAAAAAAAAAGCAATATACTTTACAAAATTAAAATACTAAAAAAATATAAAAGCATATAAAATAATAGTACAATGATGATTATGTGCTTTTTTATTTATTTATTTTTATAAATAATTTTGTAGCATAACTGAAAAAAAAAATAATAAATAAATAAATAAAGGCAATATACTTGACAAAATTAAAATACTGAAAATCATATAAAAATACTAAAAAGCATATAAAATAACAATTAACAGTACAGTGATGCTTATGTGATTTTTTATTTATTTATTTTTATAAATAATTTTGTAGCATAATTGAAAGAAAAAAAAAAAAAAAAANATGATGATTATGTGCTTTTTATTTATTTATTTTTATAAATAATTTTTAGCATAACTGGCAAAAAAAAAAAAAAAAAAAAAAAGGCTGACAAATTTTTTTAATATATATAGTTGTTTATGTTTTAAAAAAAAAAAACTAAAAAAAAATCCTTAATAAAAAAATATATATGTATCATAGGGGTATTTTAGGAAATTTGATTACAATAGGATTTCATTCACTATCCTATTGGTACCAAACAAAGGAATAGGAATGACTATTTCATTCCACACTCCATTTCAATGCTTCAACCAAACTAAGGAAAATGAATAGCTATTCCATTCCACACTTTTCTATTCCAGGAATAGCCTATTCATTTTCCTGATGGAATAGCCATTCCGCGAACCAAAATATTGTGAGAGTCAACCTTTTATTTCATACCATTTTAAATTATTATTTGTTTTAAAAGATTGAGCTAATAAGAATGAGTGAATTTAACAATTTAATTAATATTCTAACAATTTTTTTATGCATGCAAACATATTCATAAACAAATATACGCTAGATCATTAAAGAAAACACCAAAGGTTTCTCGTCGTTTTCCTCCACCACCACTGCTGTATTTGGGAGGATCGTGACTTTGGTTGCTGATGGATCACTTCAACCATCTGTCCTCATCTTCAAAGACCTTCTCTATCAGAATCGAGATATTGGACCAGGCAGCCAAATGCTGTTACGAAGTTATTGTTGTAATCAGATATATTAGGTAGGTTCTTAGAGAATTTTTTGCATAATTTTTTATTATTCAATCGCGCTCAAATAGAAAAGATTACATGCGCTAGAGTTGAACTCTGAGATAGACTCCCTATTGACATGGACTCATACTATAATAGATACCATAGAGCAATAGCAACATGGACGTTTGCACTGTAATACTACAAATAACTAAAAGACTCTTGACTGACTTAGGTACATAACTATGATTGCCATATTTTATCCTTATTTCTACAACAAAACAACTAGAAGATAACTCCACCAAACTTCTTCAATGTAACATATTCTTACTTTACATTTGGTTCAGCAACAAGTAGATGAACTCCACACTTCTTCACGTTAGCTTTTGCCCTAACTTCGAAGGACACCTCAATTTCATCTCCACTTTCCATAAACAATTCATTAAATATGAGTCCACTTTCCAGCTCATAATGATTTCTTATGAGTGGCGTCAGGCATAGAAAGAAATGATCTTCTTTTTTTGGATAACGAAAGTCACTATACCTATCAGGGAATAAACGAAGAGCTTCACAGCTTATTGGGGTATGAGAGTTCCAGTTGCCTCTAGTTTTATTTGAGATTAACAAGCAAGGATCAACACCATCGGTACAATCTGTTTCTTCATCAAATGCATAAACAACAGAAACAAGCAACCTAAGGAACTGACCCTTTGAAATTGAAGGTGCACGGAAGGATATCGAAGACCCAATGCCCTTATGGCTGAACCAGTTTGGAATCTCTCTACCAGGGAGGCAAATGACACGATGCTCATCATCGCCCATGGTTGACAAAAACTGTTAAAAAATATATACATGTTCACATCATAAAATGAGAGAGAGAGAGAGAGAGAGAGAGAGAGAGGGGTACGTACCTGGAGAGGACTCCTAAAATCATATGCTAAATTGCTACACCCTTTCGAGTGAATAGAAGCAAATTCCAAATCCCCCAATCCTTGAATCTCATTCAATTTGGGGCAATTACGAAGGTCCAAAATTAGTCGGCTTTCATGGTTTGATGAAATTGAGAGTCTTTTCATTGATGTACAACCGGTTGTATCCAATAGGCCTATACTTGCAGGGAGTCTTGAAATTGATTGAAGAGCTGTACACTTACGTAAAAGCAAATTGTACAATTTAGGAAGGTGCCCGATGCTATCAGGTAGGTTACACAAATTGTTTCTTGATAAATCCAAAGACTTGAGTGAAGATAAACTCATAAAATCAACCGGAAACTCATTTTCAGACAAATTGCGCCCAGAGAGACGGAGTGTCGTCAAAGAACGTAATCCAGAAACAGAAGGTGGTAGAAAACATACTGGGTAGAGAATTTTTGATGACATCAATGATGAGAGAAGTGACGAGCAAGATTTTGGTGATATCAACGATGAGAGAGGTGACACCCAAGATTTTGAGGGTTGTTCTTTACATCCAGATAATGATACAATCTCAAGATTCTTTAAAAGACCAAAAGAGGATGGTAGTTGCTTAATAGCAATTCCATCTGCAAGTAGCTCTGTTAGAGCCATCATATTCCCTATTTGATCTGGTAACTTGTCAACTTTTAAGCAACCAGATAAATCAAGAGATTTGAGGGATTCTAAGTTAGAAATGTTGCTTGGAAGATGCATAAGACTTTTGCATCCTTTTAAATTCAGCAAAACAAGCTTTCCCAAACCTCCAATGGACTCATGAATCTCGACCAACCTTGTGCAACCTTTAAGTATTAGTATCTCCAATTTTGGCACTTGAGAGAAGTTTGGTGATTTAGTGAGACATTTGGAATTGCTAAGATTTAAGACCTTCAACTTGTTGAGTATCTGTGAAAAAAAAAAAAAAGAATAAATAAGGAAATGAAAAGTTCTTGATAGTTATACATTTAACATTAATAAATAAATAAATAAATAAAAAAACTTTGTAAGATTTGTCATACTTTATTCTTCTCCCAAACTTGTTTAACATTACTATACTGCATGTCAAGAACAACAAGGGACTCTAGATGAAAATTATGCGGAAGAAATTCCAGAGGACACATATGCCAACAAAGCCATATTAGCTCTTTAGAGAGATGTTCATAGGATCCTTTGAGATGTAAAGCATTGATTTGGAGTAATCTCAAACACTTCATATTTGTAAATGCTTCAGTTTTGATAGAGCATACATCTTCACATCCTTTTAAGACGAGACCCTCAACTTTTATTGTTCCCTAGCAAAATAGATAGTTGGATTAGGAATGCACATCTTCATCTTGTGTAAAGCTAGAACAACTTTGAACTAGAACAGACCTATATACCCTCATCAATTTTTTTTATTTTTTTTCTTTTTCAAAAAACACTAAATTGATTCATAAATTATAAGAATTATTTGAATAGTTCCATAACTTCCAAATATAATATTGCAATTGGTAAGTATTAGTTGTTGACTTGATTTAGAGAAGATTTGGATTTAAAATCATTCAATTACAACTATGATGCATGATTGACAAAAAGGTAAAAAGCAGCTCATATATACCTACATAAGACATATTATGTACGAGTGTAACTGCATTTCTTCACATATATAAATGCATATGCCTCTTACCGTATGGTTGTGTAATACATTTAAGACATCTTTGTGAAACCACAACCTACTACGTTCTCCTGGCAAAGTGGGTTGCCAATCTTCTGGCTTTTTACGAATAATCTCCCTTCCCATATCTCGAATAAGACCATGCATTATAAACTTATTTTGACGATCAATTTTCAATAGGGACCTCTCGATGAGAGTTTTGATACCAATATTTGGAAAGAAATCACAACCATCAAGTATTTGAATGACGTAATCTTTATCCATTCCAACAAAGAAACATGCAATATCAAGGAATATGTTCTTTGTATCAACGTCCAGTGCATCAAAACTTATTCTGAGTATATTTTGAATCTTCTCAAGAGGAGCTCTTCGTAATTTTTCTAGTGTACTTTTCCATTCAGCAATCCTTATAACTTTAAGAAAAGAACCCAAAAGCTCAAGAGCTAATGGAATACCTCCGGCATAAACCAATGCTTCATTCAAAAGCTCTGAGTATTCTTCTTCTGGATTGGCCATGTTGAAGGCATGCCAACTGAATAGTCGAAGAGACTGCCAATAATTCAACTCATTGACCTCATATTTTTCATCTGCTCTCAATGAATTTAACACATTTTCATCTCTAGTGGTTACAATGATTCTACTTCCCGGACCAAGCCTTTCCTTTTTGATTAACTTGTGTAGGTTTTCAAAGGCAGCCACATCATCCAAAATAACAAGAACCTTTTTTCCATGAATTCTTTCCTCAATTATACTAATTCCTCTATCAACATTACCGATCTTCAACTCCTTTTTCAAGATATCATAAAGAAGTTGTTCTTGTAACTCAGCTATGCCATTGCGCGTTTCTGAACTTTCTTTAAGGTCAAAAAGAAAACTACTTCCATCAAATGCATCATTTATTTCATTATAGATGGCTTTTGCTAGGGTTGTTTTGCCTATTCCACCCATTCCATAGATGCCCACAATGCGAACGTCTCTTGTTCCAAGATTTAATAACTTTTTTATATCCTGAACACGAGACTGCATTCCTATTGGGTATTTGGCAACATTCAAGCAAGCGGGGTTCACTTCACACAAAACTTTATCAACAATCTCGTCAATGACTTTTGATTCATACCTGCAAACAATAAAATAAGCACAAGCTATAAAAAAAGAAAAAAAAAATAGTTATAACTCATCGGCACCATAAGGATGTTATCATCCCCGTCATATGAGAGTAATACGTTATGACAAACAATTATGTTTTATCAAATTTATTGATAATTATCATTTAAATATATTTCTTCTCCTATTGACATGCCATTAACTATTTCCCACAAAGTATGGTTACAATGTCATTCTTCCCAAGTGTACGATATTTTATCTAAAAAGACTTGATATTTCCAAAAAATAGGTTTGTCTCTAAATGGCATGATCTTCAATCCATTTAGCTTAATGCTACTTTTTATCAATTTTTGTCTAAAATTTAAAAGAAAAGAAAAGGACAAAAAAGATACAAGAAATAGATGAAAAAGTAGAAGAGTTAAGAGTCCATAGCATAATACCTATTTGCATCAACATTCCAGCCAACACAATTCCCAGCTTTAGTAAGAGCTCCCCTCCACTTGTTCACTATCTCCATATGAAACCGCTCTTCATGCGTAGCAAAGGCTTCCGCAAAAGTTCCAATCTGTTTTCGAACATCCAAAGGGTTCACATGATAAAATATTGGAAGAAGAGTGTGGCCTACAGTATTCTTATAGTCGGTATTATGATAGTCCATGAACTCTGCAAGCTCATTGAGGCACCACTTAGAAGAAGCATAGTTTTTGGAAAAAATCACAATGAAAATCATTGACCTACGAATCCCATTGACAAGTTCGGTAAAGATGGACTTCCCTCTTGGAAGCTCATCGTCATCTCGGAAGGTGCGAATTCCGACTCGCTTCAAGGCAGAGTAGAGGTGATCGGTGAAGTTCACACGGGTGTCTTTACCTCTAAAACTCAGAAAGACATCGTATTCGCGGTGAATTCTAGAAAAGGAGGAACTTATTGTGGTTGAGTTTGATTGGACTGTAAAAGGAGACAAATCCTGTGAGAAATAGGAAGGGTAGAGCCTATATAATGGGTGCAATCAAAATTTTCCTTCTTTTTTTCTTTCTAAATTGAAAAATGAGAAAGATTTGTTAAACATGATTCTAAATGGAAAATTCTTTTTTATGGATCATTCGTTCTGTTTCTTTTTCAACTTAGACGGTATAAATTTTTGTGACTCAAGTACATGATTCTAAATACATATGCATACACCTAACCATTTCTATTTGATCCGTCGGTGTTGCGAATACAGTACCCTTTTTCTTTGAGTCTTCACCGACGATAATCTTGGGAGCCTGGTTTTGGTCTTGGTCTCGCACTGGTGATTTGGGTATTGAGAATTGAAGGGGATCGTGAGAGTTGATTGTAAGGTCAACAACAATTCCTTTGGAAGGGTCGTCAGGGTTTATGCTTGTAATGTTTGGTGGATGAGAAGACTGGTTAATCAGATAAGAAGCATGGTGAGAAACGTATGCCTGGGTGAAACTGGATGAGGTTCCATCTGAAAGAGCCGTGGAAGCCATGGCAGTTGCACCGCCTGAAAGTGGATGGTTATGTGTACCTTGGTAGGTTGTTATTAGTATAGATGGCTCATCTAAGCATCTTTGCACCTGCTTGCAAAAGAATAAAACAGAACATGTATGCATGAAAATTTAATACGAGGAAGGAATGAAAACCCAAGAGACACAAAGTGAAATACTATTATTGTACCTCTTTCATAACTGGGCATCTTCCTCGACCCGTGAGGCACCAATAAAGGTGTCGTGGAAAAGATTTTTGTGCACCAAAAATTTGTGCATCAACCCATTTGCGCCACTCACTGTTCAACTATAGCACAACGTTTGATTAAATTAAAATCATGTGATTGTTGAGCTCATAAAAAATTTATATATGAGAATTACGTGATAAATTAAACCCAAAGAGAAGCAAAGTGAAATACTATAACCCTATTCAATTCAATTTCGGCATTTTATTGTACTTCTTTTTTAGGGGTGTTCAAACAGTTATAATATTAGCTATAACCTTTAACCACAACCGACTTTGGCAGTTATTAGTTTTTAATAATCGCAACCGCCTAGGTGGTTATTGGTTATTTTATAACCAGTGATTAGCGGTTATTCAATACAATAATCGCCCGGTTATAACCTTTTTTTTTTTTAAATGGGCTTTTGGACTTTTTAAGTGTCTAGAGCCTTTAATTTGCTTTTTTTTTTTTTATCTTATTTTAAGGGTTTAACGCCAAAAATGTTCCAAAAAAGACGGAAAAAAAACATGACCAAATAAATTCTAGCCAAAAAACATATATAGCTAAAAAAACATAGCCCAAATCTATTAATCCAAATACAAATGAAACAAATTAGAAAGACAAATTCTTATGGGCTTCATCTTATTCTCCCTCCAAAACAACGCCGTCTTGGTGTTAAACACCAAAATAGCGTCGTTCTCAATGTTTTATTTAATAGTTTATTAATATAAATATTTATATTATTATATATAAATAAAGTCGGTTACAGTTATAACCATATTGTCCTATCCCTAAAACCGTTAACCACAACTACCTTAGTCGGTTAGCAATTTTTAATAACCGACTACCAAAGCGGTTAATGGTTATAAGCGGTTAACGACCTACTTGAACACCCTTACTCTTTCCCATCTGGAGCCGCTTTGTAATCATAATAGTATTTGCGATGAAAATCACCTCAAAACAACTGCCATCCGATTCCCATTTGCACCCATCGTTCAACTGTAGGGAAACTTTTGATCAAATTAGAATCATATAAAATTTATATACGAGAATTGCGTGATAAATTAAACTCACTGAGGCTGCTTCACATCTGGCTTTGACCACCTCAACCCAAGCTTCCCTATTGGCTATGACGGCAGCAGTACTCTTATCTAAATCGTAAAAATCCAGTAATGTGGGCTCAGGTTCTTCTTCTGATGTGGCCTCAGCTGCTTCTTCTGTATCATGTACATGTACTCCTTTATATATATATATATATAAACAAAAGGTTCAACTTCAACTATCTATGGAAATGAAAGTGAAATGGAAGTTTTCTCAGTGTATCAAATGGATCTTAAAAAAAAAATAAACGCAAGAGAAAATATTTGACCAAACAGTCTTATGGAGCACAAGTGAATTTAACTCCTAAAGTTACCTTTTCCCGGGCTAATGGAGCCATCACACACAAATAAATACAAATCCATACACCTAACCATTTCTATTTGATCTGTGAGTGCCGTACGTGAAAACATTACCGTGTTCGTTTCTCTCTTCGACGCCGACATCCTGGCAGGCCTCGTTTTGGTCTTCGGATTCTGGCTCACGCTTCCGCTTCAAGCTTCGTTGCATGATACCGATGATTTGTTCCATGGGTGGTAGAGTGGTAGATAGAGAGGGATGGCGTGGGTTTTTTGGAAAATAAATGGTTTGGGGGAAGTGAAAGCTATTTTTTGGACGAAGAGAAAGTAATGTGAAAGCGAAAGAGTTCTGTGTCTGTGACGTCTGCCTCCTCTCCCTCTTTTAGACTACAACCGTTCTCCGCGAAATTTCTCCGAGCTATGTCCTTGGCAGGTCGAGTCAACGGCTGGGTCGGTGTCGAAGAAATTGTGCGGATTACGGAAGCTGCTCTGCTCTGCCATTCCAACGAAATTTTCACCGAAAGCTATTTTAACTAGGACGGTGTTATTTATATTATAAAATATTATTAAAATAATAATAATCTTTATATTTATATTATAAAATATTAGAGTGCCCTTGTAGCCAAGGACCTATGACGCCATCAGACAATTTTCCAAGTTTGGAGATAAGATTATGCGACAGCTCACCAGTGTTGTCATCGAAGAAACAGAAATATGAGGCTGCTACCACAAAAAATTAGGCAGATGAGTTGAGTGGCTTAGTGGGTATGAAGGAGAGATTTTCGGCTGCCAAGAGTAGGGCTGTCAATTTTGACACGACTCGACAATCTGATACGAATACGACACGAAATTAGTGAATTTTGATTTACTTTAAATGGGTTTAGATCACAAACAGGTTAATCTGTTTATGACTCGTTTATCTTGTTTAAACAGGCCATGTCGTGAATCACGCCAAACCCAAATAATGAAATATATATATAGTTTTTTAAACATTTCACCGCTTATCACCTAGGAACTCTAAAAGTTTGCAAGACATCAATTTGACTTTCAGTTTTCGATTTTCCCACACCTGACCCCACTTTCTCCTTTCTTTTTCTTTTCCTTTTTTTTTTCTTTTCTTTTCTTTTCTTCCTCCACCGACAACATCACCCACCCCCATCACTTTCAATTTTTTCTTTTCTTTTTTTCTCCTTTTCTTTTTGCTCAACCTTGCTTCAGCTTCTAACCTATTTTTTTTGTTCTTTTGTTCTCAGGCTGCGCCGCCCTCTAGGTTCCATAGGTTTTCATCATTTTTTTTCTTCCTCCACTCTCTCCCGCTCAACGCTCTCTCTCTGCTCTCCACTCGCTGCCGACATCGCAGCCGCTCTCTCCCTTTCTCTGCTGCGCCACCTGCCGCTCTCTCTCTCTCTTCCGCCGACGTTGCAGGCTCGCAACCGCTCTCCCCCTCTCTCTGCTGCACAGCCAGCCGCTCTCTCTCTCTCTTCTGCCGACGTCGAAGCTGGTCTCCCCATCTCTCTGCTGCGCCGCCTGCCGCTCTCTCTCTCTCTTCTACCGAAATCGCAGCTGGTCTCCCCCTCTCTCTACTGCGCTTCCTACCCCTCTCTCTCTACCACTTCGACCCATTATGTTAAACGGGTTTCACAGGTCGTGTCGGGTGACCCGTGAAACTTACCGTGCCATGTCGTGTTCGAGGCTCCGACCCGTTTATGTTAACAAGTCGTGTCTGGGTCTACCTTAAACAGGTCACCACGGGTCATAAATGGGTCAACCCGCAGACCTGTTTTGCCAGCCCTAGCCAAGAGGTAGCCTAGCATCGTCCATCATTTTTTTTTTAATTGAAGAGGAAAGAGGTTAAAAGGAGAAAAATTGCTAAATTTAAAATTGAGAATCATTTATCAGAAATTAATTAAATTATATATCAAATTCACTGACCTCCATGAATCACTGATCATAAATTAGTATCAACAAAACTATATAAAACTGAGATAGCGTTTTGGAGCATTATTACCAAATTTAGGATGACTAAATCCCTTTAGGGTCATACTATCTCTAAAAGGTTAATCTTTCATCCCTAGGTTTTAGTTTTAAATCCAGAAATAAGTTTTGAAGCATCATAACTCAAATATTGGCTCATGANTTTCACAGGTCGTGTCGGGTGACCCATGAAACTTACCGTGCCATGTCGTGTCCGGGGCTTCGACCCGTTTATGTTAACAAGTCGTGTCTGGGTCTACCTTAAACAGGTCACCACAGGTCATAAATGGGTCAACCCACAGACCCGTTTTGCCAGCCCTAGCCAAGAGGTAGCCTAGCATCGTCCATCATTTTTTTTTTAATTGAAGAGGAAAGAGGTTAAAGGGAGAAAAATTGCTAAATTTAAAATTGAGAATCATTTATCAGAAATTAATTAAATTATATATCAAATTCACTGACCTCCATGAATCACTGATCATAAATTAGTATCAACAAAACTATATAAAACTAAGATAGCGTTTTGGAGCATTATTACTAAATTTAGGATGACTAAATCCCTTTAGGGTCATACTATCTCTAAAAGGTTAATCTTTCATCCCTAGGTTTTAGTTTTAAATCCAGAAATAAGTTTTGAAGCATTATAACTCAAATATTGGCTCATGAAAATTTAAGATGATTGAATCCGTTTAGGGTGATATCATCCCTAAATGATTAACCTTTCGCCTTTAGGTTTTAATTTTGAATCCAGAAATGTGTTTTGAGGCATTAGAACTCAAATATTAGCTCATGAAAATTTAGCTAATATCATTCAAATATCTCAAAATACAATCCAAAATATTTTCTCTTTTTCATGGAAATTTCATCAAACATATAAAATGCAAAAACATAAAAAATATATATATGTTAAAAAAAAAAAAAAAAGATCGACGTTGGTCTACCGCAATTTGGCAACCGCATAGCAGGACTCATGGGTATGACTGGAATTCAACTCCCTTTGCAATTTGCAATCAAGTCTAAAAGTCTGTCTACTATTTTAGGAAAAAATTAAAAATTAGTCTTTGTTTTATAGGTTAAATACTCTGTGGGTGGTTTGGCGGGTTTAGGGCGACTGAACCACCTTCAACTTGCACAATGGGGTGGCTAAAAGTATCCCAAGGTTTCTACAAGGGCACTCTAATAGTTTGAATCCCCCTCCCCTTCCCTTGTAGACATGTCAAAAAAAAAAAATTGTTAGAAGTCAAATAATGTTATTTTGTATGTCCATTTATGACCTTAATTGAAGTTATATCGACTGATATGATGTGTTTTAAATAGTTTATATTCTTATTTGGGAAAACTTCACTTTAGACTCGTGAAATATCGCACGTTTTGAGAAGACCACACAAAATTCAAAAACTCTCAATTTACATCCCTGAGTTTTCAATTTCAATCAATTTACCCCGTCCGTTAGTTTTAATTCCAAAAGAAAAAATTTTAATCCCTCTAGTCAAATTCCATACACTAGTCGGTAATCAAAATTTGAGTCTAAAAAATAAATTATATTGGTTTTTTTTTTTTTTTTTTTTTGCATATCTCATAGACTTCAAAATTTGTTTTGATACCACATGAAATTAATCCTAAATAAAATAAAGACGCCTCGATTAATGGTTAAAAACAGAGATAGTATCTCCTTCTAACTTCATCTAAAATTTGATGAAAATCCACGTTAGCACACTTAAAAAAATCGACATATGTTCATATACTTAATTAAAAATAAAAAAAAAATAAAAAATTTTAAAACTAAAATGATTAAAAGGCATTAAAAAATTAAATTGAAAAAAACAATAAATATAGGAAAAAGCCCAAGCCAAAGGGTCAGTCACCCCAACAACCTTGGGATACTTTCAGCCACCCCATAGTGCAAGTTGAAGATGGTTAAGCCGCCCTAAACCCGCCAAACCACCCACAAAGTATTTAACCCATAAAACAAAGACTAATTTTTAATTTTTTCCTAAAATAGTAGACAGACTTTTAGACTTGATTGCAAATTGCAAAGGGAGTTGAATTATAGTCATACCCACTGAGCCACTCAACTCATCTGCCTAATTTTTTGTGGTAGCAATCTCGTATTTGTGTTTCTTCAATGGCGACATTGGCGAGCTATCGCATAATCTTTCTATCTCTGCTGCCGGCCTCTTTTTGACAAAAGCCTCCTCTGCTAAATTTCTCCAAGCTTTCTTCTTGACTGGGTGTGGGTGAGTTATCAGCTGGGTCAGTGGTGAACTGGTGATGAGTGATTGCGAGAAAGCTGCTCTGCATTCTGTAATAAGTTTTTTTTAATATAAGAATATATATATCCTCTTAGAATTTACATTTATTTGCAGTTATTTGAAATTTGTCAATTTTTCATTCGAGTTTCTAAGCTGAAATATTACGTCCATTTTCTTGAAGATTTTCCACTCATTTGAATCATAGCTCTATGCTCTTGTAGGGAAACATCAGAAAAATTTCATAAAATTATCGGCAACTAATTTTATTTAATGCAGTGTTGTATGTGCAAGTCTAGTGGTAAAATCATCTTTTTTTACTTTGTCATACTCAAAAAATAAAATTAATTGTTTAATTCAAGCTTCAATTGAGCTGAGTTTGTTTCGGTACCCGATTTGAATTAAATGACATTCTCAAGTACTTGACGAGGTTAAAGTTGAATTTTATGTTGATTAAAATTTAGGATTAAATACTCTTTTACTTGACTTTATTTTTTTCTCTTAAGATTTCATTTTTATCAAAGGAGGTATAAGTGCTTTTAATAAAGACCAAGATGGTACATCCGTAAAAATTTCGTTCAAAACTTAACGGAATGTCATATCAACACTAATCAGACGTCGCCCACATTTCATAGAATTAACTTTTTAAAAAATTAAAAATTATATATATATTTTTTTTTTAAAAAAAATGGGGGCTGTTCGAGGCTGGCCCTTGCAAGAACTGGCTGGAATTGGAAATGGAGGTCCCGTCTCACAAGCTCCCGGAAAGCGAGAAATATTCGACTAAATAGGCTTCACGGGAGCATAAGCGAAGCTTGGATGAAGAGGGTTGATGCCTGTGTCCACAAAACCAATCACAATCCCTTCGCCTGCATTTTTGTCTCCTCCTTCCTCTGTCCAGTTCTGGTAAGCCTAGGAATTGAGGAGTTCCTGTTGTCATCAATTTCGCCCCCCTATCTCTTTCTGGCCTGAAATTATCATGTCCGGGAACTTTTTCAAGAACCCTTTTTCTGTTTCTTGTGGGGAAGATATATATAAAGCAAATTTAAACAAGCGGGGGAGGACCTGGGAAGGGGTAGTGTGGACAGCAAAGCCATTAACGATGTGTTTGAAGCTATGAAGCCTGTTGTAGCTTCCAGTCTCCAGAGTTCTATGCAGAAATTGCTCAAGAGAATCCTCCAACTGCTCTGCCCTTCGGCTCCTTGGTGTGGCTCACCACCCGCATACTGGCCAGATGGGGCCAAGGGATGGCTACATCCACCCCCAATTTTTTTTTTCCTTTTTTTTAAAAAAAATATATATATAATTTTTTAATCTTTTTATTTTTTTAAAAAAATTAATTATATGACGTGAAGCGACATCTTATTGGAGTTGACATAACATTCCGTTAAGTTTTAGATGGAGCTTTAACGGAGGTACCATCTTCGTCTTTATGAAAATCACAGGTACCTTCGTAATAAAAATGAAACCCTAAGGAAAAAAAATAAAGTCTTAAAACCCTAGGGAGCAAAAGAGTTTAACCCTAAAATTTATTCATTTGCTTTCTTCGATGCACTTGTAATATGATGTGCATATCTAAATGTTCACCATAACATTGCAGTGTTACTGATTTTGCAGTAGTCACACATACATACTGCTCTATTCACAAGCCAAAATCAATGTGATTGAAGGTTGAAAAATGTGTCCAGAATATGTCATTGAATTAGGTTTCCATCTTTGTATAAAAAATCTATAATAGAGAAGCCACTACTTGAAAAACTTCAGCTATGTTGGGATTGTCAATTTTATTGGCTGCTTGATTGGCACTGCCAAGCAACTCAGCAGACTACAGTCAAGCCATCTGGCTTCTACATTGTTGTTAAAGGACATAAGCTTTTTCACAATCATATGCCATCTTAGGGGTGGGCAAATTAACCGTTACCGATTAACCGACCGATTACCGATATTAACCGAACCGATATAACCGTTACCGTTAGTTATCGGTCGGTAATCGGTTAAAAAATTTATACCGGTAATCTTATCGGTCGGTTAAAATTTTATTATCGGTTAACCGATATGACCGATAAGTATTTTTAATTTTTAATTTTTTTTAATTTTATACTTTTTACTCTTTTGATTTTTATTTTATAATATAAAAAAGATGTAGTTGATCAATATAAAAAAAGATTCAATAAGCTAGTTTAGCCATATATATATTTAGGCTCCCAAAAGGGCCAAAACAACTAATTTTTAATAAGTTATTTTAGGCTTTAACCCAACAAAAAGTATTTGAGTTCTCAAAATAACTAATTTTTGGCTCAATTAACAACTAGTAAAAAGCTCAATAAAAAGTTAACAAAAACCGGTTTAACCGGCCGATTTAACCGATTACCGATATGACCGATTAACCGATTAACCGGTAGCTTATCGGTCGGTAATCGATCAAGAATCGGTTAACCGATAGCTTATCAGTCAATAACCGATAACTTTATTAATCGGACCGATATGACCGATACCCAGCCCTATGCCATCTCTATACCCTTAAAAGCTGGGGAGAATAGATGAATCGTACTTGAAAAAAGTAAAACAGATCATCTTTATCAATCTGAGAGGATTATATTTCACTAGCATTTCTTCACAGTTGTGACCCTAGGCTTAAAAATAATTATTCGTATATAATGAATTCAGGCCAGAAAACAACCTCAATATTCAAGCTATCAAAAAAGAAAGGAAAAGAAGAATAAAAACACTTATTTGATTTTCTAAATATTTAAAAAGACAAAAAAAAAAAAATCAAAGTACATACCTACGAAAGCATCAACCCATCTCTTGCTACTTATCTTCCTAAAATCATATGCTAGATTGTTGCACCTTCCCATATAAACATCTGATTGAGGTCCCAAACTTTTCAAACTTTGAATCTCAACCAATTTGTTGCAATTATTAAGTTCGAAAGAACCTGTAGAACTCTGGTCAATCAAAATTAAGATTCTTTCTAATGATGTGCAGCCATTTGCTCTCAAAACTGGTACACTTGTGTGCAGTGAGATTGATTAAAGAGTAGTACACTCATGCAAAGACAAATCCCGTAACCCAGGAAGGCGGCTGATAAGCCTAGGTAGGTTACAAAAATTGTATCTTGATAAATCAAATACATTGAGTGAAGGTAAACATCCAAATTCAATGGAAAACTCATCTTCAGACAAATTGCACCCACCTAGTACTAGCTGTCTCAGTTTTGTCAAAGAACATAATTCAATAATGGAAGGTAACAAACTTATGATGTT
Source organism: Carpinus fangiana (assembly GCA_006937295.1). Lineage (NCBI taxonomy): Eukaryota > Viridiplantae > Streptophyta > Magnoliopsida > Fagales > Betulaceae > Carpinus > Carpinus fangiana. Next base: position 21,580,347 of record CM017321.1, read on the forward strand.
GGAGCTTTTGAGTGAGGATGGTTGTTGCTTACTACCGATTCTGCTTGTGTGCAAGCATTTTAAAGCCTTCAAATTCTCCAATTTCTCTGGTAACTTGTCAAGTTCTAAGCGGTCTTGAAATTCTCCAAGCATCTAGCTTTAGTCTTAAGAAAGCATGCCCTAAAATAGATCAAGAGACATCTTGAGATTGTTTTGTCTCCATTTAGGAAGCTCGTAGAAAGTTCTTTTCTTCATTTCAAATTTGTCTTGAAACTCTTCATTGAATAAATATGCCTACAGCAGCCACCAGAAAATGCAAATCATTTTAGTTAACAGATATATGGTAGTAATGAAGGGAGAACTGATGTGATCAAATTAAATAATAACCATATGAAATTTATGTTGAATGCTATGTCAACTAATAATAATAAGCTGAAATAACCCCAAGGGGTTGGCCCAAGTGGTGGAGGCCTTGGCTTAAGGTTTGCTCCATTCGAGGTCCAAGATTCAAGATTCAACACCTTATGAGTGCAAACAATCTCTTGGGGCCACATCTTCTGGTGAAAAGCCAGTGATTTAACCAATTCTATGTAGAGAAACTTCCGAGGGTACGGTGCACAGGACCGGGGTTTACTTTGTAGAGTTGGGTCCGAAGGGCCCTGCCTTAGAGAGGTTTCCGATCCCGATATAAAAAATAAAATAAATAAATAAGCTGAAATTTCATAAGGCTAAAAGGTTCCTGGCACTGGTGAAGGAGAAAGAGGAAAGTATTGGCAATGATGGAGTTTGACTATCATGGCAACGAAAACTAGTTTATCCAAAAGTTTTGAGTTAAATTGGATAACGGAACCCAAAATTTACAGTAGAATGGTCCTTAAATCATCCAATTGAATCAAATTTGGACAAGCCAATCCTCAACACTGCATCCTTTAACAATAGTTATGCCGCCATTTATTTAAAAGTAAATTGAGTGCAGAAAACTATAATTCACTGGTTTTTGTATTACTCAATGAACAAATTTAAGAATTCTCCATTACCAGCACCACCAAGAGGAGAAGATCCTGGGAAGAGCTTTCTGACAATTAGAGTTGGTCCAGAAAACAGGTGATTGCTTGGACACATCAAATTTGAGCATGAAACACTTGATGAAGGAGACACGCTTGTTCCCTGTCCATTGGAACACACAGTCTTGCTTTTCAAACCACCAACTAGTGTAGTCTCCCTGCAGTATGCCTTCCTTTGAGATCAATCAAAAAGATCAAATTTCTAAGCTATAAAATTAAGTCCTAGAAAACCAAATTTCTCAATGACATTAACGTGCTTATTCAGTTACATATTCGAAGAATTCCTGCAAGTGTACCATCTGCTTGAGGCAGAGGCAAGCTTGACTGCTTTCTGTGTGACAGTACGAGTACTTCTGCCCCACCGTTGAAGGTGATATTGCCCTTCTTCATCATTCAAAGGTAAAAATTAACCCAGTTGGTGAAATAGAGAAAGCAAAATTAAAGCAAATTAAATAGAGAAAGCAAATAAGAGAGCAAGATCATAGATGAAGGTCTCAAGGGCCTTTTTTATTACCAACCTTTTCCCAGAAATCAGACAACCAACAAGCAATAATAAAATTTAAGCACTAAGTAAAATAAACAGACCCAGATTCAAATTTCACACGCTTATCATTATCTCACAGAGTTCCGATCAATACATCCAACAAGAAACAATTAATCACCTTCATAAAAACACCAAGACGTATAAAATTATCTTTTTAATTTTCCGAAACCAAAGGAAGTGAAAAACAAAACTAAACAAAGGCAGAGTATGGGATTGAAATAAAAACATGCACGAATTCGAGTGTCAATTGCATGATTTGTCCTCTTAGAGTTCAATACCCTTAGAGAGAAAGAGAGAGAGAGAGACGTTGAATGGAATTTGTGCTCACTCTGCGTTTTGTTGGACGAGTTTAGGGGGATGACACGGCGTCGTTTGCAGGAAATGTAGGATCATCCAATATAACCAATAGCATTGCATGACATGTGGGCCTGGGTCACACTAAACCCGAAATTGCAACCTACGGTCAGAAACCGTTACAATCTAAACTTAACAAAAGCTACACCGCATCACCACCGTCAACTCTCTCTCTCTCTCTCTCTGTCATTTCTCGTTCCTCACACTACAACTTCTCGTCTCGTAAGCNAGATGGAAGCGGTATTACCGTTTAGGGTCGCCGGAGAATCTTGCTGCGGTTTGGGTCTGCGGAGAACAGGATACCTTGGGTCGTCGGAGAACTCTCGCTGGTTAAATAAAATAAACAAAATAAACCCAGGAAAAAAAAAAAAACAGAGATGGACGCGGTATTACCGTTTGGGGTCGCCGGAGAATCTTGCAGCTGTTTGGGTCTGCGGGGAACAGGACACCTTGGGTCGCCGGAGAACTGTCGCTGGTTTGGGTCTGCTTTTCGTCCTGGCTGGGTCGCCGGAGAACTATCGCTGGAGTGAGAGAGAGCGAGACGCGACGGAGGGGGAGAGAGAGAGGCGCGACGGAGGGTGAGAGGGCGACGGAGAGGGACAGGCGCGGGATGGACGAAGGATCGCCGGGTCTGAGAGACAAACGCGAGAGCGGGAAGGAAAAAAATGAGCGGGATGGGGGAAAATGGGGGGAAATGAAACCAGGGTGTTTTTTGTCGTCCATCGAGAAATTCAATTTTTTTTTTATTTTTTTTTTTTGGGGTGACGTGGAAGGCACCACGTCAGCGCGGGATGGACGCTGGATGGACGTGGGACGGACGCTTAGAATTACACCTCACTCTGCGTTTTGTTGGACGAGTTTAGGGGGATGACACGGCGTCGTTTGCAGGAAATGTAGGATCATCCAATATAACCAATAGCATTGCATGACATGTGGGCCTGGGTCACACTAAACCCGAAATTGCAACCTACGGTCAGAAACCGTTACAATCTAAACTTAACAAAAGCTACACCGCATCACCACCGTCAACTCTCTCTCTCTCTCTCTCTGTCATTTCTCGTTCCTCACACTACAACTTCTCGTCTCGTAAGCTGCAGTTTGATCTCTGCACCTCGAAAATCTAACCCTACCCTGAAATTACCAAAAAGGGCTACACTCTTGGCGCGTTTGGGCTTCTAGGTCAATGGGCAGAGATTGAGTTTGAGGAAGGTTGGTGGTGGGGGTAGCTAAGCGAGTCAGGCTTCGAGTTTGCATTCGGTGCTGTGAATTTGTTGTTTCTGATAAGTTCTGTGAAGCTATGGAGTCTTATAAGAGGTGGATCAGGGGGAACAAGGACTATGTGCACTCGTTGGAGTCTATGGCCAATGTGAGCACCTCTCAATTTCTTGTAGTTTCATTCTTTTTGTTTGGTTAATTTGTTAGATAACAATTAATGGACGAGTTCTATGTTTTTCATTGGTATTGGATTGTTTGTTGTGTTTGGTTATCTGGGTTATCCTTATGTTTCTCTGTGATTTCCATGGTAGCTCGAAAATTGAGAAATTTTGAGAAGAAAGTAATATTTTTTAAAAACTGTTTTTGGATAACAAAATGATACTACGTCGTCTGGGTCAATGGAAAAAACTATCTTTTAGCGTGGAAGAAAGTAGTTTGCGTGTAGTTGTAAAGTTATGGGTTTGTGGAAACGATATTCTAGGAGGTGTAGAGCTTCATTTTCTGCATTTGTTTATGTGATTGATCTGCTGAGGCTAAGCACAAGGTCTGAAAAAGGGTCCTTAAGTTGTCTGAATTGAAGCCATAGATCTGGAAGCGAAGGCACCCAATATAATATTGGACAAAGAGGGAATTGAGTCAGTCCTCATTGCTATTGCGCTACTAAACCTTGAGCCTCAATTTGTGTCAGCTCAGGGGTTGAGCAAGAAAGCTAGGGCAGTGGGAAGATCATTGTTCACTGTCAGAAGAGAAAGAATCTTCTACACATGGATAGGTGTTTAATCCTGTGCTACAGCAATGGTTTCAGAATGTACCAAGTCACTACCAACTGGATGAATTTATAAGAAATCTGAGGAATTTAGTTATGGTGATTCTACCAGCCTTAAGCTCCCAAAACCAAGAAGCAAAAGATTCATAAGTAACTTGATTTAGTATGTTTGAAGGGGTACTCATAGCCTGTAAAGGAGGATGGGTGTGCCCACGGGATAAGGAAAAGAGGTAACCAAAAAAGGGAGAAACAAAAAACAGTTGTTATAGCCTAAAAAAGTTACGGTGGCCGGCCACATTAAAGGAAGTGTTGAGAAGCAGAGAGCTGATTCAGGAACAGAGACTAGTAATACAGGGGCGATGGAACATGATAAAATGAATGAGGTTTAGCCAGAATATCTTGTTGAGGATTATTTAAGTATGTTAGAATCGGCTATAGCAGATATCTGTAAGTGGATTAAATGCAAGAGAGTGCAGAAGAGTAACAAAGGGGAAAACAAGATGACTTGAGGGGCCTGTTGAATATGGAGGGTGTACAAGTTAGAGTTTTATGATATTCAACAATATTCTGAGAAAGCTGTTTTGACTCTGGAGGGTAGTCTATGTGGGCTTGTTGGGGATCTGGAGTTGATTAATTATGTAACATGTTAGTTTTGTTGCTGATTGTGTTTTCAATGTTTATTTGCACTTTTTGCTTATGTTCACTTATTTCAACTCATCATTTACCTTAAAACTTGTTAAAATGTTAATTAAATGATTTAATTTATCATTTTCTATCAATTTAAACTTTTAGGACAACTAGTAATATAACATGGTATTAAAGTAGAGGTTATGAATTCGAATCCTGATTCCATAGATTACTCCCCATTTTAGTTAGATATTCCACATGTTTGAGGTAGAATTTGAATCCTCCCATAAAAGAAACTGTTAAATTATTAAGTTCTGCATTTTCTATCAGTTTAAGTTTTTAAGACAATTGATAATTTAACAAAAATTAAACAACAGAGTCATGCAGGTTCCTTTGAGACTCCAGCTAATAAGCCATTTAAACTGTGTGTAAACTCATTGCACCATCTGAGATATATACCAATCGACCTATATCTGCCAAATTATTGATTCTTTTGATGTGTTCTGGAATTCTCTTGTCATCCATGGTTGCTAATGAATGTAGAAACTATATAAATGTATAGAGGTCTTGCTCTGTATTTAGTTTCTGGAGTATTGTTGTTTTATATGGGTGTTGAAAATGTTGTGCAGGGATTGACATGGCTTCTTCCTGAACGATTTTCTGATTCAGAGATAGGACCAGAAGCAGGTTTTGTGAAATTTTGGTAACCTTTGGCTTCTTGTTACAGTAGAAATTGATAGGGATTTTTTTCCCTCCCTTTGAAGTTATTAGGGAAAAGTTCATGTATCCCTTCAAACTATCACCCAATTAACAATTTTCCCCCTCTCCACCTCCCCCCCCTATAAATTCGGGGGGGGGAGGGGGGTGGGGGAACTAACAAAAAAGCGAGGGGGTGGTTTGGCCACCCCTTTTTGGCCAAATGGAGGTAACTGAACCACTCCCAAGGCCATGGTGGTAGCCAAACCACCCTCCCAATTCCTAAGGGGTGGTTTGGTAACCCCCTTTTTTTTGTTTGTGTGGCCATTTTGGGGTGGCCAAACCACTCACAAATAGTCATGGAGGTGGTTCGGCCACCCTCAGATATGGTTGAAAGGGGTGGCCAAGCTACCCTTGGCCATTTGGGATGTGGCCCCTTATTTGATCGAGGGGTGGCTTGGCAATCCACTGGTTTTTTTTTTTCCCTTTTTTTAGGGGAAACTTCACTTAATCCCCCTGAACTTTGGCTACTTTTGCAAATACTCCCCCAACGTTCAAAATCTCTCACTTAAGTATATCAAAGTTTGGTTTTCTTTCACTTTACCCCTTCCGTACAGAAAAATGCCAATTTTACCCCTAACTCTAAAACTACATCATTTTGGATTCCAAAACTACAACACCCACCTAGCCCAAAAAGACGTCGTTTTGGCCATAATTTTTTTTTTTTTTTTTTTTTTTAAAGATGAAAATTTATAAAAATAAAAAAAGCATGAAAATCGGGGGTGGCTGGAGCTACCCCCTTGGCCAAAATGGGGTGGTCCGGCCACACCATTTTTGGCCAAGGGGTGGCTGGAGCCACCNCCCCCTTGGGCATGGGGGTGGTTGAACCACCCCCAGACCGGCCGTGGGGGGGCTCCAACCACCCCCGATTTTCATCCTTTTTTATCTTAAAAAAAAAAAAAAATTAATGGCCAAAACAACGTCGTTTTGGGCTGGGTGGTGTTGTAGTTTTAGAATCAGTCAAGGGTAAAATTGGCATTTTTTGTAAGGAATGGGCAAAGTGAGAGAAAACAAAAGTTTGATACACCTAAGTGAGAGATTTTGAACATTGGGGGGGTATTTGAAAAAGTAGCCAAAGTTTAAGGGGGTTAAGTGAAGTTTCTCTCTTTTTTTAATAAGGGTATTTTCATCATTAGGGGGATGTTAATAATTTTTTGATAGTTTGGGGGATATTGTCTTAATTGAAAGTTTGGGATGACAATATCAATTGGGTCGTAGTTTGAAGGGAAGGGGTATGAGGACATTTCTCAAGTTATTACTAGTTTGGTTGCTTAGAAGGAATTGAGACAAAAGTAAAAGTTTGGCATTTTGTGGTTTACATCTTTTTGGAAAAGAGAATTTAATTTGGCCAACATTTCATCTGTATCTGTTTCTTCGGTCTGCATGTAATGCAAAATCATAGAATTAAATTAAATTTCTTTTGTTTTGCTTTCCAATTTGACCTGTGATTGGTTTGCCTGTTCAATTTATATTTATTTTTCTATTTTTATTTTAATTTTTAATCTGTGTGCAATGACCAATTGGTGATATTCTGCAGTAACTACTATATTGGGCATAATCACAGCTATCAATGAACATATTATTGATACAGCCCCTACTCCGATGCAAACAGGCTCTGTGGAGCCTTATTCATTTCCTTATTCATTATGCATATCTGCGCTGAAAGACTTGGAAACATTAACTGAAGTTGTAGCGCAACATTACTATGGCGATGATAAGAGATGGAATTTCATTGCTGTTACAGAGGCTACCAAGTAAGCAGTGCTTCTTGTTATCATTTCCAGTTTGGTGTTTATCGTATGTTGGAGTTTTGCCTTATTATTGATTACTCTATGTATCTCAGGGTGCTGGTTAGGTTAGCTTTGTTCCGGAACAGTGGATATAAGATGCTTCTGCATGGAGGGGAGACACCAAATGACGAAAAGCAATCAGATGCTTCAACTTCTCAATATAATGGTTTTGCAAACTCTGGAGGGAATCATGGGCCTAGTTCCTTGAGGAACAATTATGCACCGACCCAATGGAATCTAGAAGGAAGAGCACTATCTGCATTAAGTAGTTTTGGAGAAAATGCTAGGATGGTTTCAGACCCAGTATGGTTGCGCGGAGTTCAACGTCATCATGCTATTATGGAGCCTCCAAGTAACTATTCATATAAAATTTAAGTCATTGGTTAGGATCATATGTTAATTCATTAAATATTCTACAAAAATATACTATTCTGTTATTACAGAACCAGCAGTAGAGAGGCCAACCATTTCCACCATATTGTCCGAAAAGGGTCTTCATGGGGCTTTATATCTAGCTGGGGAAGTGCTATTTATCACCAGACCGCTTATATATGTTTTATTTATCCGAAAGTATGGGAGTCGGTCATGGATTCCTTGGTTTCTATCTCTTGCCGTGGACTTCGTTGGTATGGGCATTCTTTCAAATGTAACAAAGTCAGGAGGTCAAGATAAAGAGCAACGGCAATGGTTTCATCTTTCCGTTCCCGAAAAAGATGAGGTTTGGGTCTCTCTGAATCTTACCATGTACAGTTGAAATTTTTGATGCATCCTGCTCATCAGGCTTCTGCATTAATTGAGCCTGGCAATATACACTCTTTGGAAACAACTTTTAGTGGCATTATTTAGTTTGTCCATGCTGTAGTGTTTCTGATATTATGGAGTTGATAATAGATTAAAAGAAGAAAGCTGTTGTGGGCACTTTACCTTATGAGGGATCCTTTCTTTAGCAAGTATACCAGGTACTGATCTATTTCAGTATTTCATTCTTAGTCTATGTAGTTTATATGTTTAATAATTTTTCATAGGAGAAATAATAAGGAACATAATATATCTATGGTTGCAATATTTCAGGCAAAGACTTGAAAGCACCAAGAACGTATTGGAAGCTGTACCTGTTGTTGGATTTCTTACTGGTGTGTTTGATTTTGTTTTTCAACTCCAGATGTTTTGCTACTTTGTGAAGCTTTCTAGATTAAATAATATGCTTACATTTTGCCTCTTTTTTGTTGTGTTTCTCTTCACGTGCAGAGAAAATAGTTGAGCTTATGATTGGAGCACAGACACGGTATACTTACATGTCAGGATCATAAGATGGAAGCTGCAAAAAGTTTTACAGTTCTACATATTTAGGATGTATCGACCCAAAAGAGAGAGAGAGAGAGAGAGAAAAAAAAAAGAATAATTTTTGGAAGAAGTAATCCTCCAATCTGTATTAATAAGACAGCAGCAGGGTGAGCTTTTGGTTGTCTCACTCTTGCTTTGGTTCACGATTTTGTCTCTTATGAATCTGTAAATTTGCATTGATTCTGACAGTTTCTTGTTAGTGAAATGTGAGTTCCTTATCATTTTATTTTCCTTGAACTCCATGATAGCTCAAAACGGTTGAGAATTGTGCATCATAAAATAGAGGATATTAGTTTGAATTTTCTCTTTTCCTCTCATTAGAGATTGCTTTTTAAAAAAATAGGCTTGTCTCACATCGGCAAGCAGCAGGAGATGAATGAGTTCATAAGTATCATAAAGTTTTCGTTGTCATTTTTTTTTTGTTTTTCCTTCTCAATAATTACTATTTGTTTTCCAATTTTAATCAAAATAATAATCTGAAAAAAAAAATTAATATTTACTAACATTCTACTTGATTTATTATATTGAAGGTATTGGTGGGGTTTCCTGTCTAATACTGTAGACGAACTTTTAATCCTACAGTTCTCTTAAGATGTAGTTCAATTAATTAGGATTACTCATAATTCTACAATAAGAAAATGGTTAATTTTCAATTTAAAATCTGATCCAATAACATAAGAAAATGCTAGGGGTTTTCCTCCTAATGTTCTTTTAGCGTTCTTCCAGTCTTATGTAGAACACGATTTAAGAAAAAATAAAATTGTAGTAGCATCTACTACCAGTTTTTTTAGGCATTAGCACTAAATTTAGGATGATCAAATCTATTTTGGGTGATACAATTTCTAAATGGTTAACCTTCCACCTTTAAATTTTAGTTCTGAATCCAAAAACAAGTTTTAAAGCATTAGAATCTAAAAATTAACTCATAAAAATTAATCTGTTGGCAAAAAAAAGTATTACAATTTTATTTTTTTCTTAAATCATGTTCTACGTAAGACTAGGATAACGCTAGAAGAACACTAGAGAGAAAACTCTTAGCAAACCCCAATAACTTAGCTGATAGACCCACCAGAGTTTTAAAAAGTTAAATCCACGTGTCAAATGACTATTAGTGAGAGGTGGTAGACAAAAAGCCTTGCGTTGCATATTGTATTTGTGGGAGATGTAAAAACATGTTGGTGGGGTCCGAAGCAGCACAGACAAAACATATATGATATGTGGAGTCCCCATCCACAGAAACTAACGCAAGTGGGTCTTGGTCCCACAAACCCATCGACCATCGTGGCCTAATGGTGGGTTCCATCCTACCACTTCGCCTGGTCCAGGACCACACCACAAGTGCATCCATGGGCCCACCGCCGGAGAATCTGGCCCTATATGGGGGGCCCACCGGAGAAGCCTTGAACCCTTCAACCGTCAGATCGACAGATGGGCTCAGAGGCTTAGGCCCCTCCCCTCCCCTCCCCTCCCCCCAGTTATTGTTGCCGTACGCAACCAAGCGGAGTCCCCAAGAGCCAAGATGGGTATTTCATATTTGTTGTTGTGGTGGGTCTCAACTCTCAATGTCTCTTCCACCGGCGCATGTTAGCATCCGTACGTTGTAAGTTAGCATTGAGCTGTAATACATAAAAATAACTCCAACAAAAATCAATAAATAAATAAAGACAAAACTGAAACATGTTTTGGCTGTGGTCCTGTACTTCTTTTTTTCTTTCTTTTTTTTTTTTTTTTCCTTTTGACGAGAGAGGTTTTGGACATGTCATTTATCATTTATATCAGTCAAACTAACGGACTACAATATAAGTAGATTTGGCCACCCTTTTTCTGCTATTAGAAATAGCTGAACCACCCCAAGAATCTTCCCACTAGATGGACCGTAGGAAATGGCTGGAACCACCCCCATGGTAATCTGTTAATTTGACTAACGAAATGGTAACAGAAGTATTAAATTGGTATTTACTCATAAGGCATATATCATTTATAAGAGCATCTCTAGCCGTGTAGCTAAAAAGAAGATATTAGCTATATTTAGCTAATTTTGCCTACTTTTTTTTTTTTTTTTTTTTGCCCCAACAGAATAGTTTCATATTAGCTGTTATACTTTAATTGTTACAGTAAATAGCTATTTGTAGCTATTCACGGTAGCTTACTAAATTGAATATAATATTATTTTCAATATTGTTTTTTATTTGTTTTGGGTATTTGATCTACTCATTTTTTCTCAAACCATTTTCTTTTTTCTTTGCATTTATTTGTTTTCTTCCTTTTCCTGAACAAGTTTCTCATCAGCATATCCCTGAATTTTTTGAGTTCATTCAAAGGCATTTGAGCATTAGAGACCATCAAATTTATTCTCAACTGCAATATGACCTGATGAAACACGTGTGAGAATTGCATAGCCAATCTTAAGAATTATTAGTTATATTACATATATCTATTTTTGTTATTAATTTTAAGAATTAGTACCTGCATATGAGATTAATGTTGCTCATATATGTTTATTTTTGTTTTTATTAATGATTTCTATATATGTAATTGTTTTTTTTCCTTTAATTAAGTGTTTGGCAATAATATAATAAAAAAATAATGATAAATAATATTTTAAAGTAAATAGCTAATAGAATAGAGAATCTGTTAGAATTAACATTAAAAAATAAGTAGCTAAAATAAAAAATTGTACTTTTTAAATAGGTAGAATATTTCTTACTATTAGAGATGCTCTAATACGAATTAAAACCTATTTGAAAAAAAAAATGTAAAAACCTAGGTACTAAAAACGTAATTAATTTATTTATTTATTTATTACAGGACAGATTTGTAATTATGAAAATTAAAAATTCAAAGACTTTTGAAACAATTTTCCATAGAAGGAAACTTATTTTCCAAAAGAATCCATACATGTTGGTACAATTATACAATAAAGTCAACTTAATAAATCAGATTTATGCACTGATTAGAATCTTCTGTACGTCGCATAAAGTGGGAACAAGCATGAGGGAAAGGTGTTTGGGGCCACATCAAGGTAGGACATAAATGTAATGGCCCACTTCAATTAGTAATAGTGATTAAGGAGAGAATTAATTTTGAATTTTATAGTAAATAGTAGAATTAATTCTACAATGTCATAATTTTGCTTAGAAATAGGAAGATTTTGATTAGTAATAAAATTAATTCAAAGCTTTCTGGAATAATAAGTGCAGAAATCTAAACAAATGAACCCAGAAAAATTTTTAAACTGATATGACAAAAGTTTTTAAATTAAAAAAGATAAATGTTAAAGTCACAGCATAGACCCAACAAAGATCAAACTTCTTTCCTACATGTTATTTAAAAAATAAAAATAAAAATTAAAGTTTGGTGTTTTGAATTCAATTTTGTTCTTTTTATTTATTTATTTTTTAAATGACACATAAGAGAGAAGTTGAGTCTTTGTTGAGTATATGTTGTGACTGTATCATATCTCATTAAAAAAATATATAATTCTCTCTTCCTTGTCTACCACTCACGATCTATCACGTCAGTTTATAAGTATTTTTGAATTTATTTATTTGACTTTCTAGCACTTATCTTTTGCAATTAGAGACGACTTGTAGAATGAATCTATGGTCCAAAGAAAAGAAACCTCAAACTTAAAGGATTTTGGAAGATTCTTTGTTATAGTTCCCACCCAATTGGACAATGATGAGAATCTACTACCAAAGGAAGATTGGAAATTGCAGCGTTAGCAAAACCATAACCCTAGTTTTAGACTTAATAAAATAAGAAAATCAGTTTTAGAGCAAAAGCTGTGTAATTATCTTTCCCGATTCGCAAACCCAGCTCAGTGATGACACCATGCAAAGAAAAGCAGAATTTAGTATCTGGCAGGCTCATTGGACTCCTCACCACCGTTGACCCAAACCCGACATAGGGATCGTGCGAAGAGGGAGCGTCCACGTTGCCACTCCGAGTGGGTCCACCTAATTGTACGATGAGCGGATGACCGTAGATTAGCCCCGTCGACACACTAGGCCAAATATTATCCATCTATATATAGTGGGTTCGGTTCTCTCTAACTACTTGGTACAGAATACCTTCGGCTCTTTTCTCTCTCCTTCCCTTCCTTCCTCCACTAGAACAGAGAAACAGATACCCAGCCACAAATCTGAGGAAACATTCGATTTTAGTGGAAATTTGCGTGTAATTCTTTCTGTGTTGTGTTTGTTTCTACTGGGTTTGGGTTTCAGTAGTTCTCTCCGAAGAGAAAAGATGGCTGCGATCCAAAAACGAGAGCTCGAAGGAGATGAAGCCAGAAGATGTCTTGATCTCAGAATCAAGGGTGGGCAAGAAGCAGAACTGAGCAGCAGCCACGGCAAAGAGGGAGCTTCCATAACCACCGAATCGTTACCGTCCCCGTCCCCGCCGGTGGAAGCGGCGGCGAATTTTGCGCCCAAAGAAGAGCCGGACACGGAGGAAATGTCACGTGCCATGGTGACGATGCACGTGCCTGCAGGGATTCAGATGCAGATGGACAGAAAGGCGGTTGCGCTGCCGAAGAGGTCCTCGACGAAGGACCGTCACACAAAAGTGGAGGGTCGCGGGCGGAGGATCCGAATGCCCGCCACCTGCGCAGCCCGGATCTTCCAGCTGACCCGGGAACTGGGCCACAAGTCCGACGGGGAGACTATCCGGTGGCTCCTCGAGCACGCCGAGCCAGCCATCATCGCCGCCACCGGAACCGGAACCGTCCCCGCCATCGCCATGTCCGTCAATGGGACCCTGAAAATTCCCACCACGTCCGCTCCCGACAGCGACCCACCCGTTAAGAAGAAACGCAAACGACCCGCCAACAGCGAGTACATAGACATAAACGACGGCGTTTCGGTCTCTGCGGGGCTCGCCCCAATAACGACTGCCGCCACCACCACGACGCAACAAGAAGAAGCACAGGCAGTAGTACCTCAAGGGCTGGTACCTGTGTGGGCTATACCCTCAAACGCCGTCGTTCCCGGCACGTTCATCATGGTCCCGCAGACGATGGCCTCCATTGCCGGACCTTCGACCCCACCTCACATATTCACATTCCCAGCTTCCACCACGCCTCTGATAAACATTTCAGCGAGGCCCATATCGTCGTTCGTGTCGTCCATGGCGAACATAGCGACACCTGTTGAAATCCAACCCAGCTGCTCCGCGGCTTCCACATCTTCAAGCGCCGCTGCTACCATTACAACTAGTACTAGTGCTGCGACAACCACTCAGATGCTGAGGGACTTTTCGCTGGAGATTTACGACAAGCAGGAGCTCCAGTTAATGTCTCGGTCTTCGAAGCACTGAAAACAGAAGCAAGCGATTTCTTTGTGTTTCTGGATTGTTTTCCGGGGGCGTTCATGGAGTCGCACGTGCGCGCGTGTGGGGTGGGGTCAAAGAAAGAAAGAAAGAAAGACTCGGCAAAAGCAAAGAGAAAAAGAGGTGCTGCTCCGAGGACCGTGAGATGGGGCCACCTCATATATTTTAGTCATGTGATGGTGGGCGCGGGCCCCAAGGCCACCTTTCCCAATGCGGGCTTCGGTCCCTACCGCTGGGTTTGCTGGGTCGATGGAGATGGAGATGGCCACGTGTCCGTGGAACATAGAGCTACTTTTGTTGTTATTTTTCCACTGGATCACGTGGGGTCTTTTATGGCGGTGGGGGGTCCAACTGATTGGCCTGCGACTGCGAGAGAGAAAGAGAAGAGAAGGAATCAAATGCGCCTGGTGCCTGATGTTAAGGGTTAAGGGTTAAGACTTAAGATGGTTTAGATTGAGAAACGAGTAAAATTAATCCGGAGGCTCTGTGATACTTTATATATATATATTAACTCCATTTGTTGCCTAAACATGCTTCGAAATATTGTCACGCTTTGATGTTATATGCTTAATTATTAATTAATGTGATATTTAGCGAATTAATATGATGAGTTTGAGGATTAGGCTTGCGAGTTGCACGTGGTTGAATGTGAATCTGTATGAACAATTCGTAATCGTAGTAGACTAGTAGCTAATGCTAATGCTAATCCACCACGATTAGCATAAGCTAGAACAATTTGGCAGCATATGTGAATCTGTTGATTGTTTCCTAGCTAGGATAACTCAAACTTCTATGGCTAAATAAAAATAAATATAAAATAAAACTCTTTAGAATATGATGGGAGAGTGTGGCGGCCTTGGGAGTTCAGCCATCCCGATGGTAACCCCCATTTTTTATTTTTGGTACTGTGTAGGCCTTTTAGGGTGGTTGAACCACCTCATTAGAGTGAGTGGCCACCCCAAACTGGTCATATAGTGGTGGCCGAGCCACCCCATGGGATGGTTTTGGCCACCCCTATACAGCAAAATTGTCAAAAAAAAAAAAAAAAATTGAGGATTACCCGAACAACCCCAAAAGGCAATAAGGGTAGTTCTGCCATTTTTAAATTGGCCGGCCAAAACCACTCCAGGCCAAACGGGGTGACTCGGCCAACCCTATTAGCCAACAATGGGGGTGGCTAGCAACCCCCATTGGGCACAAAAGTTGCCCCTCAAATTTATTTATTTATTTTAGTTAATTATATTTTTTATTCATTAAAAAAAGGAAAACAAAAAAACAAAACAAAATTAATCCATATACCTTATCTAATTTTTCAATTAACTCAAGTAAACCATATAGACTAATTCTTGACAATATGTTAGTTTCATTGACGGAATGTTGACTGAGGTACTAATCTTGTCTTTATCAAATAACAAATGTACTATATGTGATGCAAATTAAAACCTAAATAGGAAAAAATGAAATTGTTAAAAGCCAAATACTAATAAAGTATTTAACCCTAAAAGAAAGTGGAAACCACATAAATTTCAATTTTGGACAGTCTATCAGCTAGTAAAGTTTAAGGACTTTAATTAAGAAAGAGAAAGGAGAGAGCTGTCCAAAAAATAAAATTATGGATAAAACACACTTTTCTTAATTTTTTTCAAAATTTTAGATTAAAGAATTTTTCTTAGCAAGGTTAATTGATAAATTATAGGATTTTAGATGAAAGAACACTTTTTTCATATGATAACATCTTGGTATTTAGAGAACTTTAGATAGTGCATCTCCTTAGCAAAATAGAGAGGTAAGCAGATACAACTAAACTCTTTTTATTTTTTATTTTTTATGCTTTATGCTATACAAGTTAAATTGTGTTTCTTTTGACACTAAATGAATTGTTTCTTTATTGAGAAGTTATTTTGAAAACAAAAGTTTCAATTTATAATGTCTTAGTTATCTTCCAAAGTTTTAAACTAGTGCAACTGCTTTCCTAAATGACAACTTTAAGTTAGGGGTGACGATTCCTATTGTATGTCACGTTTGGATTGTATCAAAATATCTATACAATATTATATATATATCAACTATAATTTGACACATTTGATTAAATAGTCAAATGGGTCAAACCCTCAACCTCAATTTGTTAATTTTGTGTGGGGTTTGTGTTACGTTTGCAAGTTGTATCAAAAATAGCTAGCCTTTATGTCATATGTCAAGTTCAAGTCGTATCAAGATATGGATATAAGGCTATATAACAATCATAATCTGACTAATTTAATTAATCAGATTAGTATAACTCCCTAATATTTAAAAAATTGTCATCCCTACTTTAAATAATCCCATCTCAAAATCTTTCTTCCAAATATAGAAGTGATATCCAAATTAAAATTTAGAATTTTCTCTAATATATATATATATATATATAAATATTTTGAGTTGTATTTTTCCCTCTCCATTTTTTACTTGAGGGTGTTTTCGTGTGAACCTTACAAATAACTTAAATAAGTGAATAACCATCACCGGGAGAGTGTTGATGACACCCCCATTGTGGCGCGTGGAGCTCATAGCCTTTTTTCTGCTGGCCACGTATGGGGGAGATGCTTATCACCATTCACTACGTCAGAGCGTGGGGCCCAGCATACCACCACAAGAAAACCCCCGTCTATTTGTGGGCCATGACCAGCCAAGCCAGCCCCCTTCAAAAAGCGGGGCAGAAAGATAAATGGACGGTTGGGATGATCTGTGCCGCTGAATTCAATGATATTTATATTTGTGGCCGCTTTTGCAGCCTTTTTCCTGGGTCTGGGTGGCGCCCGTGGGGCCCACCACTACTTGTCCCTAGCTGAGGCCCACTGATGGACTAGGGTCCACTTAAAAAGTTGGTGAGAATTTGGAATAGGCCCGGGCCCACATTACAACAGCATATGCTTCTTATCCAATTGCTCCGCTTGTTTGATATTTGTTTTTCTTTTCGACTTTTTAGGTCAAACCATAAAAAAAAAAAATAATGATAATAATTATAAATAAAAAAAATATTTAGGGTTTATTAATGTGACCAAAAAATTCAGATGAAACGAAACGAAACGAAAAGAAAAGAAAAATTATGGTGTCTAAGTGGTGTTTGTGCAAATGAGACCCTGAAAGTTGTTTTAATTTTAATTATTTTTTCACGGAGAAGATCCAGAAAGGTTGAGAAAATGCGATGTTTAAATTTGTTTACAGCCTGCACTAAATAGTCTAAATGAATTTGGCCCATCACCTCCTTTAGCACTCATGTTCAAAGCACACAAACTTGTTGCTAAAAAGTAGATGATAGAGAAAATTGTGGCGCTCCGTACGGGGGAGGGCTCCCTGCCTAAACAAAAGGACCCCCATAGGCCCCCCCCCCTGGCCACTCCCCCCTCACATCCCTGCCCAATTACCAAGGGCAGGTAGAAAATTGGGGACCCCCCCCCCCCNACCAAAAAATTCAGATGAAACGAAACGAAACGAAAAGAAAAATTATGGTGTCTAAGTGGTGTTTGTGCAAATGAGACCCTGAAAGTTGTTTTAATTTTAATTTTTTTTTCACGGAGAAGATCCAGAAAGGTTGAGAAAATGCGATGTTTAAATTTGTTTACAGCCTGCACTAAATAGTCTAAATGAATTTGGCCCATCACCTCCTTTAGCACTCATGTTCAAAGCACACAAACTTGTTGCTAAAAAGTAGATGATAGAGAAAATTGTGGCGCTCCGTACGGGGGAGGGCTCCCTGCCTAAACAAAAGGACCCCCATAGGCCCCCCCCCCTGGCCACTCCCCCCTCACATCCCTGCCCAATTACCAAGGGCAGGTAGAAAATTGGGGACCCCCCCCCCCCTTCTCTGTGTACATATTTGTACAATGTTGAATGTTCAAAGGGTATTTTTGGCCTCTTTAAGTAGGTAAACTATAATGCCTTGATACTTTTTTTATTTTTTTATTTTTTTTATAAACTATTAATTATGACACTTAACTTCATCAAATTATTATTTTATGATATTCTCTCTGTTAGTTAAAAGGGTTACAATTAATGATCATGTGTCATTTTAAATCTTTTTCTTTTTACTTTTACTTTCACTTTTGCCCACTTCTCATGTTTTGGATTTGGGTTTATGAGGGTATAAGCGTCATTTTACTGATTTGAAGTGAGCAAAAGTGGAAAGAAAAAAAATTAAAACGGCATATGCAAGTCACATGACCATTGATTGTTAATTTTAACATTTTTGACTAACGAAAAGAGAAAAAGTATCATAAGACAGTAATTTAATGGGGTCAAGTGTCATAATTCGTAGTTCATGGAAAAAAAATGCCAAGGCACTTTAGTTAATGGGGTAAAAGGTAATTTCCCCCCTTCTTTTTTTTTGTGGCAGTTTGCATAAGCATTTATGGACTTACAAGATCTCTCTTAGCGCATGAAGAAAAAAGTGTGCCACAAATAAAACCAATACTTTTCTTCCAGGATGGCCTGTCAGATAAGAATTTCCTCATCTTACATAATATTCTGATTATCATGACCTGAATGCTCCCAGAAGTAGGGGTTCAGAAAGGATAAGCAAAGCAAAGAAAGTAAACTGGACTTGGACAAAACTCTGCCCTGTTGCTGTTAACACAAACTTCTTATTGTATGGTTGTATAGTTTATGCATCAAATGCCTAAAGGTGCTTTCAACACACCAAAAAAACCTGACTGATTCTTCTTCCGGGTATGTTGTCCTGTGGTGTAATTACAACGAAAAAAATTGTAAACACTACACCAAAAGAACAAGAGGGAAAAGAAAAAGAACTATACAGCATTATGTGTTTCAGAGTCTCAGACACACAACAAATACATGCCACAACTGTACTTTCTTTCACTCATTAATTTCATTTGGTACCAAGTAGAAGCTGGATGCAATCTGCTCAGATCGTTAGGTTCTCCTGAATGGCAATAAATGACCCGACTATATTTCCTCCCACATCTGGGAAAGTTTCACATCCGGGAAGAGGCCTCACCTTGCCCTTTCGATCAACTTCAACTGGGTATTTTAATAGGTGGCCCGTCAACTCTGTGACATCTTCAGCAGCAAATTGTTTCCAGTTCGCCTCACCCAGCAATCTAACCCTTCTCACACAGTCGATAGACTCTGGTTTAGAGAAGCAGTCCTCAATACCTCCAATATGCTCTGCCCATAATGACATCCTATATCCATGAATCTGTGAAGTACACATTCACAACATGAAACGGCGAGTCGGTTATGTATGCCTAGTTAGGGTATTTAACAATTTGTAACAGAGATAAAACAGTAGCATTTAATGTAGCAAGTGAACCAGTTATGTTAAGAGTCCTACACATAGATATGTTTTTGGAGTATCTAGAATGATGTTGCTGACTTCATTACAATTGAGGCAAATATCACCTTTCTTGGCAATGACAGCACTTGGTTTTGTATATGCCGTTTTGTAATCACTCCACTCTAGAATATTTGTGTGCCGTTTTGGAGAACAAATTGAAAAAGTTGTTTCCATGGAACATCAAACTGTCCCATTAGCATTTCTAACAAAAAATGAATACATTTACTTTAGGGCATATTTATTCACTTGATCATTGTGGTTTAACGGGTTTGGTGTTTTGATTGAAACCTCAATGTCACAACTGAACTTTTCAATGTGTACGGGTGAAGGTTGTCTTAACAAGAAATCTTTTTGGGAAATATCTTACCTACTTAGAGAATCAGATCACACTGTTTAGAGATTGAAGCTTGATTGACAGCTAAGCTTGATCACACTAGCTTAGAGAATCAGATCACACTGTTTTGAAGCTTGATTGATATAAGCCCTCTTGCCTCCCTCTATATCTAAGTGGCCATGTGATAAAGTGACTTAAAGCAGTAAACTGAACTACTAAACTTTCTGTTAGTACGTTATTATTTATATTTTTAGTTAAAAAAAGAAACTTATATTTCCAAGAAATTCTAAAGTTTTAAAGCATTCCTGGTTTGTTTCCAGAGAATTCCCAGCCCATGCAACTGCAAATGACAAGCCAAAACAAAATCTAACATATTGGGCTTAGGATACCACATTAAAAAGAATGATTCTGTTATTTCACTTGATGATTGCCTTATATGATGTCTCTGGAGGGAAATAACCTACTGTAGCTTTGAGGACCGTGAAAGGACCTTAGTGGACTGAAAGGCATTATTCTTTAAGATTCTCTTTCTTTTAGTATTTCAAACTTTCTTGTTTTCTTAGATCTCCTTTCCACCACTAGCTAAGCTTCTCTCTTGTATACTTCTTGTGTACTCAAGTTGCGCCTTTGCGCTTTCTAATGAATATGTAATTACTTACAAAAAATTGAGATACATTGCAGACATGCAATTTGATGAATTCAATGTTTGGTCCCACGGATCGATTGGAATTGTATTTTTTAGTAAATAATGTTGCACATAAAAAGCAAGCATTAGCAGTTATTCGTAAAAGCCAGGTACCATATAAACAACTAAATATGAAAGAAATAATTCTTCCTACAGATACCAAATGCAAGTCACAAGCTACTGAATGAGCATGTCTCTGATATCTTTGTACTTCAACCAAACAGCATTCAACAGCTAAAAAATAAAATAAAAAATAATGGTCTACCCCTAAAGTTTCAGACAAAACCATATCCTTTATGCTCTGAAAACCCTTGGACATGAATCTTCCTGAGGATTTCACTGTAATGAGGAAAGATATGTTTTGCATTCCCAAGAAATTGTTTTTTGGAAGGAGAGGGGAGCATTGGGATAGTATCAATGTTTAAGAAAACAAATATATGATAAACATTTTTACATCTCAACTGTTTTTATTCTTTTTAATAATAATGGTCCCTTTTTCTGTGAATAAATTACCACTGGTGAGTTTCTGCATATAAATGCAAAGGAAAGCGAAAACAATGGAACCAATCCTTTTATTACCAAATAGTTACGTAAGTAACAATGGTTACCTGTCCACGCGGATTAGAAAGTTTTCTTGCCCAGGTATTATGAGGTTGATAAGCTCCCATTGCAATCTCAGTGTCCCTAGTGCCCTCCATGGAGCGCTGGTTGATGTTTGCAGAACCCAATATTACATATTCATCGTCTACTATCATGCCCTTTGAATGAACATAAATCATAAATCGTCGGGTTTTTCGACTAAGTGCCTGGGAACACCAAGAAACAACACATATATAAGTACTTTTTCTACATAAAGAGCACATCTGAAGGAACCAGAGGAACTATAATTGGGAATCTTTGTAAGTTCAAAGAAGTATCTGGATCTCCTACTCCTGTCAAAAGTTAAAAGGAATACCTATATGAATATGAAAAGAAACATCCTACAGAATCTGAAAGTTATCTACTTATGTATTAGGAATGTCTCCTGTGTATAACAACAACTAGTACGAAAA
The DNA here is from genome assembly GCA_006937295.1 of Carpinus fangiana. NCBI lineage: Eukaryota > Viridiplantae > Streptophyta > Magnoliopsida > Fagales > Betulaceae > Carpinus > Carpinus fangiana. The sequence continues at coordinate 21,601,517 of CM017321.1, forward strand.
CCAATGGATAATAGAAGTGATGAGAGTCACCTGAGGAGTGTTAGCAGCAGGACTTCCAGGAACCATGGTGTCATGTCCATCTATGGCCTCACGGTTGCCAAGACAAAAGAAATTTAGATAATCTTGTGGTGAGTAAGCTCCCTCAAGCCCAACCTCCACCAAAGCCTTGTAGATAGTCTCATACATCATTTGCATTGTCTTATTCTGCAATAATCAATAATAACACCAAGATCAACAAAATGCACTACTCAGCTATAACAAAATTAACAGACAATAAAAAATGACTTCAAATTCAACTTTTTGACTGAAGAGCTCCATATTGATATTAAACCTTGTATACTGGAATGCTACATATGAAACAAACCAATTCCAATTGAGACCAGGCTTTTGTCCCACTATATTAAGACTGAGTATAGTATTCAATGTAATAAAGAAATTTGATGCTCCAGAGTGGAACTTCTACTTTTTAGAACTTTTTGTCCAAGAAAAGATAAAGAAAATGGAATCGATTATAATAAATCAGGTCATAGTTGGGTGTAGATTTGAGCATGCATTAGAAGCACCAGAGCCACATTTTGTGTTTTAAAAAAAAGTCGACAAAGCCGAGGACATACAGGAGAAAATGTCAGTTTGAAGATGTATTATGGTAAAACGAATGGAGAACCTCCTAAATGACATTTACAGAACCTAAGTTTCTCTTTGTGTGCTCATATTGTTTCATATAATTCCACTCCAAGCATAAGTCCTTAGTAATATCTTAAATTATTGCTGGGTATGAACAATATGGAGAACCTTCTGGAAAAGCTCTGATAAAAGATGCGATAGCGAGAGGGGGGGGGGGGATGTAGGATGCTGAATACTGAAGTATAATAGCATGGTAAAGCCTTTCCTGACTGAAAATAGTCTCAATTCCTTCCCAAGTTACTAATTGAAGCCTACCTGCCAAAATAGAATCCTTTGAGTAGCAGCACCAGTAGGAACACCTTCTGGCCACATTGGAATAACAATATACACAGCAAATCTCTCATTTGCTCTAATTTTATTGGCAATTTTAAGGGCAATTTCCATTGGAATCAAATTATTAGCACCTGCAGAAAGATAGTGTGAGCAAAATTCTGCATTCAGCAAACAGAACAAGACAATAAAACTATATAGAACAAGTGCTTATTACCACATTCTCATCCTGTAAATGTTTCTGAAAAAGACTAACACAAATATGCAGTTGTTTAAAGTTGTGAGGCAGATTCAGAGTATTTTGTCAAAATGGTACATATAACACCTAATCAAATTCTAATTATATAAAATACCAAATTGTTCTGGACCCAGTTCGTCCCGTCTCTGGGCTGTGAGCTTGTGTCTCTGCCCTTGAAGTATCTTGGTCTTCCGTCAGTGGCTTATGGGGGCTTCCCATAAGGCCAAGTATATATGGGACAATATTATTAAAAAGAAAGAACATCAGTTGGCTAATTGGAAAATGTTGTTTGTGTTTAAGGGTGGTAGGCTTAACCTTATCAGGAGCATCCATTCCAATTTACCTACGTACTTCATGTCTCTCTTTTTTCATGTCTCTCTTTTCTCTCCCTACGGGTGTTGCAAACTGTATAGAGAAGCATCAATGCGATTTCTTATAAGGTGGGCTAGGTGAGGAGTTCAAATATTACTTGGTGAGATGTCCCAATGTTTGTATGTTGATCTCTGAGGGAGGGTTGGGCGATTAGAAACTTGTTGATGTGCAATCATGCTCTCTTAGGTAAATGGCTTTGGCACTATGGTCTCGAGAGAGAAGCTTGGCGAAGAGTGGTGGTGGATGCTAAATATGGAAGTTCATAGGATGGGTGATGCTCTAGGGAGCCTGTTTGTGGAAGAATATTATAAGGGGTTAGATTATAGCATGATCTATAGCGTGGGGATATGATCCTTAAGGAAGCATTTTTGTGTTTATTTGGTATTGCGTGCGCAAATGATGCTTTTGTTGCAGATCAAATGAAAATTCCTTGATGTACGATTCAGTGGAACGCAAGCTTTGCTAGAGCGGCTCGTGAGTGGGAGGTGGATGTTTGCCTTATTTTTTCGGGTGTTGTATTTAGGGAGAGAGACGGGAAGGTGAGGGCAAGTTGTGATGGGTCTCTTCCAAAAGATGATTGTTTGGTGTTAAATCTTTTTACAGTGTCATGAGTTGTAATGATAGTTTCTGCTTCCTTGGAAGAGTGTTTTGTAGACTAGTTGGTGGCCCTAGGAAAGATCTTTACCATGGACAATCTCCAGAAGCAGCACGTCGTTGTTGTTGATAGATGTTGTATGTGTAAAAGGAATGGGGAGTCCATGGATATCTTCTTCTTAGTTGTAAGGTTTCTTGTGATATGTGGAATGTGTTCTTCAATTGATTTGGGCTGTCTTGGATTATGCCTAGACAAGTAGTTGACTTGTATGCTTGTTGGTGGACTGCTGGCAACACTCAAAGTGCTGCTATGTGAAAGATGGTACCTTCGTGCCTTTTGTGGTGTCTTTGAAGAGAAATGAATGCTAGAAGTTTTAAGGATTGTGAGAGGACTTTGGAGGAGATTAAGTCTTTATTTTTCAGCACCTTGTATCTTTGGACAATTGCTTTTGTTTCTCATTTGGTGATTAGTTTTCATGAATTTATTTTTCTTTTGTCTCCTACTAGTTAGGTGGCTTCTCTTGAATACTTCCTGTGTACAGGAGCATCTTATATGCTTTTAATGATATCTTGATTACTTATATATATATAAAAAATAAATAAAATAAAATAAAAAAAGATTCATTATATTTCGAGACTATCAAGACTTCTATTGAAGTAAAACTCTCCTTTTGACTTTATCACTGTTCTTTAAGCTACATCTTTCCTTAATTCCCATGTAATGCTTTTATTATCAACATTTCTTCTAAATGTGCTGAACAGAAGTTGTCCTATTCTGGTGGTAATTTGGGTCAAGGTCTGGTCCAGCTAATAACCTGATACGCGGTTACGTTTTTTCAACTGATTAAGATCCCTTATAAGGTATCCATTAAACATACACAAATTGAAACTTGACAAAACAACAGACATGGTAGGTTGCTTTTTATTTCAATCTCATATGGACATGGAACTTTTAGATGCTAGCTACAGACCCAATGTTCATATGATAATATTCGCTTTAACCCATACAATTTCAAAGCTCCTATCTATTCATGTTCACTGCAGAAATTATGACACTGTCAGATTTAATCCGCAGAACAAGTTCTTACTATTTATAAGATAAATGATCCTCTAAATATCATGGCTATCATGATCTCATGTTAAAATTAAAGTTTCCTTACCTACGTCTTTATTCGAATTCCAATTGTATGAAGATCCAATGAAATACTGGTTCTCTATATAAATGAAATGCTGCGCAGAACGAATGGCCTTAACATATGCCGTATGTATGCTCATGTCGATCAGCACATTCTTCCCACACATTAGGTTCTGTTACAAGAAAGTAAGAAAGTAATTAATTAACTTCAGCTACAGGAAAAGAGAGGGGGGGTGGAAAGGGGGGTATTGTAAACTGAAATCACCACAAAGATAAAATTATATCACTAAACTGAAATCAGCAAAAGGAAAAAACTAGTCACTAAGTGTCACCTCACCTTGGCTGTGCCTTCTTTTGGATCCTTTGGGAAGTCTTTAACGGAATTTGAATCAATAGATCGAAAAATCTGCATTTGGAAAACCAAAGAAAATGAACAAGACAACACACATTACCAAAACAAATTGCAAATCAACACATCATTTTGACCTTATCCAAGGTCCTTGTGCAATTGAACAATTAATTAAGACCATCTGACCTGAACATGCCAAGCTTCTGGATCATTCTCGCTAGTGCAAGTAGCATCGGACAGTCCAATGATGTCTGGAATTCTTTCTAGCCTGAGCAAGGCATCATCATATGAAGTTTTCAGTTTTTTAATCCCATGGGGTTTTGCAGCCTTAAACCAGCGATCCTCAAAGTTGGTCAGAACGTCGTATGCTGCTGGACCATCAATTTTGGAGTGCAAATCATGCCACGGCTCTCGTGGACAACCAGCAATGTTACCCTGTCAAGATAATAGCCCACAACAAAAAACAGAGTTAATTACTTTAGAAGACAATTATGTATGAAAATAACAGTTCCTACGACATTTAGCTGAACATTCCCCAAGATTTTCAATTGCTAGAGTCCAAAAACTAAGCCAGGAAGTATTGCAACATTTGTTGTGTAGACTAGCAATTTTATTTTTGTAAGACAATTGGAAGACAACTATATATTAGAATAGCAGTTCCTTGGCCATTTTAGATGGACATTCCACCAAGTTTTCCAGTTTCTTGACTCCAAAAACTAAATTCGGGGCATTAAAAGTATTCATTGCATAAACTTGCAATTTTATTGGCCTAATTTCACGTACATTTGTTCAAGTTGCATTTCTTTGCACATTTGAATGACTAAATGAGATTGTCTAGCAGATAAAATAATGGCACAATAATTTTTTTGGGTCCTTACTTTCGTGTCCATGGGGTCTACACGTACTCCTGAAAAATAATGTGCCTCAAAATCTATCCTCAATAACTTAGTATGGATACAATTAAAAACACACTACATCTCAAACTCTCGCAGAAAAGTTCCATGCATTATTAACAACAGCTTGTTCAAATTTGAAGTGACATTACCGTGTAAGTAGGGTTGTGATAGTCGTCCTTATGCACCGTTTGGAGTGTCCTAAATATAGAATGCTGTGGAGTGTCATATCGCCCATCGCATAAATCAAGTCCTCCAACGAAAGCTATTATTTTTCTACTATTGTTGCCAGCATCAGCATCCACAATTACAGTTTTTTGATGGTGTGTATATATTGTTTCAACTTCCTGATAATACAAGAAACAAGAAGAAATTCAAAATTGCAAACCAACTCCATATAAAATCAATCACAGTTTTGGATAAGAACATTTACATAGCCAACTTTTTCTTCTCATGCTCCAAACCATAGGCTATACAATTTTATGTTTTGAAAATTGATGCACGCCTTACTTTACCAGACAAAATAACTGACAGTTTAAACAGTAAATAAATCATATATCATATTATGCTTTTAGAGCAAACTTGCTGTATAAGGTGATGATATAAATCGCCAACGGCAAGAAAGAGATTGAAGTAAAGTTGGATGGATTTGGTGTATTAGGTGATGACATAAATCACTGACAAAAGAAAAGAAATTGAATCAAAGTCAGATGGACCTGCTTTGAGAAGGTGAAGATAGAAATCACCAACTTAAGAAAAGAGATTAAAGTGAAGTCAAATCGACTCGCTTTAGTACCAAGTTTAAATTTAAATATAAAATAAACTACACAGAAATATGCGAAAGAATATTTTAAAGAATAAAGAAATAGAAAACACAAATATTTAAGTGATTCAACCTTAGAGACTGAAATCCACTGTACACAAAGCCCAAAGGGCCTACATGTTTGATTATTGGCTTTAATATATAGCACATTATTAGGAATCCATATTTATAAAGGAACTTCAACAATTTGAAAATAGAAAGTCAATTATTAATGTATTACATTTGAATATCAAATCAAGAAAATTGTTTGGTGATAATAAAACTGGTTATTACTTATCAAAAAAAAATAGAAAATTGCTTGGTGCAATCTCATGATTTACTCCCAGCAATCGATCCATTGACTTATTCTTATATGAAAGGTGAAGCATATTTCAACATACCCCAAACCTGGGTTATGGTTAGTTAACATGCTAGATACCAAATTTAGCCACCATAATGTAGAATGTGCCATTAATTTTTCCCCCTCTGGTTTCCAACAGTCTAGGAGTTCTAAACAATGATGTGAAAGAAAATTAAAACTGATGCAAACAAATTGTATAGCATTAGTCATATCTAGTATGTTAAAAGAACCTAAAAAAATTAAGTTAAAAAAACGTGGGTTTTACATCTAACCCTTTGTTTGATCCAGCTATGTCGCTTTCCAGCAATGCGGGGACAAAGTAGCACCTGTACAGAAGAATGCTTGAAGAAACGGCGAGTTTCCTCGTCATGGGTTTGCATGATTCCATCCTGCATATAAAGAGGTTTATTAGAAAAAGAAATCTAAAAAAAGAATAAATCTAAAAAAGTCCTTATCAATAAAACTCCTTATTACTTATCAAAAAGAAAGAAAAAGAAATCTAAAAAAAATATAAATCTAAAAAAGCTTTCTGATTAGAAACAAAAAAGAGGAAGAAATATGTAAAATAGTTCAAGAAGGACATTTTGCAGTGCCATGGAATGAAACCCAAGAACTCACCAATTATGATAATAAACTTATCAAGCTTCACCTAAGAATTCAAACTAAAGAAAATGTAAAGCACTACACATAAGTACGACCATCTACACACACAAAAAGCATGATATCTTGCCATGTAACATATTTTATTTCTAAAATTTGAAACTCAAACTCTAGGTTAGGCCAAAAAAGAGATTACAATTTAATGATGTTTTAGAATATATCATATGTTTTTAATAAAACTTCTTATTACTTATCAAAAAAATATATATATCATATGTTTTAATAAGTATGATCCAGAACTGAGGCACATTATATGCTGAAATGACATGATATGCTTCTCAAGGTAAGTTACTTACCGTTTTGTAACCCAAAATGCTTCTAGATGTAGGGTCATCCCAAATAAGAAGCAATACTCTTACTCCTTCCTGGGACTTGGACCTCAGAAGATCCCCTAGGGTGCAATTTGAACCAGAATTAGTATCCCGGACCAGTCTAACTTTGTGCCACACTGACCACCCTGTAATGTAAATCAAACGGCGGGCCTGGCGTATTGCATCAAAAATGTCATGCCAACACTTCCCATGAACATAATACATCCCTCGGTCAAGCTTCAGGTTCGGAAGGAACCCATCTGGAACATGGGCATCTTGATAAAGAGTTACAGTTCCTCCTTTCCTGAGAGGAAAGTATGCTCCAGGAACTCCGTGGTAATCAGGGCCTGCCCCTACTCCATGATAATAAATGCTCAGATTCTCAATCGGGGTGTACTGAATTGAAAGACTCAACGCAGCTCCAGGCTTACAAGGCTTCCCGCTATTATTCAGGATTGGGAAGGTTCCTTCAACCTTTGCCCCTGAATATATCTGTTCCACTGGAATTGCCACAACTCCTATAAGCTGTGACCCCACTACATCACTATCTTTAACCAAAAAATGCACTTCAGCAGAAGAATGCGCAACAGGAACATTGAAATGTTGCTTCCAAACAGGATTTTCATCATTGCTAATCACATAAGTCCTCCCAATCACAGCATTTGATACTATAATTGAAACATAAGGATCACTGGTGATCTTATGATTCATGTGGCCTTCAATTTTGTTGCTCATGTTCCCTGGTAATTTGGCAAACACATCCCCCAAAGTTTTATGGAACATGTCCATATTCGGAAGGTTATGTGCACGATTAACCCAAATATCCAAATTCCCATGTAAGAGCAACACCTTTAATGACCCTTTATTCTGCAGTGGTACAATCTGGAAGTTCTGACTATGCTGTGACCCATTGAATGAGCCCGAGTTTCCATAAGCAGAATGTCCAGGTGAATTAATCTGGCCTGAATAAGGCCCCTCCGAACCACTCGAAAACGACTCATTAGGATAGCCATAAAATTCTCCCTGCCTATCATACCTTGCACTAGGAGGAGCGCTCGTCAATGGTGACGAAGGTGATGCAGGGGCAGCAGGGTGATTATCAGACAATTTCATACTACTCAAGTGATCATCCAAACGCGGGTACGCAATAGGGTGAGAAGGGATGGGATCATTGACACTATCAGCATTCAAAGGCGAACCAATTCCTGAAGAACTGTAACTATCCTGCCGGAGATGATTGGAGAAGCTATTCACACGGGGAGGGGCTTGGGGCAGGCCTGAAATTTCAGGAGGCGGGTATAGTGCATAATGGTAAGGGGAGGAGGAACCATATTGGAAGCTACCATGGTGTTCAAGGGTTGGTTGTGGAGGAATATGGGAAATTGGTGCAGCCGGATATGGGTATGGATGGGGGGGAGGAGGATGGTGGTGATAGTCTAGAGGGCCTGAATGGGAGGGTGAAGGTGGTGGTGGGTATGCATAAGGGTAAGACTGCGCAGCATTGTATGGATAAGGGTAAGGAGGGGGAGGGTATGGATCTGAATTTGGTGGTGGTGGTGGTGGGGGGTATGCATAGGGATTGTGGTTTGGGTATGAAGATGACGAGCCATAATTATCCATTAACAAATACTAAATTTGGGGTTCTTCACGATTATACTTGAATGAACGAAATCTATTGCAGAGCATATCAAGTGGGTTTATTATTCTAACAACAATACGAACACTGAACAGAGATATCGTATTTTAATCCAAACATATAGAAGTGATCAAAGCGAAGATATACAGAGCTAGCGGATGAAGCTGGGGTTTTGCTCACAACGACGGCAGAGAATCAACTGAAAAAGCGCAAAAGGGAGAAATAGGGGGTTTTGATGATACCTTTACAAATGTTCGTTTACCAAACAAGGGTAAAAGGATCGGCGTCGGAAATAGCAAAAGAATTTCAGAGAGAGAGAGAAGAAGAAGACTTTTTTGCAGGTAAAGCTTCGTCTGGTAAACAACGTGTGCGACGGCGTCAAAAACAACCTGGCATGTTCTACCTCCCTCGAAAGTCGAAAGTACAACGAACACCACCGTATTTCCATCCGACCGACGTAACTAATACTATACAAGTGTTTTTTTTTTAATGTCACCCCAACAATAATAATGTAATTCTTAGGACAATAATGTAATTGTTTGATTTGTAATTAATTATTATTAAATTTTAATTAAATATAATTTTAAAAAGATAAAAATACAAAAATTATACGAGAGAAACTTCTAAAAAGATTGCGCGATGAAATTATGGTTGACTGCGAAAGGGCTGCATAATGAAATCATGGTTGACCACGAAAGGGTTGCGTGATGGAATCATGGAACTTGAAAGAAAAAAAACGTAGGAAAAATTGTTTAACTTTTTTCTTTCTTTTTAAATGTGGACTGAGGCTAAAAAGTTACTAAATAGTCTTTGAAATGAGAAAAAACAAAATTTATGTAATTAGAAAAGTTGACAGAATTCATTAATATGCCACATGTATAAGTGTAACAATATGATTGCAACACGTGCTACTTATATTAAAAAATAAAAAAAGTGGTTGAGTCATTCTCATGGTCGAATCGGCTGGGGCAACTCAAGCCTTAGGCCAATTAGATTTGTTGCAAAAAAAAAAAAAAAGGCTTTTTAAATATGATAAAAAGTTAATTTATGCTCTCTAATTAAGGTTCCCAATTAGTAATTGTACAATAAATATTTATTGCCAAAAAAAAAAAAAAACTTAGGCCTGTAATATGGTAAAAACTAAAAAGTTAATAAATGCTCTTTAATTAAGGTTGAGTAATTCTAGAAATCCCTCTTGAGTCACCTCAAGAATGAATAGGATCCTCTTCGGTCCATAATAGACAGGAGGGTATCCAGTTTATGGCTAAGATTTATTTAAATAAATCCTAATATCACAAATGTGCCATGTGTCTTTTTAATAAAAATTAATAAAAAATTAATTAATATTTTAAAAAATAAATAAAAACTAAAATAATAAAAAATTAAAAAAATATTTTTAAAAAACTAAGGGGTGGCCGAAGCCACCCCATGGCCCTTGGGGGTGGTCCGGCCACCCCCAAGGCCCAAAAAAATTGAAAAAAAAAAAAAAATCCTTGGCCAGCTGAGGTGGCCGGACCACCCTCTATGGGTTGCTAGCTACCTTCTTTTTTTTTTTTTTTNATGGGTTGCTAGCTACCTTTTTTTTTTTTTTTTTTTAAATATTAATTATTTTTTTATTAAGGGAACAAGTGACACATTTGTGGCCTTATAATTTCTTTAAAGAAATTTCAGCCATGAACTGGATATCCTCCAGTCCATAAAGGACTGAAGAGGATCGGATCCCTTCAAAAATAATGTGACTATTAAAATCACAATTTTTGGAAAGACTCAAGATAGACATAAAAAGAACTTGTAGCATTACTCATTAAGGTTCACAATTAGTAATTGTACAATAAAGGTTGTATTAAAACAAAATTGAAGGGGAACAAGATCATCTCCATTTCATTTTAACCGGATAATATTTAATTAGTTATATTGGGTGAATATTTTTAAACTTGACAAAATTACTCATCTAATATAATTAATTGAGTATTTTTCAGTTCAAATGAAATATAAATTATCCTAATTCAATTGAAGGATGTAGAAAGTTAATAAATAGTCTCCAACAAGGCCTCTCAATTATGATAAAAGTAATTACGGATTGAAAGTCTTTTTATTCACATTTATGGAAAGTCCTAACATTCATAAATTCTTGAAAAGTTTCAGTTTTACACTTTTATCCTCTCAAATTCAATTAAACCGGATAATATCTAGTTAAATTTGAAGATTTCAATTGAGAATGCTCTTAGTGAGTCTTCAATATTTAACCTTTTTTTTTTCATAAAATTTTATTAAAAATCACTCTTTATAACTTTCCATTCTTCTTTCATTTTTTTCTTTAAGTCTAATTATCTTAGTTCTGAATCAACCGATAAGTCATTCTATAAGTAATAAGTGATAAAAATAATTTTTAAAATAAATTTTACAAATAGAAAAAGTATTGTGATTGACATATTAAATTATATAAAAATACTCGATTCTTTTTCAAATGATGTATCACTTATAAAATTTATTGACATCACATGTTATAGTTGCTTCGCATAAATAATTCTTTCAAAATTAAAATTAATAATATCGTATTTAAGATCGACAATGTCACAAGAAATATTAAATGAATTGGTCATATTATCAAAAAGTGAGAAAATTGATTGAATAGCTTGAATATAAAATTTTTATTAGTAATTTTGCATCTCAAAATAGTTTTTAAATAAAAATAAAATATAATAAACTTGTTGCCTTAAGTCTCAAAATCTATCAACTCGGGGCGTGTAGATTGGGAGTGATTTGTTAAAAAACAAAAAAACAACACAAAACAAAAAAACTTGAGCCACTCCTTTTATATATATATATATAAGGAAATTCTAGTTGTTCTTGTAGCGTTTTTTTGGTATTCTCCCAACTATAATATGATTTTTAAAATTATCAATAGATTAAAAGTTAATAATGATAATTTTAAATTTAACAGTGAGTTTAAAAGTCACATCACTGTTGAAAGAACATAAAAAAATACTATAAGAATACCTAATATTTTCATATATATATATATATATGGAAATGCTAATGTGACATATATTAACGAATTGAGTTAGCTTTTCTAACGACTTATATGTTTATTGCTTGCCCCAAGGAATTCTTTAATCACTTTTTAAATTATACGAAGTTATTTTGTCAGAATTTCAAATTATACGGACTAATTTAACAAATTAAAAGGAAAAAAAAAAGGGTGGGGTGGGAAATGACCTCGTTACCCAAGATGGATGTAGTTAAATCACATGAGTCAGAACCAAAGCATGAATTGAATGGTTGTTACGTTATTCTGGGTAAATAACTCTGAGTAGCAGGTACCTTGAAAAAAAATAATAATAATTTAAAGGTAAAAGGTCAAAAAACCTTCTAGAAGTTTGAAATTATGATTAGATTGACAAATGACGATTATGCTAATCAAATTAAGACAACTCATCCTGCGCCTCAAAATTTGGTGGCAGCTTAGTTGGTTGATCTGCTCAAAATTTAGCACAAATTATTATTATTATTATCGTTAAATACTAAAAAACCTCGTAGAATTTGGACACTTTATTTTTTATTTTCTCGAGTTTGATTTGTATCACAAGAGAAATATGTAGTTTTCATAAAGACGAAAATAACACTTTGATTAAAATTTCGTTTAAAACTTAAAGGAAAGCTACGTCAGCACCAATCACATTGTGCCATGTGTCCTAAAATTAAATATTTGATTTTTTAAAAAAAAAAGAACTAAAAATATTAAAAATTTATTTTGTTCAAAAAAAAAAAAAATTTTAGGGGGTGGCCCACCCCCTTTGGCCATGGGGTGGCTGGGCCACCCCCAAGGAGCCAAGCCATCTCCTGAGCTTATCATAAATTTAGCCACCCCTGAAATTTTAATTTTTAATTTTTGAAAAAATATAAATTTTTAATATTTTTAATTATTTTCTTTAAAAGAATCAAAAATTTAATTATAGGAACACATGTCGCAATATGATTGGTGCTGACGTGACGTTCCGTTAAGTTTAGACGAAATTTTAACCAAGGTACTATTTCAGTCTTTATGAAAATCACAGATACATCCTATGATACAAATCAAACCCTAGAGGGAAAAAAAATAAACTATCCAAACCCTATGGGTTTTTTTAATATTCAACCCTTCTTCTTCTTCTTATTATTATGGTATTGTTGGTGGCTAAGTTTTTGCCATCAACCCACATAATACAAGCACTTCAAATCAAGAGGGTCAAACTTTGTGTTGATCTTTCTTGGATTTGTATAAGAGTTGTGATTTTTTTTTACCATAATTTAAAGTTCCATAAAGATTTCTGATCTGCTCTAATTAAGCACATAATAACATGATCATACAATTTCAACACACAAAGCTTTTGGTGAATCTCTCCAAGTTCTTCTTGTTAATTTCTTCTTCAAACACTCCCCTTCCAGCTTAAAAGCTGTTCTAAGTTCAAAATCATTGCCAAGTTACTGCTATTGGACTTCTCACAGTATATAACTCAGACATCCAAATTAAAGACCCAAAAGAAAACTTGGTAGAAATTTTTTTCCCACCCAATGCGGTAAACCTCACACTGTAACTTAACTTCTCACCCAAGTTTCCAAAAGTTAAGCTCCTTGGCTCAACTGTCACTGATAATCCAACTGGTTCATCCACTGTCACCACATATGTACTCCTTGGGGTCCCAACATTTGTCACTGTCCTCTTGTATGCCACACTTACTTTCCGGGCATTTTTATCCAAAGTCACAGAAAAAGAAGGGTAATTCAGGTTGCCTGCAGGCTCAAAAACTGCTTTATTAGGACAAGTGAAATTCCCCCTTGACAGCAAAGCTATCTGAGAAGAGGTATAATTCAGGCTGCACAAATAATTAAGGTAGTCCTTGGATGAGATATCGTAGATTAGCCCTGGATTAGCAGCACTTTGTGGATCAACGTGGCCTGAACCAAATGCAAAAGGTGTTGCGGGTGCAGAGGTATTAGAGCCAACATCTGCTATTGGACCCCGTTTGTTGTCTTCTGTGTAAGCTGTTGTCATTAGCGCAGATTTGATGGCTGCAGATGACCAACCTTTGTGTACAGATTTGAGCAGAGCAGCTAAGCCACTGACATGAGGACAAGACATGGAAGTCCCTGAAATTATGTTGAACATGACACTTCTTTTGTCGGTGTTGAGCAGGGATGGGCTAGTCTTTGGCGGCCAAGCAGCCAATATGTTGACACCTATGTTAATATATAAATTAAATAATTAATTTCATCTCTTTGTATTAGTTTAAATTTCTGAGATAAATATTGATTTAACAACCTGGTGCGGTCACATCGGGCTTGATCACATCTGGTCCAACCAAGCTCGGCCCTCGAGACGAAAATGCCGCCATTGCCGGTGCGGTGTTGCCGTAAACCATTCCTTTGAATGTCACCGACGCCGTTGGGGTTTTCGCCAAGCCAATATAGTTCTTGATGGCTTTACCTGCAGAAGCACCTAAAGAAGTGGCTGGCAAAATGTGGGGGTCAGCAAAAAGCTCCTCACCTTCATCTTCGGTGTTGAGTAACAGCATTCCAGCCCCTCCTGCCTTTTTCACTTGCTCTCCCTTTTGTGTCCGGCTATTTATTCCTCGCTCGCAAACAACAATCTTTCCCTTCACAAGCTTTGGCGATAGGGAGTCATCAATACAAAAATTTGCTCCTCTGCCACCTGCAGTGCTTGCATATACAAGTGGCAGCTGCTTAGTCCTCTTGCCAGAGTATAAAGATGACCCTTCAAAAGTTTTCCCATTTCCAAGCTTCACTTTTGTTGGAAAGCTTCGGTCGATGTAGCTTGCAGCAACGGTCATTATCCATGGTGCCGTATTGCCCACAGAAGAGCTAGAAGGGCCTGAATTGCCAGCAGAGCAAGAAACAAAAACCCCTCTTTGGACTGCCCCAAATGAGGCTATTGCAACATTGTCACTATAATATGGCCTGGAGACTCCTCCTAAAGAGAGTGACAGGACATCGACTCCATCAGCAACAGCACGGTCCATGGCTGCCAATATATCAGAATTGGCACAGCCTGCCTTCCAGCACACCTTATAAGCCGCAACTCTCGATGTATACCTGTTAAAGTATTGATTAAATGATTAAATTTATTATTTTTTATCCAATTATATAAACTTCTATGATCAGCGGCGATTTTGGCTTTCTATTGAGATTTTAAGTAGGCTTTCTTACTATGGATTCTGGTATGTTTCTTGATAGTTAAGATGTTGAAATTTATTGAATGATATGTCGATTTATCTTACAGGTTTAACATGCATGATATTAGAGTCAAGTGCCATGAACGATGTGATGTAACCGTACCTCATTCCGCTGGCGACACCCTTTGCAAAGCCGAAGAGGCTTGCACTGTGCACGAGATTTCCAGCAGCAGTTGAAGCAGTGTGTGTCCCGTGGCCTTCAGAATCTCGAGGGGATCGATAATCCACAGTCTCATTGATTTTCCCAGCAAAGGCCTCGTACCCTTTGAAGAAGGCTCTTGCTCCAATTAGTTTCTTGTTACAGCTTGACCGAGAGAAGTTTGTGCCTTTCTCACAAACACCTTTCCATCGAGAGGGCACTTGGGGCATGCCGGAATCCTTGAAGCTGACATGTTCCGGCCAGATTCCAGTGTCCACAATGCCTATGATCACATCTGAAGCCAAGCTGGGAGCGCTCCAGAGTCCTCTGCCAGGTTGCAGGCCAAGAAACAGAGGGGTGTGAGTGGTGTGGAGGCTTAGCATTTCGTCAGGAATGGCAGAGAGAAAGCCGTTGAGTTTTTTTAAGGATTCGAGCTGTTTGGTCGAGAGCTGGGCGGCAAAACCAGAAATGGTTGTCTCATAGATATAAAGAAGCTCGAGGGGTGACACTTGTTCGTCTTCTTCGGATGAGATTTCAGACATGGAATCAATCACAACTTCGTACCATTTTCTGGCACTTCCAGGAGTATCATCTGACGCTGTGATTTTGGTCTTGTCCATGTGGATTATGTATGTCTGTTTCCCCATTGAAGCAACTGAACTTATGGCCATGAAGGCTAGCACAAGCATGGATGTCCATAACATCATGATGACTGTAAAACATAATTTAATTATAAAAAAAAAAAAAAAGAAGGTCTAAGAGTATGCTTATTGTTGAATAATTTACTATACATTTAAAATTTCTTCATTCATGTAAATTGTAGTTCATATTTTAGAAAATAGAAAGAAAAATGGAAAATAGCTTACTCATACGTAAAAGAAAGATTTTTTAGTGTCTTCGGCATATATGTTCTTAATTTAGATTGCAATGAATTTAAAACTATATGATAGATATTGATGTAATATTTGAAACCAAAACATCAATCATTGTGATCTCTCAACCATCTCTATATGGTAAACGAATGAATCTATCATTGAATTTTTATGGAATCTGTATGAGTGCACAAATCCAACGTTAGATCCATAAGCAAAAAGAGATGGTTGAGAAAGACGTGCAGCATGCCTCTTCAATTATTGTCTATCATCCGCTACTCTCTCCCTCCTCCCCCCAAAAAACGTATCAGTTTGGGCTCCAGTTCAAGTTAAAACTAGACCAATTGGGATTCGTGCTATGGGATACGTGCCTCTAATTCCGACACGTCAAATTTCAAATGGAATTGGATCCAAGCTAAGAAAAAAAATAAATCCACCAAAGAAAGAAAAGCATAAAGAGAGAAGGTTAGGTAAATAAAATGAAAAAGAATGCATAGAGAGAGAGAGAGTTGGTGTATACCTTCTTCCTTGCACAACCAATGAGAATGAGAACTAAAATGTAGGATGGGTGATAATCCATCAGAAAGAGGTTCTTTTATAGGCAAAATTAAACAACAAAAGGAGGACTCGACAACTTGAGCACATAAAGATAGAAATAATCTTTCCCAATTTTTTTTCTCCTTCAAAAGTACCGTTTTCAATTGGATTAAAGCATTTCCATAATTGTTTCACCTTCTCCTTCCAAAAACAAAATAAGGACAAAAGCATGAGAAGGGAAAGAGAAGCCTAAGAAGCGTAAGCAACAATCCACCATTGCACCAAGGGAAGTTTAAAGGTATGTTTGGTAATGTGTTTTGAACGGTGCTTTTTGTTTTTAGTTTGAAAAAAAAGTGTTCTAAATATGACATAATTGTGAAAACAGTCTATATATGAGAAAATGTTATAGAGTGCACTTACTTATTTTGAGAAACCCAAACAGATATAGAGAGAAACCCATACATATATAGAGCCCAACTTGTAAAATACTTTTTAAAAAATGAATTAAGAGAAACAAAAAATGTCCATCCCCACCCAAAATAGGGGTGACCGCACAACCGCGTGCCCTGACAAGTATAGGCATAGGCGAAGCCATAGGAGGGCGAGAGGGGGTGTTTTGCCACCTTTGACCCTTCTAAAATTTAAGTAGCCTCGGAAGAGTAATGTTAGAAGTCATCCCCATGTCCCTCTTGTGTCCCTCAAAAATCGATGTGACTTTTAAAATTATTATTTGATCAAAATATAATAATAATTTATTTTAAATCCACTATATATTAATTTTAAAAGCCACATTAATTTTGAATAATACAAGGGGAACATGAGAATAGCGTCCAAAATTACTTACCTATGAATAGTTTTCCCTTTTAACTCTTATTGCCTAAGAAAAAGTGCCTGTACTTCAAATATTATATATATGATGAAATCCTCAACAAACTTATCAATGAGACAATCAATAATAGTAGGGGTGAAATTTAAAACCGCCTAACCGCATCCGCTAACCGCTTTGAAAGCGGTTAGTAAAAACCGCTAACCGCCTAGGCGGTTAGTGGATTTTGAAAAATCGCCTAACCGCTAACCATTAACCGCTAACCGCCTTTTTAAAATATAATATATATTTATATTATATATATATTTCATATAATAAAAAACAATAAGTTATTGTAGTATAGTGGTTATTGTGCACCTATTTTACTCAGGAGTCCCGATTTCGATTCCCCCCCACCTTATTTTTATTATTTATATAAAAATAAATAATAAGTTTTGCACTTTTATATATTCATTTCTTCCTAACCCAAAACGATAATTTTGTTGTAATTTTATTCGTATGTTATATGTTGTAGAAGGTGAACAACAAAATTTTGGTATAATGGTCCAACATATAATGCTCACTTTAAACCAACAATTTTTAATGCTAAAATGACAATGATAGAGGAAAAAAAATGTTTAAAGTGAGCATAACAATGGTTTAAAGTGAGCCCAAAACCGGCCAAAAAAAAAAAACCCAATAAAAAGTCCAATAAAAAGCTGTTAACCGCATCCGGTTAACAGCTAATTTGGCGGTTAACCGCCTAGGCGTTTAACCGCTAGCGGTTAGCGGATGTGGTTAGTAGAATCTACTAACCGCCTAGGCGGTTAGCGGTTTTAGCCACTAACCGTTAACCGCAACCGCTATTTCACCCCTAAATAATAGTATACATACCCAAAAGGCAGGCAAGCATGTATTTGTGGCCGGTCTTTGTTGGGCTTTTTGTTGTTATTTTTTAGTGTATTTTTATTGATGGTTTTGGTGGTTATTAATCTCCCCATGCCTTTGAGTTCCGTCCTTGCTGTGGAGATTTTTGAAACCGGTGCTCTTTCCTCTTCATCAGCTCCAGATGGAATTTAAGTGCTCATTTGATCACCAACTTAATTGAAGTTGAACCAAAATTACCAAAAATCCTACCTTTCTTAAAAAAAAAAAAAAAAAACACTTAGAATGGCATAGGTGGCCGGCAACCCCTTGAAATTCTAGTTTTTCCTTTCTTATTCTTTTTTTGTAATAAAAATAAATTTTAGGGTTAAAATAAACTTTTTGAAAAAAATGGATTTTTTTTGGAAAAAAAATTGTCAATTTCTTCAGGAATAGCTATTCCTCTCATTTTTTTAAAAAATTGTTATTTTTGTTTGTAAGGGATTAGTAATTCTCACGGAAATAAGTATTCATAAGAATAGACCCTTACCAAACAAAGAAATGACTATTTCATAGGAATAATTATTCCATCTAGGGGTCTATTCTGTAAATCAAACGGACCCTAAGTGTTTAGTACGTTTGGATTTTTTATTGTTGTGCAAATATTAGTTTCATGGTTACAACTCTTACACTAATTTGCTTCTTTCACATATTACATATTTTCACAAAGATGAACGAGAGAGAAGATAAGATCAAAGAGAAGGGACCGGCCAGAATGAGCACCCCACCAACTACAACTTTGTAGGGGGAATAGTCATGATTCGAGGCGTTGGTTTGGCAGAGAAATAAGCTTTTGCGAATGAGCTGGTCCAACTGTTATTTTTTCTTTCCTTTGAAGGCTGGTCTTCTTTGAAGCCTGTCAATAATTAATTTCATTGAGGGGTATCTTAGATGCTTGTCCTTGAAGCAAGGTTACGTGGTCCTGCTCTAGGCGGGCATAACAAAATCATGTGGTCCGAGCCTGGCCAGGACTAAATATATATAGCCAAGTCTATGTAAAATATCTCACAGGCTAACATAGATGAATGAGAACTTACTTACCACGTACCTATCAGTAGAGTGGATAACAAGAAATTCATTGGCTTAGAGCACTCCCGATGGCTAATTTAATAAGCTAATTTAATGCAGTGTTGTGTCTTGTTCTAGCGTACTTAATGTTTGTTTGACTGAGGTGATCATAACAAGGTAATTTAATAATGAGGTTTGCTAGGGGTTCTCCCCATAGTGTTCTCCTGGCGTTCTCCCAGTCTTACATAGAACATGATTTAAGAAAAAATAAAATTGTAATACCGTTTTTTTGCCAACCGATTAATTTTTATGAGTTAATAGTTAGGTTCTAATGCTTTAAAACTTGTTTTTGGATTCAAAACTAAAATCTAAGGGTGGAAGGTTAACCCTTTAGGGATGATATCACTCAAAATGGATTTGATCATCCTAAATTTGGNAAGAAATTCATTGGCTTAGAGCACTCCCAATGGCTAATTTAATAAGGTAATTTAATGCAGTGTTGTGTCTTGTTCTAGCGTACTTAATGTTTGTTTGACTGAGGTGATCATAACAAGGTAATTTAATAATTTATATTGTTAAGATTGCAACCCTATTTCTATTTAATTAAGCTCAATAGGGGCAACTTGGCTGCTAGACTACAATATTTTTATCAAATTTCAATAATAATTTTTTTTTAAAAAAAACACAAACTTCATGTTTTATACTACACCCTCATCATATTAGGCTGATGCGGCAGTGCTCATCAATCCAATGACTGATGAGTATTGCCACGTTAGCCCACCGACACAAGGTGTAATATGAGCATTACTCAACTGTAATTATTGTACTTAACTACCATTTATGCTTATCTCCATACAGTCAATTGAGCAAATAAAAGAGAATAAGTGAACTAAATTGGATAAATTAATTAAGTGAAGCCAATGATTAAGAAATGCAATGTACATAAGCATACAAGCAAGTAGACATGCCCCTACTGCTATAGAGCACACTATATATATACGTCGGCGTCGAATTGAAGCAGCAATTAATTAGTCTTCACACGCCGACCGTTAGATTCCAGCTCTTCCATTCTTTCCCGATTTTCATATTACCGTTTCATGGACTATAAATGACAATAGGGCTCCTTACAATGTTGCGGGAACTTTTCCATACAAGTGAACCTGAAACCATTTGCATGCTTGCCATTGCTTTCGCCCTCACGACAACCCTGTAGCTCAGCTTCTGATTGAGGCTAGTGAAAGAGAGACTCGTGGGCTTCACAGTGATAGCAACTCCTTTGGGAGCTATAATGGTGGCATTGTAGACGGATTGAGCAGCACCGACATTGGTGACTACTCTCTGGAAAACACCTCTTGTTGTCTGTTGCTTCCTTTTCAAGCTAAGATGCATGGTTGGATAGTTGAGATCATCATAGCCAATTCCACGATTAAATTTTGAACAGTCCACGGATTTTGAACCGAATAGGACTGCCAAAGAGGTTGAATTATACCCCTCGTGGCATAAGAACCGGATGTAAAGCAGTTCACCCATGTCATAAACTAAGCCGGGGTTGGTAGCTCGAATTGGATTCACTTGACCAGCACCATATGCAAATTCTCCATGTTTGGTCACCCTCCGGCTCAAAGGAGTCGCTTCACAAATAGATCGATGCAAGTGTCAATTAACCATGAAGAAGGTAAGAACTAATTAAGGAAAAGTTATGGGCAATTGATCGAGAAGAGCTTTATAATAATACGATAGAAGCCAATCATCCCATCATCAGGGTATTTGGGGCTTGGTCTCGAATAGATTTATGTAATACCGTGCAAAGTGCCACCTCCACACTAGTCTGGTAAAGCTCGGAATTGACCCCAAAAAATTGTTTGTACTCATAAAGGGTCGAACTTTAAGTATTATTCTTCATGAGACATTAAGTGACTTATCACTTGAGCCAATCTTTTGGAGTTAAAGTGGAGATTCTTTGACGCACACAAAGCTTTGGAATATGCTTAAAACAAAAGACACTAAACAGCAACCCCAAAGTTTTGTCCTATATTTTTTTAGTTTTAAGTTTTTTATAATTTTTAAGAATCAAAAACCCTAAAATGATCTAGTTAGAGCGAAACCTCAAACACTCCGGTTATTTTATTAAAAAAAAAAAAGGGACATTCTAATATTTTTACCTGAGGTAATGAGGGCAGATTTGATAGCAGCTGGACTCCAATTTGGATGGAATGACTTGACATAGCCTGCTGCTCCAGCAACGTGAGGACATGCCATTGAAGTCCCAGACAGGAGGCTAAACTTGGAAAATTGGGTGTCACCTTTCAAGCCGGTGAGCGAATTCAAAGGGGTGAAAGCTGCCAGAATATTAACACCGGGTGCTGCAATATCGGGCTGTACCACCGCAATATATCGGTTTGTTAATTAGGTTTAATATATACACATCAAAGCCATGCATGCAGAAAGGAAAAAAGGTTTTGTGCTTTGAAATATTACTTTGAGAACGCGTTGTGTTCCGGAACTTGGGCCTCGAGATGAAAAATCAGCAATAAAAGGAGCAGGCTCTAATTTTATTTCGTGGGTCTTGCCTATCACTCCTGATGATGATCTACATTAATGCACAAGAAATTCAATTAATTACTTAATTATCTCCACCCTAAAATATTAATCTCTATATATATTTAACAAGCAGGCTAGGCTAGGAACTTATTATATATATATATATATATATGTATATATACCTTGTGTGATTTATGTAATTATCTATGATTTCACCAATGGTGCCATTCACAATAGTTGCAGGGGCCATGAAAATTGGGTTGGAATCCCAGTTATCATTACTTTGAAGTATAACGCCAGCACTGCCGATTCCGGTTAGATAAGAATCAGTACCCCATTGTCCTAATTTGCAGGAAATAATCCTTCCCTTCACCTTAGCAGGGTTTAATGAGTCTGACAAGCAGAACCTGTACAACATATATATATATATGATGAAAAATGTTACTTTTGTTTTTGTGAAAAATTCCCGCTTATTGTGTGACATGTGTTGTACATACACTTGTGTGGTTGTCCCACATTGAAAAATTATAAAGAAAAAGAGTACTTAAGTGTATGTACAAAACCCATGAACAAATTAAGAGAATTAAGTACCTAGCATTATCCTTGGTTGAAGGGTTAAGGGCCACATCTTCCCCTCTAACAAGAGGGTATAATGCCTTCTTTGGACTGAAAGAGTTCACGCCAACCCCCTACATATTTCACATATTGTAGTGTTAGAATATAAATTAAATGATTAAATATTTATTTTTTATTATTAGCTTATATTTTTAGGAAAAGTGGTGATTTAACAATGACAATCTCACGCACTGATTAATTAGTGTCCTCTTGCCGCCCTCCCCATGTAGTTGTTGCTATTTTGTGGGTTTTTTTTTTTTGGGGGGGGAGGGCTTTATGTCTCCCTATACTTATATATCCCTTCCGATCAACCTCTATCAATGCCTTCTTGTTGTAGGGTTTCGAAAATGGTTGATGGGCCATTCGAAGTTCGTAACTCTTTTTGTGTCGCTTTGATCAGTTCGATGCTAGTCGCCTTAGCTAGCGACCATTTCATAAGACACTGTTTATTTTCTGTTTTCCCGCACTGTTGTGGTTGTATTGAGGGTTTGTCTTATGATCATCCCTTTCCCCTTCCCCATTATTGCTTAGGGAAAAAAATATAGCCAAAAGAAATTTACAATGCATATAAAAATATAACTTACTATGACGCTCTTTCCATTTCCCAAACGAACATCGCTCCTAAACGCCCGATCAATGCCGCTAGCTGCCACGGTTAGAATCCAAGGTGCATGATTCGTCACAGTACCTAAACTTGGTCCACTATTTCCAGCTGAGGCCACAGTGAGAATTCCCTTCTTCATGGCATGAAATGCACCGATTGCTATAGAGTCAACGTCATAACCCATAAATAGTCCACCAATAGAAATCGATATGATGTCCACACCATCATTTATAGCAGCTTCAAAACCAGCAAGCAAGTCCATATCCGAGCACCCAAAGGTTTCCCAGCAGACCTTGTACATGGCCACCCTAGCTGAGGGCACTCCACCACGTGCAGTGCCTCTGGCGAGCCCAAAGAGGCTAGCATTTTGAACTAGGCTGCCGGTCGCCGTTGACGATGTGTGGGTCCCGTGCCCTTGCACATCGACAGGAGAAATTATGTCAGCCGGATTGGCCAGGCGATCGAGCTTGAAGTACTTTGCACCTATCACCTTGCTTCAAGTTCCCAAACATAAACAATAACGTTAAATATTATTTAGCAGACTGTTATACGATTTAGATGACAATTAAAACGTGACAAGGTTTTCCATGTTTCAAAATGCATGGTAATGAGAAAGAATCATATAATCATTAAAATCTAAGTACACAAGATCTAAAATCATTAAAATCTAAGTCCACAAGATCTTAAAAATTTCTGCTATCATTTCTGAAAATAAAATAATTTTTGGAGTCAAATTTTACTGTCTCTTTCATGTGAAAATGAATCGATTGAGGTTCATATTGGTAGGTGCATGAAAAACAAAAACAACAACAACAAAAAAAAAAAAAGAAAAAGAAAAGAAAATGGACACGATTTTACTTGTTGCATCCTGAGAAATTAGCGTAGCGGCGACAACTTCCTTTCCATCTTGCGGGTGGAGGACCAAGGCCGTCATCCTTAAAGCTCTCAGCATGTGGAGAAATCCCTGGCATGCACGAAGTTTGATCATTTGTACGTAATTTGTTACAATTAAAAAAAAAAAAAAAGGATAATTTAAAATAATTTAAAATTAATATATATAAAAAAAAAAAAAAAAAAAAAATCCAAGAACCTGTATCCAATAGGCCCACAATTATATCGCTCTCTACTTTCAAGTTTCTTCTTGCATTTAAAGGTAACCCAATGAAGTCCCATGACTTGGTAGTTTGTAGCTGGTGATACCTATTCGGCATCACATGTAGCACCTCGTTCCTATCTGAATTCACAACAAAAACTCTGTTCATATAAATCCCATATATATTATTTCAATCAAAAAAATAATTGAGGAACATATATATATACATATATATATATATATATATAGATGGCTTCACAATAATATTATACCCAATAACTTTTGAGCTTCATCTGTTGTTAGATGTGCAGCAAATGCATTGAAGGTCGTGTAGCTGTAGAGCATGGACTTCCTGGCATCAACAACGCTGTTCCATGCAAACCCATTAATTAAGTCTCAAAAAATAAATAAAAAATATTATGTTCATATATATATATATATATATATATATAAGCCAACCTACGTACCTTCCTTTGACAGACGAGAGGACATTTAGATTAATGTTTCTTTGAACTCTAGAGTCTGCGGACATGGGACCATTTTGCAAGAAAGCAATGTAGTATTCCTGTACAATAAATTCGATTATTGCATGAAAATAAAGCATAATTAATTAATGAAAAAAGACAAATAAAGCATGCATGCATGCATGCACGTACCTTTTTCTCATCGCCAATTTGACCGACGACACCACCTATCAAGACCAAGAGAAGAGGAAGAAGAAGCCGATGATATTTCGCCCCCGACATGTTTCAATAATAATATAGTCTAGCTTCTTCCTTCTCCTCCTCTTCTTCTCCGTATCTACTAATCTCACGCAGGGTGATATATAACGAGGATGTGACACCCTGTATTGCTTCACAAGAAACGAAAAACGGTTCGATCGAGGATAAGAACAGCCTTGTCTACTTTAACATTTCAACTCCGGTTCCTCGGCTTTTCGGTTGGACAAAACCCGGAAAAAGGAAGGTAACAGAATTTCTGTTTGTCTTTCGCGTTATATTCAATGTATTTATACTAGGGCTTTGCTTCTTTTGGATAAACTTTGCTCAGCATTCCCATCCCCTATCTTTATCTGTTTCATAATTCTGTTAAGGAAAAATCCATGCGAAGATTTAGGAAGGCCAGCCTGAGACCGCAAATTAATAAAACTACCAGTAAACTCGCTCCACCTCGATTTAGTTGTTAAACAGGCTGTTTGTGAACACAAAATTAGACTAAATTATTAAAAGATTCATATTTGTATAAAACTCGGCTCGTCTTGGTTATATGAACAAGCTCATATAAGACTTGTATATATAAGATCAGAATCAAATTTAAAGGAAAATAATTGCTTAAGAATCGACAAAGAAGATTAACCCGCCCACTACATTGTCAGAACTCATTTTTCTTGAATTCCAAGTCAAGCTATATATATAGGGACAGAGTTTTCCTCCAAATTGGGTTAGAGAAACTTCATTCAATATAGTTTATAAAAATGACATGTGTCTATTTTTTAATAACATGTAAAATACACAAAAAAAAATGTGCATCTTACATATTCAAATGACAAATGTTATTTTTATAAACTAGATTGAAGGAAGTTTATCCAACCCAGTTTGAAGGAAAACTATGTCCTATATATAGTGATCAACCTATCTATATATATCGCAAACCGAAAATTAGGTGACTTAAAAGAGCTTCTTAAGGTGAAAATTTTAGCTCAAATGACTTTGCTAATTAATTAGTTAGATCATGCCTGCATTTGAAGATTTCACCTCAACTTATAGGAAGAAAAAAAATGAAATGAATATATATTTTTTAAAATTTATAAAATAAAAAAATAAAAAAAATAAAAACCTTAGATTGAACAATGGACACGTTAAAATTTGGAACTGAACTGCATGTATATTTCTGTGTTTAAATTGTACACATGTCAGACTTTTAATAGTTGAATAAGGCCGGTTAATTAGAATAGGAAATACAATGAGAGAAGAGAACTAGAGTAAAATATTACATAATAAAATCATCAAAATATACAAGGAAATATACCTAAGATATCAGGCAAACAAGGAAATTATCATAATATTTCTAAATATATTCTAACATTCCCCACAAACTCGAGGTACTAATATAGATCACAACTTGAGTTGAAAACAAAATTATGGAAACGTCCAATGGATTTTTTTTGGGCGGGTTCTCTGACTCTCATGTCCAATGAAAACTTACGGCATGTCTACAGTCTCTGACTTCTTTCTCTTTGTCCTCTATAAGATTTTCACCATAACGGGAGACTTTCAAAGACCTTAGTTTATTGTATATATAATTCTACAAATTAGTATACTTAAGCACCAATTATGCTTATATCCAGATAGTTAATTGGGCAAAGAGAGCAGAAAAAGTTGATTAAAATGGAGAAATTAATCAAAAGTAGCTTAGAATTACGTACATAGTTCAGAACTGCAATAAACACAAGCATACAAGGTCCCAATTTGATTAAAAAAAAAAATCCCCTACTGCTGTAGAGCACGCTATGATGCTGAAGCATCACACGATGACCGTTAGATTCCACCTCTTTCTTTGTTTCCCGTTTTCATATTACCATTTTCTGGACTATAAATGACAATAGGGCTCCGTACGATGTTGCGGGAACTTTTCCATACAAGTGAACCTGAAACCATTTGCGTGCTTGCCATTGCTTTCGCCCTCACGACAACCCTGTAGCTCAGCTTCTGGTTGACGCTAGTGAAGTAGAGACTCCTGGGCTTCACAGTGATTTCAACTCCTCTGGGAGCTCTAATGGTGGCATTGTAGACGGATCGAGCAGCACCGACATTGGTGACTGTTCTCTGGAAAACAGCTGTTGTTATCTGTTGCTTGCTTTTCAAGCTAAGATGCATGGTTGGATAGTTGAGGTCATCGTAGCCAATTCCAGGAAGGAATTTTGAACAATCTATGGATTTTGAACCGACGAGGACTGCCAAAGAGGATGAATTATACCCCTCGTGGCATAAGAACTGGGTGTAAAGCATTTCACCCATGTCATAAATTAATCCAGGGTTCACGGCTCGAGTTGGATTCACTTGACCAGCACCATATGCAAATTCTCCTTCTTTGTTCACCCTCCGGCTCATAGAATTTGCTTGACAATTAAATCGATGCAAATGTCAGCCATGAATTGAGAAGATAAGCATTAACAGGAAGTTATGGACAATTAGATCGAAGAACTTTGTAGGAAATGGATACAAGTCAATCTTCCTATTTTTGAAGCACACAAAGCTTTGAACTATGATTATAAAAACAGTAGTCTAATCCCAATGGGTTGGCTTAAGTGGTAAGTTAACTTTGCTTCGATGCCGGGCACATGAAATTTGATCAACCTCTTTTGGTATAAACAAATCCTTGGGGTACGCTCGAAGACGAAAGCTTGAGCTATACTTGACCCAGGCCGCGCATAGGAATATAGTACGGGTTTAAAAATTTATAAAAATTATAAAAAATTATAAAATAAAATAAAAAAAAAAACCTTAGAATGAACAATGGACACGTTAAAATTTGGAACTGAACTGTATATTTCTGTGTTTAAATTGTACAATGTCAGACTTTTAATAGTTGAATAAGGCCGGTTAATTAGAATAGGAAATACAATGAGAGAAGAGAACTAGAGTAAAATATTACATAATAAAATCAAAATATACAAGGAAATAAATCAGTACCTAAGATATCAGGCAAACAAGGAAATTATCATAGTATTTCTAAGTATCTTCTAACATTCCCCACAAACTGAAGGTACTAATATAGATCACAACTTGAGTTGAAAACAAAATTACGGAAACGTTAAATGGGTTTTTTCTGGGCGGGTTCTCTGACTCTCATGTCCAATGAAAACTTACGGCATGTCTACATTCTCTGACTTCTTTCTCTTTGTCCTCAATAAGTTGTTCACCCTAACGGGAGACTTCCAAAGATCTTAGTCGATTGTTTATATAATATTCTACAAATTAGTATACTTATGTACCAATTATGGTTATATCCAGATAGTTAATTGGGCAAAGAGAACAGAAAAAGTTGATTAAAATGGAGAAATTAATCAAAAGTAGCTTAGAATTACATAGTTCAGAACTGCAATAAACACATGCATACAAGGTCCCAATTTGATTAAAAAAAAAAAAATTCCCCTACTGCTGTAGAGCACGCTATGATGCTGAAGCATCAAACGATGACCGTTAGATTCCACCTCTTTCTTTGTTTCCCGTTTTCATATTGCCATTTTCTGGACTATAAATGACAATAGGGCTCCGTACGATGTTGCGGGAACTTTTCCATACAAGTGAACCTGAAACCATTTGCGTGCTTGCCATTGCTTTCGCCCTCACGACAACCCTGTAGCTCAGCTTCTGATTGACGCGAGTGAAGTAGAGACTCCTGGGCTTCACAGTGATTTCAACTCCTCTGGGAGCTCTAATGGTGGCATTGTAGACGGATCGAGCAGCACCGACATTGGTGACTGTTCTCTGGAAAACAGCTGTTGTTATCTGTTGCTTGCTTTTCAAGCTAAGATGCATGGTTGGATAGTTGAGGTCATCGTAGCCAATTCCAGGAAGGAATTTTGAACAATCTATGGATTTTGAACCGACGAGGACTGCCAAAGAGGATGAATTATACCCCTCGTGGCATAAGAACTGGGTGTAAAGCATTTCACCCATGTCATAAATTAAGCCAGGGTTGACGGCTCGAGTTGGATTCACTTGACCAGCACCATATGCAAATTCTCCTTCTTTGTTCACCCTCCGGCTCATAGAATTTGCTTGACAATTCAATCGATGCAAATGTCAGCCATGAATTAAGAAGATAAGCATTAACGGGAAGTTATGGACAATTAGAGAAGAACTTTATAGGAAATGGATACAAGTCAATCTTCCTATTTTTGAAGCACGCAAAGCTTTGAACTATGATTATAAAAACACAGTAGTCTAATCCCAATGGGTTGGCTCAAGTGGTAAGTTATTTTGCTTCGATGCCGGGCCCCATGAAATTTGATCAACCTCTTTTGGTACAAACAAATCCTTGGGTACGCTCGAGGACGAAAGCTTGAGCTTTACTTGACCCGGGCCGCGTACAGGAATATAGTTGGGTTAAAAAAAAAAGACAATCTTATCCTTTTTACCTGTGGTGATGATGGCAGATTTGATTGCAGCTGGACTCCATTTTGGGTGGAATGACTTAACATAGGCTGCTGCTCCGGCGACGTGAGGACATGCCATGGAAGTCCCAGACATGAGGGTAAATTTGGAAAATTGGGTGTCACCTTTCAAGCCGGTGAGCGACTTCAAAGGGGTGTAAGCTGCTAGGATATTAACACCGGGCGCTGCAATGTCAGGCTGTTCCACCAAAAGATCTGGGTGTTAAGTTTTATAGGTTAAACCAGTAGAAAGAGATAAGTTTAATCAACTTTAATACTCACCATCATGTATAAGTTTAAACTCCATTTTAATAGGTGAAATCCAACACATAAAATATTTAATTTAAATAAAAAGTGATTTGACGGGATGAAGGCACGGTTCGATCTCAAAACTTTTGAATCTAATACCATGATAAATTATCACTAATTATTACATAAATTTAAACAGATTGGAAAGAGGTAATTTATATGTCAAAGCCATGCAACAAGGAAAATGTTTTGTAATATATATTAAAATCTATACCTTGAGAACGCGTTGTGATCCGGAGCTTGGACCACGAGATGAAAATGTAGCGACAAATGGAGCAGGCAGTTTTTTTATTTCTTGGGTCCTATCTATCACTCCTGATGATGATCTACATTGCACAAGAAAGTCAATCACTTATCTCTCAAATAACCAAACGTATCATAACTTTCATTACAGATTATCTCTCTCCCTGCATGCCTTCCATAAAAGCTTTGGACTTGGTCGTTGATTTGGGAGATAATATGGCCCAAAAAGTGTAATGGTAACGACGCAAAAAAAGTACTAGTCATATCTGTACTAAAAGAATTAGTCAAGTTAGAGCTTCTTTAGAATCAGTTATAAAGCTAGTTTCACCCACTAAGTGAGCTTAGCATCCATATGCACGAGTGTCTTTATAAACCACCAATTTTTATGCAGTGTTCTAGTACCAAATGGCATTATTAGGTGGTTTTGATATCATTTGTAACGACATAAGAAAAGTGTATGTTAGTCACATTTGCACTATCACTCCAAAACGGTTAGTCAATTTGCAGTTTTCCTAAAATTACTAATATATAAAGTCAAGTTTCACCTAATAATTAAGTAAGTAATATGAGACTTAGCGTGCACCCAGAGTGTTTATAAACTACCCACTATATATAGGTTACCCATCTTTCCCAATATGAGATCAAACTGTGACATTAAGCAAACTTTCTCCACAATCTTTTTCCAATAAATGTTGAATAATTGTCACCAGCATGAACATATATATATATACACACACAAAAGAAGGCTTTCACTATACATAACAACCAAAAACTATAATTACCTTGTGGAATGTATGTAATTATCTATGATTTCACCTAGGGTGCCATTCACAATGGTTCCCGGGGCCATGAAAATTGGGGCAGAATCGAAAAAGAAATTATCACTTGTAAGTATAGTGCCAACACCACCAATTTGCCTGACAACAGAATCAATTCCCCATTCTCCTAATTTGCAGTAAACAAGTCTTCCCTTCACCTTAGCAGGATCTAATGAGTTTTCCAAGCAGAACCTGCACAAAATGAAAATGTTAGTTTTGTTTTTGTGAAAACTTTTCACTTATTGCTGCTCCATGAACAAAGAAAATCAGTACCTAGCATCTTCCTTGGTTGAAGGGTTACGTGCCACATCTTCCCCGCTAACAAGAGGGTATAATGCCTGCTTTGGATTGAATGTGCTCACACCAACCCCCTGCATAACCAAAAAGGAAATTTACAAGGCTAGTCATTTTTTACACGATTTGCAAATTTAACACGAACCTAACATAAATGGGTTGTCATATATATATAATCTTAATTATACTCATGCATTGACACGACCCGAACCCAACAAGTGAACACGAATTTTAAGTCACCCCTACCATTTCCCATGTCTTAAAATATTATACTTACTGAGATGGTCTTTCCATTTCCCAACCGAACATTGCTCCTAAACTCCCTATCAATGCCGCTAGCTGCCACGGTTAGAACCCAAGGTGCATGATTCATCACAGTACCCAGACTTGGTCCCGAATTTCCAGCCGAGGCCACAGTGAGAATTCCCTTCTTCATGGCATGAAATGCACCGATTGATATAGAGTCAACGACATAGCTAATATATCCTCCACCAATAGAAATCGATATAACGTCCACACCATCATGTATAGCAGCTTCGAAAGCAGCAAGTAAGTCCATATCCGAGCACCCAAAGCTGGCCCAACAAACCTTGTACATGGCCACCCTAGCCGACGGCACTGCACCTCGTGCAGTGCCTTGGGCGAGCCCGAAGAGGCTTGCATTTCTAACGAGGTTGCCGGCAAAGGTTGACGACGTGTGGGTCCCATGACCTTGCACGTCAACTGGAGAAAAAATGTCATTCGGATCCGTTACCTTGTCGAGCTTGAAGTACCTTGCGCCTATTAGCTTCCTTCATGATGTTGCCAAACATAAACAACACATTGATTATTTCAGGTTATATGAATGTGATATGACATTACAGTGAAAATTAGTTATTAATTTTATTTTTATAAGGCATGCCTATTCAAATATTGATTTTTACTGTCATCTCAGCTTAATTATATAACAGCCATTCTACTAAATAGCATTAATATTATAGCTAGGCAATGTGAGATGATTGAAATCGCAACTTCTATTGAACTTGCGCTGATGAAATGGTTGATTGAGACGTAATTTGGTAACACTAATTACCAAAAATCTTGTTCAAAAAAAGTTCTTTGGCCAGCACTTTCAAAATTAATGGTTTTGAAAATTTGTTGAAAATGACACGCTTTCTGGAAATGTGAGGATGTTTTCCATGTTTCAAAATGCATGGTGATGAGAATGACCCAATTAATTAATGTCAAGTTTAATGTTTTGGTTGGTTTTCTTGCTTGCTTACCAAAAAAGGAAAAATGTCTCTGTTGTTTCCAAAATCATAGATGTAGCCAACAAATTTACAATAAAGAGAGATAATTTAATTGTTTGTTTGTTTTTTTTTTTGTTTTTTTTTTTTTTGTGGGAAAAAAATATTTTGAAGTGATATAAAGATGAAATCAGTTTTGAGTTTTTTATAAGTAAAGTTGTTTGTTAATGTTTTAACTTTTTTAAATTAAAAAAAAAAATGTTGCAGTTCCTCATGATATTCTTCTAGTGTTTTCATGATTCTACACAGAAAAAAATACTTACCCTATCGTTCCTCATAAAAAAGTAGAAAATAATATCCAGGTAAGAAAACATGAAGATATAGGAAACGTACGTAGGCATTCATATTTCTAAAATGATTTTCAAAAAAGATATAGAGCGACTTTTTATCAGTGTTATACCAATGCATAAATTCCTGATCGAGGGTGTAATTAATCTAAAAGAGACACATGCACAAACTTTCCTAATTAGAAAGAAATATAATCATTAAAATCTAAGTCCACAAGATCTAAAATCATGACAAATTCGTTTAATTTATATGAAATCAAAACTCTTGGGGTTGATCAAACGAGTAAAAGTGGAATTGATACATAAAACGTGTGTTTGAAGATTAATATGCACGCCTTCAATATTTATTATATATCCATTAATTTTCTGAAAATAGCCATTACCATACAAAATTTAAGAAACACGGCCTCTTATATATATATATATATATATATATATATATATATATATTGTCATTGAAATATACTTGAAAAGGAGTTCTTAAAAATTTCTAATTAATCGATCATTTCTGAAAGTGGATAATTTTTATTATTATCTTTTTCAGGTGAAAATGATCAATCGATTGAGCTTCATATATATTAATTGGTAATTGAATAAAAAAAATTAAAAAAAGGAAGATGGACACGATTAATTTTACTTGTTACATCCTGAGAAATTAGCGAAGTGGCCACAAGTTCCTTTCCATTTTGCGGGTGGAGGACCAAACCCATCATCCTTAAAGCTTTCAGACTGTGGAGTAATCCCTGCATATATGGCACCAAGTTTTATCTTCTTTTTTTTTTTTTGGGGTTATTACAAGAAATAAAAACAAATTAAAATTATATATATATATAATAGAAATTAAAAAATATATATATAATAAAAAATCCAAGAACCTGTATCAAATAGACCCACAATTATATCTCTCTCCATTTTCAAGTTTCTTTTTGCGGTTAAAGGTAATCCAATGAAGTCCCATGACTTGGTAGTTTGTAGCTTGTGATACCGATTCGGCATCACATGTACCACCCTGTCCATGCCTGCAGAATTCACACCAAAATTTAAAACTCAGTTCATATAATTAATCCCATATATATAAAATTAATTTCAGCGAAAATAATAATTGAGGAACCATATTAAAAATATATAGCTAATTAATTCACATACGTACCCAATAACTTTTGGGCTTCATCTTGAGATAGCTTTGCTGCAAATGCATTGAAGCCCTTTGTGTAGCTGTAGACCATGGACTCCTGGGCATCATGAAGGCTGTTCCATGTAAACTCATTAAGCCACAAAAAAAAAAAAAAAAATCTTGTGTTTGTGGTGAAAACTGCATAGTTTCATGTATATATATATATAATGGTAGTAGAAATTCATCCGACTCATTCTCTTTAAATAACATATATTAAAAGAGTATATAAAAACATGTGCTTCTCACGTGCTAAAAAATATATGTTATTTTAAAAATTAGGTTGTAGGAGCTGGGATAATATTACGAGCCATGTGTACATGTGCAAAGAGATGATGGAGGGATCGGAGCCAACCTACCTTCCTTTCACAGAAGAGAGGATATCTAGATTCATGTTTTTCTGATCTGCAGGGGCTGTGAACAAGGGATCATGTTGCATGAAAGCAATGTAGAAGTCCTGTATACAACTTAAGATTACGTACGATTATTGCATAGAAATTAATAAACATATTAATTAATTAATAATCAAGAAAACAAATTAATAAAGCATATATATATATATATATACAAACCGTTTGCTCATCATCTCCAATAGCACCAGCAAGATCACCTATCAAGACCAAGAGAAGAGGAAGAAGAAGAAGAAGAAGCGAATGAAGAGGAAAGGTGTGGACATATTTGGTAGCTCCCGACATGCTTGTTACAAAAATATTATGCAGGTTTGAGGTTGCTATATATATAAGGATTGAGCATGACACAACCTGTATTGCTTCACAAGAAAGAACAACCTTGTAGTTAACTTCTCCAACTCCAATTCGATCCCCAGGTTTTCGGTTGGGAAAACCTGTAAAGGAAGATAACAAAATCTCTGCTTCTCTTCTGCTTTAGTCAATGTCATATATAAGGCTTATAGGTATAGGACTATATATATCTCTTTTGTGGGCCATTGATTACTTTTTTAACTATATTTCTTTACAAATTAAGATGATTGATGAGAATGTTAAAATCTGCAATGTGTTCTTGTGTTACTTAATTTAATGGTGGGTGTAAAGAAGGTCGGCGTCAAATTCAAATTAATGAGAATAATTGCTTGAGAATTGACATAGAAGATTAACCCATATATATAATATCAGGAAATCCTTTTTCTAGCTTGAATTCCAATTCAAGCTAGCTAGAATGAACCTGTCTATATCCCAGACCCAAATTGAGGTGACTTGAAGAGCTTCTTTGAGCTCAAATGACTTTTCTTGCGTCATGCATGGGAGGATTTCACCTCAGCCGGCGCCTACAGTACCAAAAAAAATATATATATATATATATATATGGGGGAAAATTCACTTTTAACTCAAGAAGTTTTAGTACTTTTTTCAATGTTAACCCCAAAGTTTAAAAATTTACAATTCACCCTATGAAGTTTCAAAAACTTGTAATATTAACCCCAAGTGAATGGAATCCGTCAAATTGGATGGAATCCGTCTCACGTGTGCCTCACGTGACTCTTTAGGGTTCAGCCTTCCAATTTTACCCTCACCCACACCCACACGTCGTCGTTTTATCATGGCATAGGTGTTTTTATTTTTGTTACACTATGGAGAGAGAGAGAGAGAGAGGAAAAGCAGAGAGAAAGAGAAAGAGATGTGTGGGTCTGGAAACAAGTCGCCGGCGTACTTGAGCCACAGCGTCCACCTCCAAGGTCCGCTTCTCCCCAACCTCGCCGGCCTTTCCGCCGTAACCAGTGTAATGCAGCACGTACGAAGACTCCCCGTCTCTGGGCATGTCCATCTTGAGAAACAGCCCGTTGATGATCTCGGCGCCGCTCGCCTGGGCTCGGTCCCGAAGGTATGTGTCCAGGACCTCGCGCCACACCATGCCGATGTACTCGTGGGGCTTCAGGGTCTGCCCGATATCCACCACCAAGTTCGACGGCGATATCACCTTCATCCTCATGACCTTCCGGTCTATGATGTCCAGCGGGATAGCGCTGCCACAGGGCTAATGGACGGATGGGATTTCATGTGGATAATGGAATGCATTTTTTTGGTTTGTTTTCTAACTGGCTGACATGTATGCCACCGTTGCCACGTTGTTTTTGGAAGTGTTGGGTTCTCAAAGGGGACCGGGGGAAGTCAGATATCTTACATGCAACCAATAGTATTTTGACACGTGCATGATGTAAGAAGCCCTTGTGTTTATGGCAGGCACGAGTGAGCTTTGTATTTGGGAACTAAAAAACTCATCTTTTGCCCATATATATATACTCTGTTATACTCTGTTTATGGGAACTAAAACAGAGGAGGTGGCCAACTAGAAGGATTGAAAGGATTGAAACATTGTCTTCAACGTTGGAGTTCATCAGACGGTCTATAACAGCCTTCTTATCATCCACTCGGTCCACAACTAATCACGTACAGTTTTTTAATTTCATACAACGGCATTTAAGCCAAATATGTCTGCCATATTATTTAAGTTCGAGAGGTTGATGAATTATACCAAATTTACCAGAAAATAAATCCATTCTAAACTTGGGGAGATATGAGTTCATGGAAACAAGAGGCATTCATGTAAAATTCAGTATAAGTTATATATCATGAGTTTAAAAGTGTACCTCTTCTTCAAGTTTTGTGTGCCGAGCACTACCTGCTTTCATAGCTTTATTAGTTTTACACTTGCCACGGAGGAGAATAAACTCCATTTGTTTTTCGCACCATTCCCGTTGTTAACATGAATTAAGAAACCACCATCTGTCGTAGCTTTTCGCCGGGATCTGGTAAACTGTATAGCTCCCATCCTGAACTTCCACTCCAAGACCTGCTCGCCATTCTTGATTAACGCCTACCCTTTCTTCGCCTACAAAGCGGGTCCCAAGCAGGTTCTGTCTGAATATTTTTAATTAAAAGATTGAATTTTTTTTACTTTTTTTTCCTACTAATTTAAGTTTAGAGAAATGGCCCTGAGTTGCATTGGATCGTTTAAGTTTTAGGAGGACAACTGGTTATTTAATAAGATATTAAACAAGGACATAAATTTTATTTAAACAATATATTAATATAATTATTTAATTAATAATGAGTCAGTTTGACTTTGCTATTAATTAGAAAATAATAATTTTAAAAATGCAAATAATTGATCTAAATGAATATATATATATATATATATATAAATGGAAGCATTCTTTAATTATTAATTATTTGGAATAATTTAAAATTAGAAAGCTTCCATTTTAGCTAAATATATACTGTGCTTCATGATGATTGAACAGGTCCCACTAGAATTTGTGCTGTTCGAGCAAAACGCTGGTGTGCTGGACCCTTCCACGAGCCTCCACTACGACAACATGTTGTTTGCGCAAATTGACGCCGTGTACGCGGCGCTGGGTGCCTGGGGGTCACCTCCTCTGTTTTGGTTCCCATAAACAGAGTGTAACAGAGTATATGTGAGGGCAAAACCCAACATACAGATGCACACTCATTTGCAGCTGAAGCAACCGCAAATGAGGAAAAGCATGACGACAAAACAACTGAAGCAACCATATTATATTCAGTTTTTTTTTTTTTTTTGTTTAATATAATCTCAACAGAAAAATAAATCCATCGTGTATCTCATCCGGAGCAAGCCTAGATGTCACCGGCGGTAGTAGCCCAGTCGGAGAAAGCCCATCTGTCGTCGGCGGTAGCTGGCCAGTCATCGTCGGAGCTTCTATCGTCATCGTCGGTGCATTCACAGTCAACCCAGCCTCGCCAGAGCTCAGATTTCACCGGAGTTAGCAGCCCACTCGTCGTCGGAGCTTGCCCACTCGAGGAGTATCACCGCCCTGCATAGCTTCCCTATAGGAGGATCACCACCTTGTTTGGCTTCAGGAATTTCGCCATTTTCTTGCTCTGTCTCTCGCACTCTCTCGCCCCCGCAGTTCTTTTGTTTTTTAAATCCATATTATATTCAGCTGAAGCAAAGGCCAAACGACGACGTGTGGGTGAGGCTAAAATTGGAAGTTTGTGCATAAATATCGCATGTGAGTCACACGTGGGATGGATTCCATCCAATTGGACAGATTCCATTCACTTGGGGTTAACATTGCAAGTTTTTGAAACTTCATGAGAGTGAATTACAAATTTTTAAACTTTGGGGTTAACATTAAAAAGGCACTGAAATTTCATGGGTTAAAAGTAAATTTTCCCCAAGAATATATATATAGGTTGAGCAATATGGAGATATTAACATTTGGATTAACTGAAGTGTAAATTTTTGTGTGTCTAAACTGTGCACAAGTACTCAGTCTTTTATAGTTGAATAAGGGCGGTTAGAATAGGAAATACAATAAGAAAAAGGGTTAAATATCTAAAAATCCTCTAGAGTTTGGACACTTTATTTTTTTCTCCTTTAGGGTTTGATTTGTATCACATGAGGTACTTGAAGTTTTCATAAAGACGAAAATGACACTTCCGTTAAAATTTCGTCCAAAACTTAATGAAACATCACGTCAGCACCAATCACATTGTGCCACGTGTCTTATAATTAATTTTAAAAAAAAAATTAAAAATTTTTTTTTTCAAAAAATTAAAAATTAAAAATTTTGCCACCCCCACACTTCTAGTCCCTTCATCACTTACCCACCTTAATCTTAAGGTTTCCAATCCCAACATTCAGCTTTCCCATATTAGCTTAATTCTTCATCTAATCCTGAGTTGAATTCCTGAGATTGAGCCATGGGTGTTGCAGACACTACTGAGCAGTCGGTCGCTTCTTTGGTGCAAAATCAAAAATAGGGCAAAGAAACTCTGCAAATTCACGAGCATTATTTTCCGAAAATTTGTATTTTTCAACCAGCAATCAATCGAGTGGCCAAAATTTCAACCTCTGAATCCTCTTTAGATCCCCATGCCTGTCGAAGAAATCTTTGGACTTTGCTCCTCCAATGGCTACCTGCGCACCCAAGCACAAGAGAGAAATACCCCCTAACCGGCGGCCATGGCCAAAGGGGCTGGCCAGCCACCCCCCAAAATTTTTAATTTTCTTTTTCTTTTTTCTTTTCTTTTTTTAGTAATATTTTAATTTTTTTAAAAAAAATTGAAAATTTAATTATAGGACACGTGGCACAATTTGATTGGTGCTGACATGGCATTCCGTTAAGTTTTGGACGAAATTTTAACGGAAGTACCATTTTCGTCTTTATGAAAACCACAGGTACCTCTTGTAATATAAATCAAACCACAAGGGGAAAAAAAAGTGTCCAAACCCTAGGGGGTTTTTAGGTATTTAACCCTAAGAAAAAAATTAAAGTAAAATATTACATAATAAAATCAACTTGTACTAGGAACTACTAAGAGCTTATTTGGCTCCCTAGCTTTTCTCTCTGAGAATATCCTAGAGGTGAGGTTTAAACTTCCTACGGTTTGCCGGTAGAGGAAGGTTTTTTGGAATCATAAGTGGTCTGCTATGGCGGATCAACTAGAGAGGTTATGTGGGAATATCTCTCTCACTGAGGGGGAGAAAGCTGGGCTCACGATTACGGAAGGTGAGGTTGACGAGGTGCGGGCAAAAGTTGGACGATGCTTGGTGGGGAAAATCTCGATGGGAAGGACGGTTAATAAGGATGCTTTTAAGAAGGTACTATCTAGAATCTGGCGAACGATAGGGGGAGTGATTTTTAAGGAGCTCGATGATAATATCTGGCTGTTTGAATTCGAGGATGGGGATGATATGAGGAGAATTCTGGAAGGTCGACCATGGTCTTATGACAGACAACTGTTGGTCCTCACGGAGTTTGATGGCACTAAAACGGCTTCCCAAATTTGCTTTTCTCACTCTCCTTTTTGGGTACAAATACATGATATGCCGTTGCTTTGTATGACCAAAGGCATTGGCATGAAGATAGGGGACTCCATGGGGAAATTAATTGAGGTTGATTTAGCTGGCGATGGTGCAGGTTGGGGGAGATGTTTGAGAATCAGAGTGGAGATTGATTTATCCCAACCTCTTGAGAGGGGTAGAGCACTCAACTTGGCTGGGAAATCTCACTGGGTCACATTTAAGTACGAGAAGTTGCCAATGTTCTGTTTCGAGTGTGGTCGAATTATCCATGGTGCCAAGGGATGTCCTATCTCGCGATCGACAAGGAGGGGTGCAACGACTGATACAAAGGCGTGGGGTGTCTGGTTAAGGGCGGATGATGGGCGCCGTCGAAGTAATGCTGGTTTTAATAGTTCTACTGGTGAGGGGTGGCTCTCCAGGTCATCGGAAGGAATGAGTGATGGTGGTGGTGTACAACGAGGACGGGATTCCAATCTGGGCGTCTCCGATCTCCATGGTGGTGGCGCCCACCGAGGAGCTAGCTCAAATTTGGATGCCTCCGAGTTTCGCGGTGGACAAATATTGCACAGCAATACCAATCTAGCGGCGTCTAGTGGGGAGTCGGTTTCTCTGGGAGTTGGAAATGGCGGGGTCCGAAAAACGGGGGATCAAGAGGTGCACGTGGAAAATGGGGTTCTAGGGATAGCTCCCTGCAATCGTGGAACCGCTCAGATGAAGGAGCCCAATACGGATGCTGTGCATGGTTGTGAGGACGTGGGGGACCTGGTGGATGGAGGAGTTCATTGTGGGGTAGTGGGACCGGGTTCATGTAGTGGTGGGGCGTTTTCTACGTCCACTTTGGAGGTTCACGGTTTGCATGGAACTAATGCTGTGGGGACGTGGGTGACATATGGGTGTGAACGTGGAGAAAATGGAATGTCTTGTGGTGGTGACGTGCTTATGCATGCAGTTTTCTCTGAGCCACGACACCTTTCCCGTGGGGCAGCTGCAGCTGAGTACGTGGGAGCATCTGTGGGCGATGTGGACCACTCGGTAGGTGGACACAGTTTAGTGCCCACACTGAACGTGGAGAATGCATGGGATGCTGCGGTTGAGAACGTGGGGGCACAGGTGAGTGCGGTGGACCACTCGGCAGGGTGTAGTTTAGCGCCTACTTTGAATGAGGAGACTGCATGTAATGCTCCTGTGCAACTGCCAATAGCACGATCTCCAGTCAGTCTTCGGTCCTGGAAACGGCGAGCACGGTGTGGAGGGTCTAATGGCTCTAGGCTTGATGTCGGTGTGAGCAAGAAAAGGAAAGGGAATCGGCGGGGAGGTATCAGTGTACCAAACAAAAGTGTTAAGCGGGGGAATGGTGTCGCTAAGGCCAAGACAGGCGGAACACATGAGGTGGCGGAGGCTGAGGTTCAGCCCCGCTGCCAATTATGAATCTCCTAAGTTGGAAC
The DNA here is from genome assembly GCA_006937295.1 of Carpinus fangiana. Lineage (NCBI taxonomy): Eukaryota > Viridiplantae > Streptophyta > Magnoliopsida > Fagales > Betulaceae > Carpinus > Carpinus fangiana. The sequence continues at coordinate 21,642,012 of CM017321.1, forward strand.
TGCCGAGGGCTTGGGAACCCTCAGGCAGTCCGAGACCTTTGTCAAGTAACAAAGGAGAAGAAGCCCACCATTTTATTTCTTATGGAGACTAAATGCCATAGAAATCGGATGGAGTTTGTTCGTGTGAAGTTGGGATTTGATTGTCTCTTTGTAGTTGATTCAGTGGGAAGGAGTGGTGGATTAGCGTTGTTATGGAAAGAGTCTGGTTTGGTGGAGATTCAAAATTATTCTAGACGACATATTAATGCTATTGTGAAAGATGAGGCTGTTGAACAGTTATGGAAGTTTACAGGGTTCTATGGTCATCCTGATTGGACAAAGCGACATGAATCCTGGGCGCTGTTGAATCATTTGAGATGTTTTGCTCCGTTACCATGGTTATGTGTTGGTGATTTTAACGAAATCACTGAGCAATCAGAGAAATCGGGGGCGTTATTACGAAAGGAGATTCAGATGACTCAATTTCGCGAGGTGTTGGAGGATTGTCATTTCAGTGACTTGGGTTTCATAGGCTCCAAATATACATGGACGAACTGTCGACAAGACGGGAATTTCATAAAAGAGCGTTTGGATAGGGCAGTTGCAAACATGGGATGGATTCAACTGTATAAGAAGGTGGAGGTGCATGTTTTAGCAGCACGAACGTCGGACCATATGCCTTTGTTGGTCTCTTTTACTAATGTGGAGAGGGAGTTCCGGCAAGTTCAACGAACATCAAAGTTTGAGGCAAAGTGGCTTCTGGATGAGGGATGTCGCGAGATCATCACTGATGCATGGAACGACCTTTCGGGTGGAGGGGCCAGTCTCCAGATGGTGCAACAAAAGCTCGCGAACTGTAAATCGGTATTGCGGAGATGGAATGGACAGAAATATGGGTGTGCGGAAAAAGCCATCAAGAAGAAAACTAAGCAGCTGGAAATTCTCCAAAAGAATGAACGGGTGGAGGATAGATCTGATATCCAACAACTGCAGAAGGAGATTGAGTTCCTGCTCGAGCAAGAAGATACACGATGGAAACAACGTGCAAAACAAAACTGGTATCGGGAGGGCGATAGAAATACACCTTTTTTCCATTCATGGGCCAACCACCGGAGGAAGATAAATCAAATTCAGCACATTCAGGATGAGGATGGACGGGTTTGGAGGAAGCCTGAAGAAATAAGTAAGTCATTTCTAGACTTTTATAAAATTCTTTTTACGACTAATGGGGTTCATGGGGTGGAGGAGTGCTTGATGGGGTTGGAATCCCGTGTGACTGAGGAAATGAATGGTGAGTTGCTCCGGACGTTCTCTATGGCTGAGGTGGATACGGCCTTGAAGCAAATGCATCCTTTAAAGTCTCCGGGACCTGATGGTATGTCTGCATGTTTTTATCAAACTGCATGGTCAACGGTTCGCAGTGAGGTAGGCCAAGCAGTTTTGAATTACCTGAATGGTGGGCTGTTTGTTAATACTATCAATGAAACTTATATTACTCTAATTCCGAAAGTCAAGAACCCATCTAGACTTACGGAGTACAGGCCCATCAGTTTATGCAATGTACTCTATAAGTTGATTGCGAAGGTTATGGCGAATCGGTTGAAAAAGGTTCTCCCCCACATTATCTCGGAGACTCAGAGTGCTTTTGTTCCGGGTCGACTTATAACCGACAATGTGTTGGTGGCTTTTGAAGCACTCCAGACCATGGATGCGAGGATGAAAGGGGCAAAGGGGTATATGGCACTCAAACTCGACATGAGCAAGGCCTATGATCGAGTTGAGTGGGATTTTTTGGAGGCAATTTTGCTTAAATTGGGTTTTGCGAGGAGGTGGGTGGAACTTCTAATGAAGTGTGTTCGGACAGTTACATACTCTATACTGATCAATGGGCAACCAAATGGGAGGATTGTGCCTTCGAGAGGTATTCGACAGGGAGATCCTTTATCTCCTTATTTGTTCATTCTATGTGCGGAAGGTCTTTCCACTTTATTACGAAGGGCGGAACAGGATGGGAGGATCACGAGTTTGCCCATTACGAGGGGAGGAACGAGACTTAATCACCTATTCTTTGCGGATGACAGTCTGTTATTTTGCAGATCTAGCATTGTGGAATGGGCCAGAATCCAAGAGCTTTTGGAGATATATGAGATAGCGTCGGGTCAGAAGATAAACAGGGAGAAGACATCTATTTTCTTCAGTAGAAATACGAAGCAAGAAACCAAGGATTTTATTTTGACAACTGCCGGTGTTAGCTCTACGGCGCATTATGAGAAATATCTTGGTTTACCGGCCCTGATTGGCAGAGCCAAAGTGCGTTCTTTCTCGGCATTAAAGGGGCGTATATGGGAGCGTATGAATGGCTGGAAAGAGAAATTTTTATCCCAAGCCGGGAAGGAAGTTCTGTTGAAGGCAGTGGTTCAGGCCATTCCAACATATACAATGAGCGTGTTTCAATTGCCCAAAATGTTGTGTAAGGATATTTGCTCAATGATGTCCAAGTTCTGGTGGGGGCATAAGGGGAACGATGCAAGGGTTGCATGGTTGAACTGGAGTAAGTTGGGAAGGGCAAAGGAGAACGGGGGTTTGGGATTTCGGGACATTGAATTATTTAATTTGGCACTACTTGCAAAACAGGGGTGGCGTCTTATCCAAACACCTGATTCATTGGTGGCAAAAATTTATAAGGAGAAGTATTATCCACATGGTTCGTTTTTGGAATCTAGTTTGGGGCGACAACCATCATATGCTTGGCGTAGCATTTACAATGCTAAAGCTCTCCTTCAAGCCGGGCTCATTTGGCGGGTAGGAGATGGGAATTCTATTAATATTTGGACTGATCGTTGGTTACCAACCCCGGGTTCACATAAGGTCCAATCACCCATAGTTGCCCAGCTAGAAAATGCAAAGGTTAGTGTCCTTCTAGATAGGGAAACAAATTGGTGGAGAACTGACTTGGTTCATGGCCTGTTTGGTCCTGAAGAAGCAGAGTTTATCTGTGGCATTCCGGTATGTCCAAGAACCCGAAAAGATCAGTTAGTATGGGCAGGTACTAAAAATGGAAATTACACTGTTCGGAGTGCCTATCACATGGGTAAGGAGGAAGGTTTGAGGGAGGAGGGAAGTTGTTCCAATGGTCCACACATTGCTGTAATTTGGAAAGATATATGGAAAATCAAGTGTGCTAGAGTTGTTAAATCTTTTTTATGGCAAGCGTGTAACAATATATTGCCCACGAAGGAGCTGTTATATAAAAGACACATCTCGGATGATCCGTTATGTCCTCTATGTGGTTTGGATCCAGAAACTATTACCCATATACTATGGAATTGTCCATCCACAAAGGACGTTTGGTTGGAATGTAAATCACGAGTTCATAAGTGCACCAGTGATGAGATGGATTTTATTTATATTATGGAGAAACTTATGGAGAGACTCGATGCTGATCAGATGGTTTTAGTGGCAACGGTTGCACGTCAGATATGGTTTAGACGAAATTCGGTAGTGTTTGGAGGAGCTATGGTACCACCTGAATTGGTAATGCGACGTGCAACGGACCAAGTGGAGTTGTGGTGTAGTGTATCCCAGCGGCAGAGTACTTCTTCCGTCACTCCTGCTCAACCGACTGCTGTGACTTGGTCGACTCCCCCAAATGGATTCGTTAAGATTAATTGGGATGCGTCAGTTAATAAACAGCAAAAGAAAATGGGGGCTGGCGTGGTTGCTCGAGATTCGGCTGGAGGGGTGTTAGCGATGCAGTGTTTAACGAAAGAATCTATTTTTTCTCCTTCGGTTGCGGAAACAATCGGGGCATGGGCAGCAGTTGAGCTAGCAGTTCGCATGGATTTACGACGTGTTATCTTTGAGGGTGATGCGCTGGAAATCATAAACGCTTTGAATAGTAAGGGGTGCTGCTGGGCTGTGTATGGTCAAACTCTGAATGCGATTAAAACGGAAACGGCACAGCGTCGTGGGTGGTCTTTCCAGCATGTGAACAGACTGGCCAATAGGGAGGCACACAGATTGGCGCGCCTAGCTTTTGAGTATGGGGAGGGCAGAGAGTGGAGAGATGATTTTCCTTTTTCAGTGGAGGAAATCCCTCCTATTTCTGTGTAAAGCTTATGGCTGGGGAGGTTAGTGAGTGGAGATCAGAGTATCCTTTTTATGTGGAGACTCTGTTTTTCTTTTCCGTGTAATGCTGCCTTGTTTTTATGGAATCGTTTTTCAAAAAAAAAAAAAAAAAAAAAAGAGCTTATTTGGGATTGCGGTGAAAAATAGAGCTTTTGGATATAGAGCTTTTGCCTATGAGCTTTTGTCAAAAGTGTTGTTATTAAAAAGCCATTACATGTTTGGTAATTGCATGTCTTAAGTGCTTTTTTAATGTTATTGATGTTTGGTAACAAAATAAAAAAAGTGTTTTTAGTTGCAAAAATGAAATATAACATGTAATATTTTTTTTAGTATAGTCTGAAAATATATATATATATATATATCATTACATGAAATCATTACATTTGGTAATATCAATAAAAGCCTAAGGTTGGTAATGATTTTTTTTTTTTTTTCCATTTTATACTAACCTTTTTATATAAAAATGGTTAATGTTAACTTTCACAAATACAAATTATTTTGTAATGTTTTATGTAACAAAACGTCAACATTTTATTTATTTTGTATTTATATGTAATAAAAAGTGATGTCAATCATTTTCTTTCTTTCATTTTTTAAAGTATTTAACACACTTTTTAACTCCACAACACTTCAAAGTATTTAACACATAAAAAAGAATAATATTTAAGGAGATCCTTACAACATTTTAAATTGTTTATAACAAAAAAAATTAAAAAAAAAAAGAACATTAACGGGTCATAAGTAGATTAGCAATATGATCATACTCAATGTTCATAGAATTTTCATTTGATGTATCTGATTGTTGTATGCTTTACTCATCTTGTACTTTGTTATCGCTTATACTGTTAGTAGGTAGTAAATCTTCATCATCATCATATGGTTGGAACTCAGCATTCTTTATTGCATGCTTCCTAATGAAGTTATAAAGAGGTATAGAAGCCACCACGATTTTCACTTATTTATCATAAGGAAAATTCGACATGCAATGCAATAACTTTCACTTATTTTTCCAAATTCCAAATGTTCTTTCAATAGTGCATCTAAGTGATGAATGTGCATAATTAAAAATTTAATGTATACCCCTCGGTTGGCTTCCACAACGAAAGTTTGGTAGATGATACCGCTTCCCTTTGTATAGCCCCATGTATTTCTTCATGTGAGGATATCCTGCGTCTACCAAGTAATATTTTATTGCAATAAATATGCGAATAACATTCTTGAAAAATATTGAAAAATATATTTTTTTCATTTTTTAAAGTATACAAACCTCTAGGAGGGTGTGAAAATCACAATTCTTCCTTTCGAATAGCTTCCAAAAAAATACGTATATTATGTGCAGTACCTTCCCATATACTCAAACAAAGGTGAAACACATACGAAAATCACAAACAGCCATAACATTCTGAGTAGGAGTCCTTTTTCGACAAATATATAATATTTGTTTTGATGGAGAAATTTTAACTGGTATATGAGTTCCATCAATGGCTCCAATACAATATTTGAAGTATGGCCAATACCGCTCATCATCACGAATTTTGCTTAGAATATCCCTAAACTCTTTATCAATAGGATTAATAATGTTAATCAGCATTCTTGAAATGACCATTAAAATACGAGTAAAATGTCTACTAACTGTTTCTCCTGAATGTTGAAACCTTTCTTGCACTATTCTATTCCCAAACTCATGGCCTAAAGTATTCAAAAACATAACCACCAACTCTTCAACAGTTAATTTCCTAGTACATCTTAAATGATATCTTTCATTCAACTCTTTATACAAGTAAAGAAATACATGTATTTCTATTTCGAAATTTTGTTTGCACCTATCATGATTACCTTGTAAAATCTTCATAACCCACTTATAAGTTATAACATGTTTGAGAAGATGTCCTACAAGGTTCATTTGCAATATATGTCACATAATAGTTCTTAAAAAATTCTACTGCTGCGGCTGCTAGAATAAAAACATTATTTTCATTTTCATTTTCCTCTTCACCATAATCACTATCACTTGTATCATCTTGAATACTACTATAATCATTATTGTCCATGTCTATAAGGAAAACAAATAAAGAAATAAACACAAAATAAATATATAAGCACCCATAAAAAAAAAAAATTAAAAAAAAGAGATATCGACATAGTTATGAAATATTCTAATATACTCACCTTAATACACAAATCAACACATAAAAAAAAAAAAATAACATTCAAATAGATCCTTAAAACTTTTTAAATAGTTCATAACAAAACACAACATTAAAAAATAACATTATTCCATGTTACGAGGATGTTTTAGGTTTAGGTTAGAATGTTAGATGAAATAATGAAGAAGATAATGGCAAATTGACAATCATGTCCTTTAATTAAACACACCGTTTAAATAAGTAGCCTTTGGACTGTTTGTGGGCCAATTGACAATCATGTCCTAGCTATTTGGACTCTTTGTGAACCAAAACAAAATTTTAGCTTCTTTCTTTTTAACATTAAAGCGGGCTTTGGAAAGAAGAAAAAAAAGATGTCAATGGGCCAGTGGGTTTGGTTGAGAGTCTTGAGACACCAAACTCTAAAGACTATAAAAATCCAAGCCACTAAATACTTCAAACATCACAACAAAACATGATTAAAAACAAAAGCCTTTTCTCCAAAAAAAAAATAATAATAAATAAAGCAAACAAACAAAAGCCAAAATTTACACTTAAAAAAAAGCATGTAATCAAATTTTTAGATTTAGATTTAAATTGTTATTTTCAATTGATTGTTTTAATTTTTATATTGCTATTAATTTAGCATATTCTTGATTTTTTTTTATATTTAATTATTTATGAATTTATATAGTTTTGTTTTCATATTTTAATTGTATAAATATATAATTGTAGTTATATGAGATTATAGATAAAAACAAACGATTCTATTGAACTCCAATCAAATTATAAATGACCTCGTGTTGAAGTAGATTTAGCAAATCTGCTCACAGATCTTTCTTAAGAAAAAAGTGCGATTATAATCCTAGTGATAGAGACCAAATTCGAAGAGCATATCTATAAATAAGAGCTTGTCATTTTTCATATTTAATTATTATTTTAATATTTTTAATTAATTTTATTTTTTTATTCATAAAAAAATGCCACTCATGAGTGAAAATCTTGGATCCGCCATTGGTCCGGACGCTCGAAGAATTCTATTTTTTCAGAGAGTCTCGTCTGCAATCTCGTTTGCAAGCTCGTCCAGACGAGCTCGATAAACAAGAATTCTCGAGAGCCTCATCTGCAGTGTCGTCTGAACTCCGTCCGGACGCCTATGTTTTTTTGTATGATGAATTTTACTAAAAAGGTCATATCTAGAGTTCTAGTCCTCTGATTAGAGCAAGCTTTGTGGAGTTGGAAAGCTAACTCAATGATCTACAAAGTCATGTTTCAAGAGGTTCAACTAATTCTAATGTTTACTATGTCAAAACGGGTCATAAAGAGAAGAATACAGAATGGCTCGTTTGCAATCTCGTTCAGACAAGAATGCAGACAGGATTGCAGACGGCCATGAGTTAAAAACACGTTTTGGACGTGTTTTGTTGCCCCATCCAAATGGCACATGTTCCCGTTCAGACGCCGCATACCTGTAACAGTTTTAAATGAATATAAACTGTTTCCTAGGTTTAAGGATGATGGAGCTATTATAAATACACCTCTATAGAAATAGAGAAGTACGAATTTTCACCCCCAAAGAGTTCGTCGAAGGCTGTGCTAAGAGAGATCATATATGGTGAGCATTAAATTGAATCTCTTAGAGTTTTAATTATTCCTTTGATAAATCTACGGTTGAGAAGTCTATCGAAATGGTCCGGTAAAGGAAAATCACGTTGAAGAAAATTGTGAGGAAGGAGACGAGTTGTATGCTTGTCGATCTTACAGAGTTAAGGTCTTGCAAAGGGTTGCAAGTGTTCCTAGTGTTTGTAATCTCTGGATAATCTTTTGATAGTAATTTTCTGGATTTGGTTACCCCGAATAAGTTTTACTTTTAGATCTGTTTCTAAAAGGTTTCATCTTTGTAACCAAAATATCTGTATCTGCTTCTTTATTGCTTTATATATTTGGGTGATTGAATTGTTTATCGCTTCATAGTATTAATTCCGTATAAATTGTGATAAATAAGTTTTTGGAGTCGGCATGGCGTTTTTAACCTCTGTTGCAAACTTAAGCATGTCAATGTCATTTTCTCTTTCAGCAATCCCCCGAACAACATCCATAATCTCTTTAATATTACATACAGGTTTATCGTAGCTCTTAGATGTCACTGTATTCCTATTTTCTATTACATCACAAATACGATTCAAATGTTGACTAACGATTTGAACTCTTTTCTTTATTTTCTTACATTGAACCTCAAGACCAAACTTCTTATTTCCTTTATCCCGCGTATCTAAATCAGCAGAAATATCATCAATGCCATGAGTATTGAGATTTGGTTCATCATCCAAAACATTTTCACTTTTTAAAACATTGCCATCTTCATCAAAGTTGACATTTTCACTATTTATGGCACCAATATCATTAGGAACCAACCCTATGGAGGGTGCCCAAGATTCCTCCCCGATGGCAGTTATATATTTAAACAATGTTTTCACCTTTATAGCATAAACCAAACCTGTTATGCGAAACTTGGTTGCTTCTGGAACTTCTTGTAGTTAGTTATATGTAAAAATCAATAATAGACATTCTATAAACCATTTAAACAAAAACAAATAAGTAAAAATATAATACCTGCATTTTTTTTTCCCACGAATCATTGGGTGCATCAATTGTCTTTTTCACTGAATCTCATCCAATGCCAGTTTCCTTGCCTATCAATCTTTTCCAAATATTCCACTATTTTTTCAAACTATTCTACTTGTTCTTTAGTTGTTTATAGCAATATTGTTTTCTAGTTTTTTCATTAAATCTATTTATTACATTTTTTCCATCATGTCTTATTGAAATGTGTTCCTGGACAGTTACCAGCATGAATCTCAGTAATACATATGTCAAGATAATCTTCTAGCATTTTTTCAGTCCAAACTACTTTTTTTATCTGAGTATCTGTGGTAGCAGCAACAACGTTGCTTTGACTTTTTTTTTATTCATGTTTGTCAATAAATAAATAAGCTGATAAAATTATAAATGAAAAAGTATATTAAACACTATTAAAAATTAATAATTTGTTTAAAGTACTGTTGGCTTTGATAAAATGAAATATATATATATTGACATGAAAAACACGCATATTCACAAACAAAAGGACAACAATAAACAATATTATCTCAAAACAAGCAACTAGTATTATTAACTAATATTACTTTTTAGAGAACTCAAATAAAAAAATATAGATCAAAAAGAGACAACAATGATATAAAAATCTACTGTAAAAGAAAAAAGAGTAAAATAAGAAAGAAAAACAAATATATTCATTCTAGAAACAATTAAAAAAAAAATTGAAGGAAAAATTGACAACTCCCATCTACCCCACGTGAAGCTCTGCACATACCACACATATCAAGACCAGCTACACCATGCGTTTGTTCTCTCTGCCCAAAAACAATTATTACCTTAACAGTTAACACTGCCGAAGCCATCTTCTTTTCCCTTCCATCCTATTTTTTCTTCTCTTTATTTTTTTATAAAATTCTTCTGTGCATGATAGGCAAGGAAACATGCGCAGGTCTATCTTCTTTTTTTTTCTAATACTCTTCTCTTTATTTTTTCTAATACTCTCTCTTTGTAGTTCCATCCTTTGTATTTTTTTCAAATACTTTTATCTGCAGGTCTCTCCTATTTTTTTCAGTACTCTTTTATGCAGGTCTCTCTTTATTTTTTTCTAATACTCTTTCTCTGCAGTTCTTTTAATTTACATCTTGCAAACTTCTTTTATATATGTCAAGATTGGAACAAAAGAGATCAAAATAATCAAAAATCAAACGAACTCACCGAAACGAGACGAACTTCTGTTTGATCTCTCTCCCTGTAGTGGCTCTCAACTGCGACATAATGATAATTTGGTTCAATGTGATGTTTATATATGGGTATGGTTGTCATTTGTTGAAATTGGTACTGGTATTTTTGTCTTGTTCATATATTTCATTGAGAGCATATTGCGGCGCACCTTTCTTTCCAAAAGCCCGTTTCACAAAAGCCTCATTTTCAAGCTTCAGCCTAAACGTGATTTTGAGCGTTTAGAACCTCAAAAGCGCTGGGGAAATATTTTACCAAACAACCATTTTTTTTCCTGAAATGGGCTTCTTAGGCCTCAAAAGCTCGTTTTGGCTCTACAACCGCAGAGCCAAACATGTTCTAAATCAGTATCTAAAGATATCAGGCAAACAAGGAAAATATTATAATTATATATTTTTGAATATATTCTGACATTCCCACAAAACGCAAAGTAGTAATGTAGATGCCAACTTGAATTACAAAACAAGATCACGGAAACAATCAGGAAGATTTGCTTTGGTGAACATATGAATTAATTGATCGGCAGATGCAATAGAACAAAGACAGAGAGTACGCTACAAGAGATGATGGCACACAAAATGGCAGTCAATCTCAACGTTTTTAGTGTGTTCGTTAAAGAGATCATTATGTGCAATCCGAACTGTACTTCAATTGTCGTAGAATATCTGAGGAACACCCATATATATATATATATATATCATGTAGGAGCTAGCACATTTAGCAAGAATAGCTAATAAGTGGTTTCCATTAGGGCACGATACTCAGCTTCAGTATTGAAGTAGACAAGAACAAACTATTTCTTGATATGCCAAGAAATGAGAGAACCACCTAGTATAAAACAATGTATAAGCGACGATATGATTGGTCGGATCACCAACCCAATTAGCACCTAAATAGATCAAATGATGAGTGAAGAAGAGAAATTAAGACTATGAAACAATGTGTCCTTCATGTAATAAGGATTTGAAGAACAATAGCATAGTGATTTGAGTGCGGTGTGATCATGAATTAGTCTAGTAAGTTGTTGTGACCGTAAGATAAGTACTCCTAACTAACTATATATGTCTATAGAGTGTTTGCATATGGAAGTAGTGACTCGAAGCTTTACATTCATTTTTAAAATCAACAATTTTACGATCAGTAAATCCAGCTCGTGGACAACGTGGAGGAGGGAGATCAAAAGCATATTTTGCTTAAGAAGGATAATAACAAGCATCCGAATCATAAGTGGACAGTGGTACACTCTTATATATGTAAATCATATCCGGACAAAGAAAACAAATGAAATAGTTGACGTTGATCAAGGGAAGGAAAAGTGCCGTAAAAGTCGTGCAAGCTATAGGCATTAAAGAGATATTTTTCATCACCAGCTCACTAGTCATTCAGTGCAAGGAAAGTGGTGCCATAATAGGAACAATCATCAATATTGTGCAGATAGAATATTGAGTACAACTCCAATATTATCATCCCAATAGAAAATATCTCATTTAACGAGATATTGCTGAATATATGTCATTACAATTCATGAATAGTTTTGTAAATTCACGAAGGCCTATATATTGACCTGCACAATGTCTTGTAAATCATTCGAGAATGAAATTATCTTCTGCATTATTTCTTTTCTATTCTATATATATACATAATTATACTTTACAAAAATAATTTAGCGTTTGTGATGGAGTTTTTGCCAGGTCAGCAATTTGAATAGAAAAGTTGGTGAAATGACTTATTTTTGAACGGGTGAGAACCCATAAGAGTGATTTTTTTTTTTCCAAAAAAAAAAAAAAAAATAGCCATGGAACCGGTTCTTAAAGGCCCCAAAACTTAGTGATCAATTTTTTTATTTTTCCTAGTAAATATGAGAGAGACATACATAGAGGTAACTAACATTAATAGTAGGCTATACAATAGGATAAATATTTTCTATAAACTCCTCAAAAGAAGAGATGTATTTACACAAAATTACTAGTTTAATACAAAGACTTAAGAAAAATAGTCAAAATTGAATCTATCATTTGTTTTTGGGTAAATATATTGTAAATCCCCAAGTCAACTTGTCAAAACTAAAAATATCCTTCCCAGGTCAATCGAAATGTTAATAAAATTCCTATCGTTAAAATTGCATAATATCCATTAGTTTAAATGAAATGGTGCGTTTTACGATATGCCATATCACTAGAAAAAGACCAATTACAAAAACTACATTAGACCAAAGTTCCATAACCCAACATTTGGATGCTGTGAAAGTGAAGAAGAAGAAGAATATGATTTTCATAAATGAGCTCTGCATATAGAACTTGCTATATAAACTCAGACACTGCTCTGCAATCCATAAATGTGATTTTTCCATATATAATTGGAATATATGCTAGGATACCATTTACAGAAAAAGATTCCATATGTACAAAATTCAGCCATATTTTGATGATGAACACCATGTTCATCATCACTAGCACCGCCGTGTTCAGACCTGGAAGTGTTGAGGCAAGTAGGGCAGGATTTTGTCCCACACGGACTGGTCTGCTCCATACCCATGTGGGCCATGTGCCAGAACTATGGCCTCCCTGCCTGAGCCAACTATTTTTGTGTTCATGGCAGTGGAGAGGCCCTTGTCTAGCAATGCCATGTTGGGAACAACAAGAAGAAGAAATAGAGAAAGAAATAAGAAGGTAGAGAAGTCAGCTGCCAAAAAGGTGAGTTTTAATCCTACGTCCACAATAGACACGTAGGATAAAAAATTTCGACTGATATGGCATATCGTAGAACGCACCGTTTCATTTAGACTAACGGCGGTTACACAATTTTGACGATATGAATTTTATTGGCATTTTGACCGACCTAGGGAGTAAAAATTCAAGAAAAAAAAAATTAATGATTTTTTAGTTTTGGCAGGTTCACTCAAGGACTTATAATATATTTACTTTTTTTTTTTTCTTTTTTTTTGGTGTTCATTATTCCCAACCTAACTCAAAATGAGAGTTAGATGGCCAAAAGTAACCTTGTTATTTCACCAGTTTCCACATAAATCACTAAAAAAATAAAAGTTTTCCAGATTAAACCTATAGACTAATAAACTTCCCTTCATTTGCTCAAGTTGAACCCAAATTTTGTACTTTTAGATTTATAACAAATCAAAACTCAAGCAGTTCAAAGGGTTTTCTCCAATTTGGTCCATTTGCTTTTTGGAGAACTCTGATTAGGATTTACATTATTTATCAATTCAAATTGTTAGTGTTTTCAATGATAGTTCAATTGGCTAAAAATCACGTTTCATGAAGTAGAAATGACAGAAATTTCCTCAAACCTGGTTAGGAGGAAATTTCCTTTAACCTACTTTAATAAGTGTCAAATGTAATTTCTCAAATGTTTTTTTTTAATATTTTAATAGTCATTTATTTATTTATTTTTTCTTTTGAATAGGTAAATCTCTTTTCATTACATAAAAGATTCAGAGCATAAAGCTCTTAAAAATGGAATAGGATCCTCTCCATTTCAAATGAAACGAAAAATATCCGTTTAGTGTAAAATGAGGGATAATATTGTAAATTTAGTTCTTCAATTTTAATGTTAAAACAATATTATCACTCATTTTACACTAAATTGATACTCTCCATTTGAGTTGAAATTGAGAAGAACCTGTTAAGCAAAAGTTATGTGGTTACAAAGTCATAAATACATTGAAAAATCTAACAATCAAATCGTATCTATGACTTCCGATCTCACCCATGTACAAACTTTATTTATGGCATAGATCTGCTCTTAGCATACTAGTCTAAAACATGAGTAGATCATATCCCTACAACAAAAGTTTTTATTTAATTGGTTTAATTGGCCGTGAGAGTTAAGCCCTTACACTGAAAATTATTCGTCCTCAACTCGTAAGCCAAAACCACATAAACAAACAAAAACCACAAATAGTACGTAGCGGCAGTGGCAGTGGCAAGCTCACAAAAAAGTGTGTGAGATTCACGCGATCCATGCTCCGGTGAGTTCGAACCACAATTGTCAAGTGTCAACTGGAGGAAAAATGTCTGTTGTCTACAGGACTCATTAGCGAGGAAGAAGGTGTGATGACACGTATAGGACTTGGACAAGCAGCGAAAATGTATATCTAATTCGAAAAAAGCCAATCTAAGAACCCTTGTAGAAACCGATAAAGCCACAAATCAGGGAGGAAAATGAACGGCAAGGTAGAGTAGACGGCCAAAGCGGTGAAAAAGGCTTTAAACAAAATCTAAAACAAAAACAAAGAAAAATGGGAAGAAAGGAAGGATGAAGGAATCCATCATTCCTCAACAGTTATTTATTGTTATTTTTATTAATTCAGTTATTTATTGTTATTTTATTAATTTAAGAATTTACATATTAATTTTTTTAAAATTCAAAAATATTAAATAATACTTGTCATTTATTAGAATAGGTTCGAAGGAAATTTGTGTTCAAACAAAAATCAGTGTCCAAATTATTAATAGTTCAAGCAAATAAAATTGCGATGGATTATTATGGGAGCCCAATATCAATCACCACTTGGTCCATTTCCATTTCTTTTTTTCCTTGTCAAGTTGTCATTCCCTCCACTCGCTCTCCCTCTGTCACTCGCTACAACAACGGACTCTACAAACCCTCCTTAAACCCTGATGTCCCTCACCCGCCTCTCCCGCCAAAAACCACCCCAATTCTCACTCCGCTTCACGCTCCTCACGCGCCTCCTCTCCTCCTCTTCCACCACCTCCTCCTCCTTTTCAAAACTGCACCAGAACTACTCCTTCAAACCCCCACCCTCCCTCTCCCCAACCCTCCAAAACCCAAACCCTAACCCCAAGAAAAAAAAGGAGAAACCCCAGTACCGTCCGCCTTCTTCACTCGATCGGACCGGCCAAAAGACGATACGCTCCCAGTTGCCATTCGATTTCCGGTACAGTTATACGGAGAGCAGCCCGACGGTGAGGCCCATTGGGCTCCGAGAGCCCAAGTACTCGCCTTTCGGGCCAGGACGCCTCGACCGCGAATGGACTGGGGTGTGCGCCCCGGCCGTGGACCCCAAGGCGAGGTCCGTGGAGGGAGCGGAGGACCCGAAGCTGGAGGAGAAGGGGAGGATGATGAGGGAGAAAGTTCAGGGGCACCCGCTCTCTGAGGCCGAGAGGAAGATTCTGGTGGAGAAGTGTCTGAGGCACAAAACCAAGAGGCAAATCAATCTGGGTATGGAGTTTTTGATTGCATACTGTGTTTGCTGAATTGGGTATTTGCCTTTTCTTTTCTTTCTTTCTTTTTTTTTTTGGTTTATTTGTTTGGTGAATTCGGTGCTCAAGTTTTGTTCTGTTATAAGTTGTTTAAGGTTTTGGGAGCTGTGGAGTGGTATTGATGATTTGGGTATTATGATTTTTTATTCGATTAATATGGATATGGGCTTTCCGTTTTCGGCGTTCTGTAATTTGTATTTTGTATGTTGAATTGGCTATTTTTCATTGGTAGGATAGTTGTTTATTTCGTTAACCTGGCTTGTAGTTTTTTGAGATGTTGAGTGTGTTTTACAATTTGAGTGTGCTTATTCCTAATTCAGGTGTGTTCAATTAGAGTACCTAGAGACTCAAGTTAGATTTTGCATCAGCTCTCTGAAGATTGTCATTTCCATATGAGAATTAAAATATATAGTGCCTTTCAAAGAAAAGAAACCGATATAAATAAGCAGAAGAAAAAGATGAAGGTTTAGGACAACTGCAGGAATAAGTATTCACATTTAAATGACAATGGAGGAGACCAGAAATCTATAATTCCTTATAAAATTACTTTTGAAAGTATTTTGATACTATTCTAAACTGTGCTCTTTCTAATTTTTCTGACATCATACTTGAGCACTGTATTTCTCATTATTTATATAGAATTTTATTTGTGTTTATTTTGTGTGTTCTTTCATTTAGGGAAGTATCTCTGTCAAGAGTTTATGAGTACTTCTAAGAACTTGATAAAAGATTATGAGAAGACAAGGAAAACATAATTTAATTGAGGCTAATTACCTTCAAATTTATCAAGGACAAGGAGGCAATTGTGGTCAATTTTTCTGTGTCCATTCTTTTTATTTTCTTTTTCATTGATAGGGCAATGCCTTATGGAAGCCACTAGGTAAGGAATGGATCCTTGGGGGAATCTTTTAGAGCATTGAATTGTAGTACTAGCTTCTTTAGTAACTACCTATCATTGATGCAGCCAGCAAAAAGCTCTTAGAAAAACTAGATCAAAGATCAAATTAATTTGAAAATATGGTCTGGCTTTGATATGGAACCTAATTGGCTTCCTTCATAGGCTGCTTAGTTACTACTGACTCGTAGTATTAAGGTTAGGAAATTGCTAGTTCATTTTTAAATTAAATTTTATAGGAGTAGGGGTGATGGTAATATCCAAATTTGCTGGAATGGGCTGTACCAGCTGGCTATGAGTCTTAGTTTATGTTTTGAGTCCTTTTCTGTTTTGTTTTAGTTGTTTCCTACTTACTTTAGTAGTTTTTCTTTAGTTTAGGAATCCTTATCTTCATAAGAAAAAGACTAGGAATAGCCTATATAGAGGCTTTTAGGTGTTCTATGAAAATATAGAGAGATTGAGTTCAATGAAATTTTACCAGCTTTTCTCAAAGCTTTGAAGGTGTCATTACCTTCTGCCTAGGCGTGCTTGCTTAAGAAACCTGGTTGTGTGATTGCAACCATCTTTGCCTTTTGTTTTTCCAATCAATTCACTGTTTTACTACTAAACAATTTCTGTCATGGTTCATCAAGATTCAATATTTTTTTTATAATCTAACCAGCCCCAAGTTCCAAAACATTGAAGATTCTGCATAATTGGTGCATCAGAGTACAATACAGCTTTTGTGCTGCATCAACCATTTAATATAAAAATGTCAATGATAGTCAGTCATGTTAGGATTTGAAATACTAGTATGATAGGTCAAAGATATAGGGTGTTATGTTACCAAAATAATTAGAACTATAATCGTATTCATGTAATTTTAGGTTGAAAGACTGCCTTGCAGATGCCTCATCTTCCAAGGTCAAGTCAGACTTCTGTTTTTACACATCCTACCATGTTTTTCTTGGAGTAGATGTCCAAAAGGAAATGCATTTGCAGGATAAATGGAAATACAAAGGCATCTTATCTGAACTGATTTACTAAACCAAATAATCGGTTTCTTTCCTGTATATTTCCTTTTCTTCATTCACTGCTTTGACTTAATCTCTGTACGTCTTTTTTGTAGGGAGAGATGGTTTAACCCACAACATGCTGAATGATATCCATAACCATTGGAAGCATGCCGAAGCAGTGAGGATAAAATCTTTAGGTGTTCCCACTGTGGACATGAAAAATGTGTGCACTCAGCTTGAGGTATTGTGTTTCCTTCTAATCTGGAAACTCTTCTTTTTCTTTAGCATGACATTTTCCTCAGAAAGAACAATTGGTTGTTTCACAGCTATTAACATTGTATTTTAGATTTTCATGAATCTATTGCACTATGGCCCTGAGAATTTTTTTGTTTTCTTGGTAGAAATTATAAATACAAGTTCCACGTTTGATTCAGGATAAAACATTTGGTAAGATCATCCACAGACATGGTGGTCTACTTGTATTATATAGAGGCAGGAACTATCATCCCAAGAAAAGGCCTGTGATTCCATTAATGCTGTGGAGACCCCACGAGCCTGTATATCCCAGGCTAATCAAGACTACGATTGATGGGTTGAGCATTGAGGAAACAAAGGAAATGAGAAAGAGAGGACTAGCTGTTCCCGCTTTAACAAAACTTGGTATACGCTGCTTATGACTTTTTTAGTTTAGTAGTTAACTGCAATTGATCTGTCTTTCTTGTTCAATAACTCCCAAGCTGTAACTGCAGCCAAGAATGGGTATTACGGTAGTCTGGTACCCATGGTCAGAGATGCTTTCCTCTGCTGTGAGCTGGTTCGGATAGACTGCCAAGGTCTTGAGAGGAGTGATTACAAGAAAATAGGCTGCAAGCTCAGGGTAAAGGACTTTAAGTTCAAGTTGTATTCTCAGTATGTGGGTTCCTATAATTACTAATACGACATACTGATCTATTTGATCTTTTTATTAAATATGTTGCCTATTAAAAAAAAAAAAAAACTTTGTTATTTGTTTTTACTTTTTAGCAAGAAAAGAAAGAAACTATTTTTATTTTTTTTTTGTCAATTTGGATTGGCTATAATTTTTTATTTTCTTTTTATTTTTTATTTTTTCTGAAGATTAGCTTGTAATGTTTGTGAAATCTACATTCTCATCCGAACTACTACTAGTGTTCAATATCATTGTTTTATTTTGTTATTTTTTTGCCGAATTGTGATGAGAAGTATACTGAATGGTCTCGATATTCTGTGTACATAGAGCTTGCTCTTGGACATCCACCTTAGTTGGGCGTTATTAAAGAAAACAACTTGGGCCACTTTCGTACTGTTTCTCTGTTGCTGCAATGACTTTCAAAATGCCATGTTATGGGTGTATGGCAGCTTGAAAATCTCGGAAAGATGGGATTGTTTCCTTTTTTTCACGTGTGCCTGTGTATCTTTTAACTCATTGTAGAGGTTCTCGAGTAATTTATTTGTTGATTGTTTTCCTATGTTGATGCAGGACCTGGTGCCTTGCATCCTGGTGACATTTGAGAAGATGCAGATTGTGGTTTGGAGGGGGAAGGACTACAAGCCTGTAGAAGATGGATTCTTTCTTCCAGATCGTGAATCATTTGATGATCCTGACGGTAATTTGCTTTGTAATGCTGGGGGACATGACAGCTTGGATGGCTCCAACAGCCAACAGGGCTTCCACTCTGGGGATGATGACTAGTTCCTTTCTGTCTGCAAATTATGCTTGTGTTCGCCATTTTTTGAAGATCGAGTACAAGGAAAGTGATGAGCAGCTTTTTCATGCCTACTACTTTATGGTGCTCTTCCCCCACTCCCCTTTTTTTTTAAAAAAAAAAAAAAAAAATTCCTGCCCGTCACATTTGCAGGAAAAGAATTTAAACATCAGATTAAGATATCTGACAGTCAGGCTATTTATTGTATAGATCCTTTCAGATGGGATTCACACAATTTTAATACAGAATAAGAAAACCACGTGCTGCACATGCACTACCACTGAAAGCCTGGATTTAGCAATGTTTTTTATTCCCCCTTCTCTTCCGACCAACTTTTGGAGCATGATAAAAGAAGTTTTATATTATAATTACATACGCTGTGATACCTTGGATAGGTGAAATTTCTTCAAAAATTATTTGAGTGGATGATGAGAGATTTAACAGGGAAAAGGGAAGAATCCAAAGAGCAACCCAACAAATGAGTGGGGTGCAGTGGGTCCCCCAAGACCTACTCAATGGGGGCCTTGTGTTGTGTTATTCTTTTGAGTGTTCTACTTGTTGGCAGAAATGAGGGCTTCGAGCTTCCCAACCCTCATGGTCCCTCCAGCAATACAGGGTGTGGTTGATCCACAGACACACAGCCACCACACCCACCTTTCCACGCCAGGTTGATCCACAAACATACAGCCACCTTTACAAGCCAACCAAAAAAAAAAAAAATCTTCGTCACCCATTTTGCACCAAGATACTCTCAAAGGAATACTTAAAGGAATCCCCAAATTCTCGCAAATCTTGACATTCTCACGAATATGCTTGAATTTTTCTTTGGCCTTCCCCATTATTCTTAGAATAATGATAAGTGACAACATAAAATCAATAAATACCCAATTTCTCTCCTATGTATCATTTTTGTTAAAAAAAAAAAATTATATGTAGAAAAGAAGTTGGGTATTTGTTGGTTTTATGTTGTAATTGTATCATACCTCTTATTCTTGTACTAATCTCCTTACAAATAAGCTGTTGGGAGATTTCTTACCTCGAAAGAATTACAACGTTTTGCCCTTGCTTATACCAATGATTTATTTTATTTAGATAAATGTTTAGTTTTCATATTTTGCCCAAAAAATGGACAAATTTAATGAATACGTGAGGTCACATATAAATTTTATAGATTTAATGATCAATTTGCAAAAGAGATAAATAAAAATATATGTTTAACATTATTCTTTTATTTGTTTTCAATCTAAAAAGAAATAATATAAACAAAATAGATCATCAAAGCACAAAAACTCTTAATTAATATTATCATTCTGGATGCTTCTAACTTTAGTCTATTTGGATTATATTTAGAATACATGATAAGTATACGCAGGCCATGATTCAGAAAATCCCGGGAAAAAAAAAACAAGGAAGATGGAAGAAGAGGCCCCCATTCGATGCACGTGGTAATCATATAATATAAAATGGGAAAAGTTTTCTCGAGAACCAAACAAATAATATCCAACCACAGACACACACACACACAGAAAAACAGAACCCAAAATAAAACTACAGCAAATCCGACCAATCATTTTAGCTCCCATTTATACCGAAGACTGAACTTTCGTCCCTCCGCAATCCCCCAGCTATGGCGGACCGTGATCTCTCCTCACCTCTTCTCTCTTCCCAGCCCTCCGATCCCCTCCACCTAATCCTCACCGTTGAAGACTCTGACTCTCGCAGTCAATGTGACAACAACAACAATCGTAATCATCATCAAAACGGTCGAAGTTCTCACGACAACAGCAAAAACCC
This sequence comes from Carpinus fangiana, assembly GCA_006937295.1. Taxonomy (NCBI): domain Eukaryota; kingdom Viridiplantae; phylum Streptophyta; class Magnoliopsida; order Fagales; family Betulaceae; genus Carpinus; species Carpinus fangiana. Next base: position 21,662,748 of record CM017321.1, read on the forward strand.
ATTTGAGTTTCTCGGGTCTAAGGGGCTGGACGTGCCCGGACCGGCCACGGTGGACCCATTCCGCAACGGGTCTCCGAGGATCGACGGGTTGTACGAGTGGGTGAAGATATTGGTTTGCTTGCCGATTGCGGTGGCGAGGCTCGTGCTCTTCGGGGTGTGCTTAGTGGTGGGGTTTCTGGCGACGAAGGTGGCTCTACAGGGATGGAAGGACAGGCAGAGCCCCATGCCCAGGTGGAGGACCAGGATCATGTGGGTAACCAGGATTTGCGCCAGGCTTATTCTCTTCTCTTTTGGGTATGTTGGTATTCTGGGTTTTTTTTCCTTTTCGTTCGGGTTTTGGTTATGCTCTGTTTTTCGTTTGGTTGGTGGAAAACTGGAGGCAAACACAGGAAAGCTGGGATTTTAAAATTTTAGTGGATAGATTGTTGATGAGAAAAATGGAGGAAAATACAGAGAAATTAAGATTTTGAGTTTGTAGTGATATGGAAAATCCAAATATTCGAATTCAACCAAGTCAGTTTCTGGAATTAGACCAAATACTTCTGCTAGGTTTTAGCTTATATTTGTAGTGTAGTTCTTCTTTCTATCTTCTGTGAAGTTGATTATGCTTTTATTTGGGTTCTCAGATTGTGGAATTTCTTTTTGTATGTTGTGTTTTTGTTACCTGCAGCTATCATTGGATAAGACGGAAAGGAAAACCTGCTCCGAGGGAGACTGCTCCAATAGTTGTATCTAATCATGTGTCATACGTCGAACCCATCTTCTATTTCTATGAGTTGTTCCCCACCATCGTCGCAGCTGACTCCCATGATTCCATACCTTTTGTTGGAACTATTATCAGAGCGATGCAGGCAATTTAATTTCCATTATCAGTGAAATAAGCTTATCAAATTAGTTCCATTGAATTGGATTCAATAGTCGTGGTTTTGAAGTTCTTTTATGTTCTCAGGTGATATATGTTAATAGGTTCTCACCGTCGTCAAGGAAGAATGCTGTCAATGAGATAAAGGTATAAAGCTTCTATAATTTTTACTATCTTATCTCTATTTGGTTTATGTGTCATTAGTGATTGCCCGTCTCTCTCAATGTTTTATGTGTTGATTTTTTTTTCTTCTTGATATTGTTCACTTGCTTTCAAAGACCATGTTTCCCTTTCTTTTTCTTTTTTGACAAAATGACATTATTGGCATCTAATAGTTATTTGATTATACCCTTTCATATTTTGGAAAGCACATATCGATTTAGAGCTGTATCCATATTCATATCTTTCAACACATCACAAAGTTCCTATTCCTTAATTAGTGTATGAGTTGAAGCATTTGCTTTTGAGATCCATTTGCAGATGAATGCAAATAATTGCTATTAATTTCTCTACAATGCTTCGCTTCTCTGATTAAGTGGTAGTGAAACTTGTCAGTCATTTTCATTCTCAATAGCGCTTAATTCTGAATATATTCAGAAACCGTTATTTAGAAACAGAAGCACTTTCATGCTAAATCTGATTTCGAAATCTCTTTAAGGGTACTTTAGAAATTAACATTCAAATGATTTTTATCAATTTATTAGCTATTTGATACAGAAATGTGCTTTCAAGGATCTGAATACAGAGAAAGGCTTCTTCGGGTAGATTTCCTCGATTACTATTATTTCCTGAGGGAACCACAACTAATGGAGGGGTCCTTATTTCATTCCAACTTGGCGCATTCATCCCTGGCTACCCAATCCAACCTGTAATTGTCCGCTATCCTTATGTACACTTTGACCAATCATGGTAGGGCACTTTTCTTATGTGAAATTCATTTTGGTGCTCTCTCTAATGTACCATACTATCCTTGTGTAATGTGATATGCCATTTCGCATAGGGGGAATATCTCTTTGGGAAAGCTCATGTTTAGAATGTTCACACAGTTTCACAATTTTATGGAGGTATGTTGTGCTGTTGGATTTGATATCTTGGGTGCTACTTTACCTAGTTCTGCAAACTCTTGTATAAATTTGAAATTAATCTGAGACATTTATTTTGACCTGAACAGGTAGAATACCTTCCTGTTGTTTTACCACTCAATAATCGAAAAGAAAGTGCTGTCCATTTGGCTCAGAGGGTGAGTGTCTGTTTATAGTTGATTTATTTCTGCTGTGCTCTTGAACTGTCAGATACACTTGATAGTTTTTTTAAAAAAATTTGCAAGCACATAATGAATCTATTGTGCTGTCTTACTAGAAATTTTTCATGTTTGAACTTCTGCACAAGGGTGTCCTGTCAGTTGACTTTTTGGGGTTAATTTTTTGGAACTTTAAGTCTATACGTGTCTGTGTGACGAAGGCCTTGTGGGTTTTCAAAGCATGTTAAATGTAGCAATCGTACTTGGTTTAACAGTTTTTAAGCTTTTTAGTTGAGTTTGTTCTTAATAGAGTTCCTTTACCTTACACATATTCATTTTCTCAGTTTGATTGCTCATAGATTTACTACGAGAAGGTTACTTATCAAAAAAAAAAAGATTTACTAGGAGAAGGATATTTTCAGTCAGTCTTTTTTTGTGAATACAGGAGTTAGATATTTCTTGTCATTATTTTTTCCTTTTTCAGTATTTTTTTGTTAGCTCTGAGTTGCAGGCACAGACATGGATGTATGTAAAGTAGCATGGACAGCTTGAATTTAGCTTCTTAAATTGAAGCATGTAAATGAATGCATAACAGTATCCACTCTGGAATTTTGCAGCTTTGTAGGATGACTTCTCTTAAATGTTTTTCTTTTTCACATCATGCCATAGATTGTAGATTATTACTAACAATTGACACATATGGACGTATGCAGACTAGCCATGCTATTGCAACTGAGCTTAATGTTATACAAACCTCTCATTCCTATGGGGACTTGATGCTTGTTATGAAAGCATCACAATCAAGACAGGTCTGCATTTCTTGCTTAATTTTTACGTCCATTACAATCCATCTTGAATATTGGTGCCTTTTATGATCTTTAATTTATACTTTTTATTTTTAAGTAACAATTTTGGAAAGTGGATGATTACAGATAAAATATCATATTTATTATTGCAAATGAACTTTAAATTTGAAATCCACAGTTAAATCTGAAATAATCTGCTTATTTGTTTGGAGGTCTAGAATGAGGTGCTAGGCTGGAGGGTTTAGTTGGAACGAAAAATGTAGAGAATTCAATTGTACTTATGTCCCGGGGCAGAACTACCCCTATGCTTAGGCGGCTTTAGTCCCCCCACATCTCAAAATATTCTTCAAATGTTTTAAAAAATATCCTTATAATTATGTTAAAATCAAATTTTTACCCCCCTAAATTTTTATTTTTTTTTAATTCGTCCCCCCACATCTAAAATTCTGAGTCCGCCCCTGCATATATCCATGTTAATAGAAAGTGATTCAATTGAAGAATCTACTAATGGGACCTTTCATCTTGAATGATTTAAGCATATCAAGATGTAAGTAACGAATAGAAAAATCAAACTATATTCTCTGGCAGTATGCTTGACATCTTTTACAGTTGAGTATCCTTTACTTTTTTTGTTTGAGAGCTATATTAAGCCTTGAGATCCTCCATGATCTATTGTACTTGTTCTAGAGTTGCGGGGCTCACATTGAGTCATGCTCCTTAGCTGATGAGATTGCTTCAGTGTAAGTCAAAGTAAGGGATAAGAAGACAAGATTTGCTAAATTTTCAATAAAATGCTGGGCAACAAGAAAACATGATATGTAATATTTTATTAGTTAATGTTTTAACGTTTTAATGAAAGAACTAATAATTATTAGATTTGCTCTAAGGTTTATTGTAATTTTGGCATACAACTAATGCCAACAACTCAAATTGACTCCCAAATGCCTTAAATCAACAGTAAAATGCTGCAGTTTGACTGCTCCATTCATTCTTCATTTCTGCTCTATTAGAGTCATATCCTCCAAGTCATTTGACAATCATGTTGTTCACTGCTGTGATACTCGTTCATTTTGGCCTCTCCATTGAGAATCTGTCCTTATTTGTGCATGTATTTACAACTTTGTGAAATGAAGTTTGTGGTAGGTAGAGTCGAACATAAGCCATCTGTTTAGCTTTTACACAGTGATAAAGGACTGATCAATGGATAATTACAAGATTCCCTCTATTTATTTGCAGATCTCGGTATTAGTTGCTTTTTTAATGGGTTTGAGGGTTTATGATCTTTCTGACTGAATTTTAAGCTTTACTTGTTATTAGTGAAACTCAACAATACTAGTATTTGGCACTCATGTATCACTACCATACTATTTGCAGGAGAAGCCTTCGAGTTACATGGTTGAAATGGCTAGGGTGGAATCAGTGAGTCCTCACACTGAATTGCCTCACTTTGAATCATTTCTTGTGTTATAAATGTTAGCAATCTAGATCTGTATTCATAAATATATATATATATATATATATATATCCTTGTATTTAGAAGTTAATTCTTTATAAAGTTTTTCCCTTTTGTCTACTTGGTCTAGAATTTTTTTTGTTCTTTCCTTTTTCTTCCTCGTAATTAATCTCATGAAGTCAACTTTTTTGTTTTAACATTCAGGACTCTAGCCAACTGTATATATAGCTCTGATAATCTGTCACCTTATATAACTATTTAGTACAGAGGAGTGAATTTCTTTGAAACTGTACCCTTTGGTCGTTTTCTTCATGGCATAGAACTTTTTTACCAGTATTCAATTACATGTTTTCCATTAAAGTATTCTGAATAATTGCATAATGACATTTACTTCTAGTTTCTGCTACTCAAGCTCATAGAACGCAGTTCTTCCTGTAAAACTATTCATCAGTGAGATTGCTGACTTTACCACTTTTTTGGGAGATAATGATCCAGTTTTGTTTATATATATATGCACTTGCTTTATTTGAAGGCAAGGTAAAGTAGATTCCTCTCTTGTTTTGCAGTTGTTCCATATAAGCAGCTTGGAAGCTGTGGACTTCCTGGATAAATTTCTGTCGATGGACCCAGACCCAAGGTATTATTAAAGTATTTTCTTACAAAGATTTGGAAAGTTGTTTCTTAGTTTTGTCTTTTTGGGTGAATGGCATGCACAAATTGTGTTGTTTTTGGGACAAAGCTATTATGGTTAATTCTCTGCATGAATAATTGATGTAGTTTACTTTGCTGTCATTTTTTGTTTTCAAGTTTAAATTCAAACATTTGGCTGTTTTGCATGTTACCAACTTGTGTGCAGGTCATTTATTAGGCCATGAATGCTTTTGGATTGAAGTAAAGCATATCACTTATGATAGCTTTTTTAGTTGTCCTCTTAAAATCTTTTTCATTTCCTAAATACTGATGCTCTATTGGTCATCCCCCCCCCCCATTTCCCTGATGCTCTATTGACTCCTTTTTAGGCAAGGAGTCTGAACTGCCGTTGAGATATTTTCTTGTTTTTCCTTTTATTGTTATTTTTACTCTCCTCCTCTTCTTATGAAATTTAAATGCTGATTGGAATTGTTAGGTAAGGAGTCTGAGCTGCTGTTCAGATATTTTCTTGTTTTTCCTGTTTATTGTTATTTTTACTCCCTCCTCTTCTTATTAACTTTTAATGCTGATTGGAATTTTTTCATTTAAAACTAAGTATTATTATTTTTCTTTTTTCTTTTCCTTTTTTTTTTTTTTTTTTTTTTTCTGATTCAAGATATTCATATATACCTATTGCACTTGATATCTTTTGTTTGTGTGAAAGTGTTGTTTAAAAAATTATATTTATGTGAAAGAGTGCAATTATCCTTTTTTTTTTCTTATGTTGTTAAAATGTAATGCATCGCAGTGTTAGTACACAAACCTTGATGATCTGGGTTTTTTGTGGCTTCATCAGACCATTTGTTGACTTTATGTGAGGAAATCTCGGCAAAAAATTTATTTCTATATAGAATTGTTCTCGAGTTACATCTGCATTGCATGCAGCGGTGCATTGTGTAGTTATTCTTTAATATGCATGTAAGTTAATAAATTGACAATATGCTAACTTCAAGGGTATCTCAATCAGCTAGGGACTACGGTTTATAAATTGGAGGTTACTAAGTTCGAATGTTCCCTTCTCCAATTTTTAAACAACAAAACAAAAAAGTGGGGGATATGGCGAAATTGGTAGATGCTATGGACTTAATTGGATTGAGCCTTGGTATAGAAACCTACCAAGTGATAACTTTCAAATTCAAAGGAAGCCTGGAATTAAAAATGGGCAATCCTAAGCCAAATTCTGTTTTTTGGATAAAAAGCCACCCCCAAACACCTGAGGTGGCTTTCTGCCACCCCTTTCTTTTTTTCTCCTTTTTTTTTATAGTTTTTTTTTTTTTTTCGAATTTATGGAGTATTTTTTGTCTTCTGAAAAAAACAAAAAACAAAATAAAATTATGGCTAACAATTTTTGGTAGTTTGGGGAGGATATTGACACAATCGATAGTTTAAGAGTGACATTGACAATCTAGTAGTAGTTTAATCGGAATGTATGAACTTTTCCCAAACAAATTTAAGGGTTCGTAAAGCAAGAATAGAAAAGGATACGCGCAGAGACTCAACGGAAGTGATTCTAACAATTGTGGTTGACTTCGTTCCGTTATTAAAGTTATCCTTCTATCAAAACTACATTATATATATACACACACGTATGGTTATCTTTCATCTTTTCTGTATGCACCCATTGGGGCCAATTACTTATTAAAAATAAAAAGCATAGACTGACAATATGCTTAATGTGAAGTGTCATAAATGTTTTATGGCAAATAAACCTCTTACTTGTGATGCTGTATTAAGTGCCAATCAAGATAATTCCAAATGCAAGAAGATCACTTTCAGATGACCCATTATATTTCTCACTATTTAATCTTGTTTGCAGTGGTCGTGTTAAATTCTATGACTTCTTGAGGGTTCTAAGACTCAAGGCTTGTACTCTTTCTGAAGAGGTTAGTTATCCAAGTAATTTTTTTCATATTTGTAACGTAGGAATGTTTAGCTATAGACTAATGCCTTCTTTTTGTGATCATTTGCGCTTTCTTGCTAATAGGAACTACGAAAGTAAAAGATGTTCAAAGCAGAATTCTTCATATGAATGTGGTTTTGATATATTGGATGAGCTGACTTCATGAGGATTGATTCTTCTAGTTGTCACAGTGTGCTACAAAATCATTTTCTTTAGAATGATTATATTACACTTTAGTTTCTAATACTGGTCATTACTTCAGTAGGAGGTTCTCAATGGATTTGATAACTGTTCTATTGGTCACCACTTATGGTTCTCCTTACATCCTTCTGTCTTGACCATTTCCAGTTGGAATTACTTAGTATGGCATTATGGAGTCTTTCTTTTTTAGCTTAGTGTGCTTTGTGGTAAGGTCGTTATTGGTATAAATGACACATAGTAATAGCACATATGTCAGTTTCTGGCAAGAATAGGTGTTTAACTTGGGGAAAAAGATAACAATAGTTGCTGTATAAATTCAGTTTTATTGCTTGTTTCATAGTAAATAGTAAAAAATTTGACAAAGATCATGTTGACCTTGCTGAACAGTAAATTTGTCTATTTTTACAACACTTTTTTTAATGTATCCTTGTACAACTCAATGCAGCACAAGCATTAATCACAACCGATTAGGATCAGCTAGAAGAACCCTTTTGCACAAATGTTTCCTTATTTTAATAAAATTGTTTTACGTTTTTTCCATCTTTCTTTTATAATGAATATTATTTTTGGATTATAGATATTTTCGTTCATTGATGTGGAGAATAGTGGAACGATCACATTCAAGCAGGTAATCCTCCCTCAACTCTCTCTTCCATCTAATTTATTTAAAAACAAAAAAACTAATAAGCCTCTCTTCCATCTAGGCTTTTACATGCTTGATGGCTTGTTTGAGTGTTCAACCTTTATTATTTATTTCTTGTTTCAAGCCTATGCAAGCAAGCTGGGTTCAGACACATGCACATGTACATACAAATCATCATATGATCGGCTAGATTTTTAAAAATTTAGATTTATTACTTAAGTTACTTATTGTGGCTAGTGCAATTCCAGAAGTTAAATGTCAGCGGTAGTTTTTGTTCTTGTTTCTAGGCTGAAATCTCTTATATTGCAAACTTTGGTTCCAGTTATGCTTGTTTTCATGATTTGATTGTATTTGATTCTATTATTTGTTCCTTGCAGTTCTTATACGGATCGGCACATGTCATGAAGCGGCCATTATTCAGGCAAGCCTGTGAATTAGCCTTTGCTGAAAGCAAGGCTGGAGAAAATGATTACATATTAGAAGATGAAGTAATCTGCTCTTCCCTTCTTTTTCCTTTCTTATTTTCCCCCCTGTACATATGTTTGGCTGAATTCTGACCTGCACATTCTTGGTTTCTAATTGCTTTTTGGATCAGTTGAGAGATTCCCTTAGACCTGCAATCCCAGACTTGAATGTAGATGAGGTGAGTAATACGCCAACCTATCCATTTTATTAGGCTCTCTCCCCCATTTAACGATACCCATGTTGCAAAAGAGTAACTTTATACATCACCCCCCCTATCCCGCTCCCATCCCCCAATCCTATGTGGCATGGTCCCCACAACCTGAAAACCAATCCGCATGTACCAAATGTTGTGGGGATCATGCCACATAGGATTGGGGGATAGGGGGGTGATGTATAGCATTACTCGTTGCATAAATATAATTTAAAGAAATATGTTTCATTTTTCTACATAAAATTGTTTTAGCTGTGTCGCCCAAACTTGACCTTGCTGGTTACTTGCAGGTCCATGGGCTGTTCAATTTATTTGATTCCGATAATGATGGGAAGATCAGTAAGGATGATTTTGATTCGTGCCTAAGAGGGAATCCTCTGCTGATAGCACTTTTCTTACCTGGTTTTCTGCACAAGGGCTTGTCAGAAGCTGGTGATAGGATGCTGGAGGAGGTAGTTTCATGAATGAGTTTTCCATGCTTTGGTAGTTTAGATCTTTTACCCCCTTATTATTTGTTTTTGCTTTGGGGGTGGGGGTGGGGGTAGTTACCATGAGATTAGTATCCGGGGGGATTTAATATTTTTAATCTTGCCCCTGTAAAATGCTCATAAGTCTGTTTCCATTCAGTTGGGGTATTTTCTTTTTTCTTTTTTCTTTTTGTTAGTCATTCAGTTTGGATATTAATCTGTATTGTGTACTGATCTTACATAATTAGTTTGAGAATCACACATATTGTGCTTAAACTGGTCAAACTCCGTTCCTGGTTATCATCCCTATGACTGAGGGCTTTCGGACTAGTAAAGGGGAGAAATGTGGTTCAATTCCTAGTCTATTTAAACCTAATTTTCTGTTGTATTCAACAGCCTTCGATGAATAAACAATGATGAACTTCTGTTTTTCTTCCGTCAGTCTTTTTCTTTCCCTCAGCTTTTCTCCTCTCCTGCTTCTGTTTCTCCTCTTTTCCCTCTTCCTCCTCTCTTTTCTTATCTCCTCCAGACACCCAGGACCACCATCCTGTTGCCACCACCCATGCCAACTTGCTCCACCTAAAAAGCACCATGACAAAGCCCATGAGCTCCCCTGCATTGCACCACCTGCAAGACCTCTCCCTTCCTCCCTCTGTTTCCCTAAAGTCTATGTAACGTGGTTTTTATAACATTTTTTTTTTACATGTCCATACAAGGGAATGGGGAGGGGAATTCAAACTTGTGACCTTCATTTCATTAGGCGTGATTTACAGTCGATTGAACTACCCATTGAGGACAGTTTTTATAACATTTAATGTATAGAGATTGGCTTTTAATTGGGGGATCACTTCACACAAGCTCTCTTGATAAAACATTTTTAAACTCTTATGAGTCTAAATATCTTGTACATGGGTGGACTTGTTACCTAAATAACTAGAAATTGGCTTCTAAAAGAAGCATATTATAAAACAATTAAATGGCTTTCTCATTATTATTTATATAGCAATTTTAAAATAACAATAATAATAATCATATCCTCTACGATGGATACCAATGTATACATGATTATGCTATTCTTAAAAAGGAGTACGACAATCTGGCTTCTTCCTCCTAGGATAATAAACGTGAAATGACAGCCCTACCTAAAAGGCTCTCCATAGCCCTCATCTACTCTCATATATATATATATATATATATATATATATGTATATCCCTTTAATCATTTAAACGTGAAATGACACCCTCTCTACATTCTCTCTTTTTCTTTTTCTTTACTCAGCTTTTTTCTCTCCTTTTTATACCCTTTTTTTAATATTTAAATAAAAAATTTATTACAAAATAAATTTTTTATCTACTTTATATCACATCAATCACTTTCAAATTAAAAATCACCTACTCAGTCGGTCCAATGGATTAAAGAGATTTAGTTGCCATGTATATTAATTTCTAGTTTCATTATAATCATGCAACCATATACAACTCAAAACTATATATGATGACGAGCACAGTTAGAGGCCATATATTTGCATCATTGAAATTTACATACGCGTTCCCCCAAATGTTCATTTTGATTCTCTTTCGTGGAGTCTTTTTGGTCCACCAAAAATTCTATATTCAAATTTAAACCTCGAAAAATATCCGATTTTGATAGTTGTGTGACCCATCGCATCAAATGGTTTCTTTCATAAACTGGTTGTTAGCTTAATTAAAATGAATTTCTTTAGCTTAATTAAAATGAATTTCTTTTGTTAATACGTACTCGATTACTTTCTCTCTGCCCTCAATGAAGCTTTATTTTAGAAATTGTTTTTACTTATTTATATATATATAATATAATATAACATACAGTGAGAGCAACCGACGTTGTTTGAATTATGAGAGTTGGTAATGTTGTAAAAACAACCTTAGCAATCACATTTCACAGTAGTGATTGTGACTTTACATATGATAGAATGCACGACACATCAGTCGTGGTTTCCCTTATTAAGGCCCCAACAAACCAATAAAAGGCCATGTCTATCTGTTCTTCTTTTATTTTTCATGGAAACAATTAATACAACTACGACTTTAAATTCTTTCCAGAAAATTTGGAAATGATTCAAATTCTCTTCGATCCATATTATAGACCATAGGTATCCAGTTTAAAGTCGGAATTTCTTTAAAAAAAATCTGAATGCTATAAATGTCATGTGTACTCGTAATAAAAAAATATTAATTAATATTTTTTAAAAAAATGGGTGACCACTAGCCAGCCACCCCTATGGCCAAACTAAAAAAAAAGAAGTGGTTCAGCCACCCCCTTTGCAAGATGGGGGTGGCTAAACCTCCCCCCATAGGTCATGAGGTGGTTCGGCTACCCTGGCCAGCCATCATAGCTAAAATAGGGTGGTCCGGCCACCTTCCTATGGTCAGATGGCCACCCCACATTTTTTTTTTTTTTTTTCAATTATAAATAATATTTTTATATTTAATTGAACACTTGTCTCATTTATGGCCCTAGGATTCTCCTAGAGCCATCATGGCCATCAACTGGAAATTTCAATAATAATAATAAAATGAAGGGAAAAGTATATTTTAGCCCCCTAAACTACCAGTCTTTTGTAATTTAGCCCTCCAAACTTTTAATTGGTATAAAATAGCCCCCCAAACTATCAACTTCTTACAAAATAGTCCCCTCCATTAGTTTAAGCTGTTAAAATGGATGAAAAACACAAAACTACGTCGTTTTGGATATTAGAGTTACGAAACTACCCCTGATCAATTAAAAAAATTTAAAAATTAAAAAGGGACTGAAATGGCGTCGTTTCAGTCCCTTTTAACTATTCCCCTTTCTTCTCCCCCTCCCCGTCTGATCAACCTTTGTTAATTAAACTGGGCTCACCTGGAGCCTTTGCTGGTGCAGAACCCCGAGATGAGCTTGCCGAAAGCGGTCAAGCTCCGGTGCTCCCTCTGCGACGCAATTTTCTCCGCCTCCAACCCTTCCCGGACCGCCTTGGAGCACCTCAAGCGAGGGACTTGCCCTAACTTCAACTCCGTCACCAAACCCATTTCCTCTGTTTCACCCACCTCTGCTTCTTTGGCTTCTCCACCTCATCCTCCTCGTAAGCGTCACTCGTCTGCGGCTTCAGCTGTTGGTGGTACTGGCGGCAGCGGCGGTGGCGGTGGCAGCTCGGGTTCTTCGTACCAGGTGCCACCACTGGCGATAGTTGATCCGTCGCGGTTCGAGCTGGCGTACTCACCGACGGTGTCGGCGACGACGGTTTTGGCATCGAGCACAGGGGCTCTGCTTTCACAGCAGCCGCATTTGATGCTCTCTGGTGGGAGGGATGATTTGGGAGCTCTGGCTATGTTGGAAGACAATGTGAAGAAGCTCAAGAGTCCGAAAACCTCCCCCGGTTCGACGCTCAGTAAGACGCAGAGTGATTGCGCTCTAGATTTTCTAGCCGATTGGGTGTTTGAGTCTTGTGGGTCGGTCTCTTTTTCCAGCTTGGAGCATCCCAAGTTCAGAGCTTTCCTTAATCAAGTCGGTTTGCCGGCGGTTTCTCGCAGAGAGTTCACCGGCGCTAGATTGGATGCTAAGTTCGAGGAAGCCAAGGCAGAGTCTGAAGCGAGGATTAGAAACGTCGATGACCCCACCATCGACGACGTCATTTCCTGGAACGACGACGGATCGACCTTCATCGTCTGGAGCCCCGCTGAGTTCGTTCGCGATTTGCATCCAAAGTACTTCAAGCACAACAACTTCTCCACCTTCATTCGCCAGCTCAACACTTACGTAAGCTTGATAGAGATTTTCTCATGTAACGACTTTCCTACGCTTTCTCGGAGTCCAAACTTTATGTATATTTTTGCTCATGGTTTTTTCGTTGAATTTGTAGCGATTTCGGAAAGTCGTGCCGGATCGGTGGGAATTCGCGAACGATTGCTTTCGGAGAGGCGAGAAAGGGCTCCTCCGCGACATACGGCGCCGGAAGATCTTGCGAGCTGCGGCGTCTTAGTCCACGACATGCCTTGCAGAGAACATGGGGAGGAGGAGAAGAAGGTGGAATAGTTAAAGGGACTGAACGACGCCGTTTCAGTCCCTTTTTAATTTTTTAATTTTTTTAATTAATTAGGGGTATTTTCGTAACTCTAATATCCAAAGCGACGTAGTTTTGTGTTTTTCATCCATTTTAACAGCTTAAACTAACGGAGGGGGCTATTTTGTAAGAAGTTGATAGTTTAGGAGGCTATTTTATACCAATTAAAAGTTTGGGGGGTTAAATTATAAAAAGCCGGTAGTTTGGGGGGCTAAAATATACATTTCCCTAAAATGAAAGTCTGCATACTTTTTTCGAACTACCACTTAATTGACAATTTTTTTTTAAATTTTCAATTGTGACAATGTCTCCTCCAAATTACAAAAAACTGTCAATGTCTCCCTAATAACAAATATACCATTAATAAAATTACAACAATTAAATGAAAAACTTAAAAAAAATAAATAAATAAAAACAGGGAGTGGAAATTTTAAAAATATATTATTTTTTAAATTAAAAAATATATATATTGTTTTTTTCTAATTTATAGAGTATTTTTGTCTTATTGACAAAAATTTATGGTCATTGCTGTCTTTTTGCTAGTCTTGAGGGGTTATATTGATCATTTTTTGTAGTTTTGGAATGACATTATCAATTTGGTGATAATTTAAAAGATGAATATAAACTTTTCCGTAATAATAATATGAATGGCCTACCATTATAAATGGGTTGATTGACCAACCCGTTAAGTAACTCTTCACATTCCTTTTTGCAATTTTTATATTTAGACTGTTTATTCTGAAGTAAAATATTTTTTGAATAACATGTTTTTTTTTTAAAAAAAAAAGGTTTAGTATGATAAAAAAATCGTACCAAAAACTTTTTTTTTTTTCCTCTTATTTTCAAGTGTTTAATATAGCTCTTTCAAATATATATAATATATAGCCAAAAATCATAGTCATCTCTCTTATTAATTAACGTGGTAGTCCACGTTTTATAGAAATGAGTGTCAGATGAATTGTCACGTGACAGTTCATATTTTAGTGTAATGTAGTAACATGTAAATGTGATAAGTGTTATGTAGACTACCACATTATAATTCATATTTTAGTAGCAACATAGCAAGTGCCGTGTAAACTATTGCCACGTCAATGTAAGAATTTGTAGTAAAAGTTAGTAGTATTTCTAATCATACTCATCAAAATATCATACATCTAAGTATGTATTGTTTAGTTAGATCTAATACATGATGGATGAAAAATTGTTGGCTGAAATTTTCAAATTATATTAAATATTCAATAAACAACTACTAGAAGCAAGAATATTCTTTAAATTGTTCTGCTTACCAACTAGGTTAAGATCTACAACAAACTACATTTATGAGGAATTAACACAAAAGCAAGGTCTTTCAAAGGCAAATTGCAAGATTTCAAAGATCTACTGTGAAATCGACCCAAGTAATAATGCTCGGTACCACATTTTCATCTAAAAAGAAAATGATTTTCTTTCACGATGACTAAAAACGGGAGATCGGACGACTCATTGGAGTTGTCATCACAAAAATGTAAAGGAAAAACATTTCAATCCACATAAAAAATGCGGTATATGGTCCCTCATCTCATATCAAATTTCTATTAAAATTTATAAAATAAGATTTTACACCGCATCTTGATAACGTTATTGGTCCAAATTCACAATATAACCTAATTAAGTTGATTTCTCATGAAAGTTGAGATAAAAACATTTGAAGTCCCAGTCTCACATTGAAAAGGTGAACGTATATTTGTGTTCGGGCCAAACTTTAATTGTTTACCCATTAGAAGGCTTGGCCCCATGGACAAATCCATGAGTTTCTTTTTTTTTTTTTTTGTGGGGGGGGGGG